>OZ024674.1:6705349-7090980 GCA_964016965.1 Diacarnus erythraeanus | reverse complement strand
CAATTGGAAAGGTTTACATCGCCATCGATAAGAATTTGCAGGATAAAGGTTATCAGCCTGACAATGCTTACCGATTTATTGAGCGAACTGTTGGGTCAAAACAATCTCCCTCTGCAACAATGAAGTACGGCTTGGAAGATACTGAAGTAAAAGCCTTGCAAAAGGAAGTCAAGCAATGTAGTGAATGTGTGCAGAAGTTGACCATAAATTTCAATATGATGAAAAGAGAATTAGACCATGCACATCAAACTTTAGAAAGCATTATGAAGAGTATATATACGATAATGGATGATCTATAGCTGTCAGTAGTTCATTACTTGGTTGTTGCTATTGATTTTTGACTTGCTAAGCAAGTAATAAGAATATTTGTTGGTCAGTACGTTGTATGGAACAGTTCTAATTTTCATAGTAGTTACACCTCCACCCAATACATTCCATTGTGTGAAGGGAGGACAGGGTTGCTTTCATGTTTCATTCATGGAAGTTATTGCTTAACTTCTACCTATTGCATTGTTACTAACCACTTGTTGCCATACTCCTGCTTTGTACTTATTGTTGCAAGGATATTCTGCACAACCCTGTAGTTAGTTGTTATGCATGCTCACATGAAACAAACCACCCACTAGAAGATACAATTTGTAGTACTGTGGTTAGATAATGCACAGTCATTGCACAGGACAGTGAAGCAAAGTTCCAGGGTATAATGTCTATCCTAATGTGACGTGCTTCTTATGAGAGGAAGCATCGGTTATAGATCAGGCCAGAACCATTATATAATGGTAGCTGAGAAGTTAGCCAAGTTATAATTATGTATACAAAAAAAATTAATAATTACATGATTTGTAAGTTGCCCATTATAAGTCCTGTGTCAAATCAAAATGACATGACTCATCTTCTTCGTCATATGCTATTTCATATAGTTTAGTCACTAATCTGTACCATTTCTCTTCACATGTCTCTTCCAGTTCAAACTTGTGACTAATGGATTTGCCAACTAATAAAAAAGGGTTACTGATCAAAGCTAAGTATTCTGGAGGCAAGCTGTTTGCAGCTATATGTTCAGCCAATTCCTTAACAAGGTCATTGATTGGAAGTTGTTTTCAGGACTGACTAAAAGTAATTTGAATTTTTTCTTTAAGTAACTTCTTTCTTATATTCACTTGGGTTTTCAACAAAGTAATTTTTTTCTTCTTCTTCTTGGAGATACTGATCTGCTCCTTATCAATGTCTGAAATAGATTGATGTAGTTCTTCTGATGTAATCAGATGCTCCTCTAAGAGCTTATCTTTTTCTACCTGTGCTCTTTGAAGAAGTGCCTGTCTTTGTGTATGCACTTGAATAAGCTTATCTCTCCTTTGTTCAGCTCTTTTCTGATCTTTCAACTTTCCAATTGCCGTCTTTGTTGAAGAGGAACTTAGAGGCCATTTCTTCATGTAGCGATGCAACTGCTGATAAAACAACATGCTGGGAACTCCTCGTACGCTCCAAGGAAGAGAACCCTTCTTTTGAGCTTGCACATAATGGAAAACTTTGGCCAGTAACTTCTCATTCAGACCATAATAATAAAGTTCATCAGGGAATGGAACTCTGTCAGGCGGACCTGTAGGATTAGGGGGAAAGGGTCTATCATCCAGGTTAGGGAGGGAGGGAACCCCCTGAAATAGTGTTGCCTCCTGAAATAGACAACAGTGTGAACTAGATTCAAGTTCAACAACCTGCCCCTATTCCTCCCCCCTCCCCTCCAAATTCATTTTCTAAAAAAATCCCGTTAATAACTGCTAAGAATTGCTTACCCGGGTTTCGGATACGAGGAATCCACTTCTTTTTTCGATAGCATGTGAGCGGCGAACCACAGAGCTTACTGGGACCCCTTAATGATGACCTCGTTGGAGCAGCAATGCGCATCACAGTTGCATGAAATCGTTTGCAACGTCCAATGCTTATTCCAGGATAGGTATCTTTGAATTTGGAGTAAAGGATGTCCGACACATTATCACTCAATGAACAATTCTTTTCGGAATCGTCAAGAAGGTCAATCAATTCACCGTATGTAGGTGTTCTATCACCTACATCATGCAAAAGGTATTGGTGAGTTAGATTTTAATGGTTAGGACGCTTCTTTACCTGATCTTGTTCTAGTGGCCATGAGACAGCAATTTCCTGCCTAAACTCCCAACCTATATTTCCAAGTAGACATAAGTTTACAGCATGTTCCATCTATTAGCCATCAGGATACAGTTCTAGCAACTCTAGAATCCATCAAAGATTACCTCAGCGTGCCTTACACTGCTTTGCACTTGCATCTCTGATGGCAAAAAACAATAGATCCGGCTCTAACTATGGTCACGCACAAGCAAGGCCTCCCCCTAACTATAAATGATGCGAGGGGAAAACTACCTTGCTCTGCAGGAAAATTGGGCCCATACAAACCACAGAAATTGCCCGCTTTTGGATGACTGACCAAAGTACAAGGGATTTAGCTCTACTTAGCACGCCAAAGCATCACTATTTAACACTTACACACACAGCCAGTGGACAGAAGAAGCACTGGGCATCATTTAGACCAAGATAAGATTTTTTGTATTTTGGAGGGTGGACCTCAATCTAATTACGCGAAAAGCTGGATCTAATTTTTTAGCCTGCGGAGCTGAAGAAGACTGCAGGGTACAAATTTGTGTTGTATTTGACATTCACCTAATGAGTTCATATTGTTGGAACTGTGGAGAATTGGATTCTTGAATCTTCATTTTTTGTGTTGCAGACCCTATGTAAGTACCAAGATCATTTCTAACCAGCTGTGGTAACTGTGGTGGCTGTGGTGAGCCTGGAAGCTGTGGTCCTGCTTCTTGGTCAACAGGCTCTGGTGATAGATCTTCTTGGGACTCACTTTCCTCTACACTTTCTTCTCTTGCTAATCTACTAGACTTGGGCTTGCTAACAAATCCATACTCTGTCAATCTCTTCATTCTGCTATACAGCTGCTAGTGCTAGACTGGGCCTACCTTGTGGGTCCTTCTTGTGGTAGATTTTGATAGCTATCTACACATTCTATAAAGTTGTGGTGTGTCAGCCCCTCCCTTCTCTCAGAGCTAGGGGGGTTTCCGGGCAACCAGGAAACAGGCTGGCTACGCCACTGAGTTAATTGTGTGTACACAATTACAAAACCACTGAACCACCTGTAGGGACAAGCACATTTGCTAATTTTCTGGCCTACCGTCTTTATTCTAACAGAATGAATGATCCAATCTAGCCTAAGAAATTCAATTCTTGGAATTAATTAATGGATCTAATTGACAGCAAGTTAGCTGTTAGTTTTGGGCATGAATCTAATTTAACATAATTATTCCAGGAACTTGTTCTCCAAGGCTCATGTGTGCATTGTGTGGCCCAAGGCCCATCCCTGTTTACATAGCTGTTTCTGGGAACTTGTTAAAAACTTCTAACAGTGGTCTAAGACTATAGGACTGATGTGTACGGTGGCCCTGAAGGTCACTAGCTGCGTCAATTTCAATAACAATAATAATAATAATAATAATGATTGAAACAAAAGCATGCATAAGTAACAAGCACCAAGGAACAAAAAACAAAAGCAACCAGAAAACAAAACAAACCCACAGTAGTTCTTAAAAAAAAAAAAAACAATACAGGACAATGTCTATGAAAGTAAAACCTAAAGTGACCTTCAGGGCCACCATAGATGTGTTTGCACACTCTTTGTACCATAATAAACTTTTCCAGGAAATAACTCCTGTACTAGCATTATCCAATCTAGCGTAAGAAATTCAGTTCCTGGAATTTTTCAATGAATCTAATTAACCGAAAACAGATTGTAATTATGAGTTGTATTAGAATAAAGACGGTATTATGCTATTCTCAAGTGCTATACGTATATATTTTTAAACCCTATTATGCTTTTGCACCAGCTCCTATTATGCTTACTTTATGCTCAAATTTTACATTTAACAAATGACAGTCAGGATTGAACTCAGTTGAATTGCAACATGAGTGATGCCTCTACATAATCTTCATTGATAGTGACATCAGAATCAGGATCAGCACTAGAGCTAGCACTGGAGATAGAACTACTAATCAGCCATAATAGGCTATAGACTACTAGCATACACAAAGTTCCACTAACAACCTCAACCTCGTGCTACAGACTACAGTGCTACCGGCTATACACTATTTTAAGGGTCACTAAGTTGACCTATTATGCCAGCATTCTGCCCAATGCTTTGATATGCCTATTATGCAAAAAGCAATGCTAGCATAATGTGCTTGTACCTGCTATATAGGCTGACCAGTCACACTTTTCACACATAAGTCTATTACACCCTTCATTCCTTTTATGCTGATGACCTACCTTCCCCACATACTTTCAGGGATGTAGACAAGAAGGGGGTGGGGGGTGGGGGGCTCCAAGCTCCCCCAGATTTTTCAGAAGATGAAATTAACTAGATAATAATATCAGGCTCTGGCTTATTTGTAACATTTTAACAGCTGCTTGAAGAATTTCCTTGACTCTTCTAGTAGCTAGTACCATGTCTGTGAATCTCTAAGATAGAGCTCCTTTAAAGCCAGGTGAATCATCCAATGAATTGCTATCAGTCTGAATTAGCCAGTAATCAGCCTGAACTGAGCTAATAATATTTAGGTTTTTCTATCAGTGTATTCTAAAATAGTTTTACTAGCTTAAAGTGATGTTGAAGATGTTTCAGTGCAGATCGAATCCACTATCTTTAAATAAAATAGAGCCTAGCCTATACTTGCATGTGTACATATTAAAATATGAATATTATTCTAATTTGCTCTCTTACACTTCTTGGATTTTGAAGAGAATTTTTGCTTCCTCACTTCATGCAGGAGGGGGCATACAAGTTTTTGGGAGGAGAAATTAGAGGAGTTCAAAAAACAGCATATGGAAATTACTGGACAATAAGAATTGAAATTATCAGCTAATGAAACTAACAAATTAATTCAAGGCACACTCCCATCTACTATAGGTTCTACTTTAAAAGAAATCAATGTAAGCTTATTTCCAAACATTCTCTACTTAATTAAAACCGATAATATTAATAATAATTGCTAAATTAAATTATTAATGTGTACGTGAGAATGCGGAATTAAATTGCACCTGACGTCTTGTGATCCAGTTCTTTTAGGTCTTCTTCTTAGAAAAGCCTGTAGCAAGTTACCAGTGCAAGATCACCTCAAGCCACCTGCAGCAGTTCGATGAAGGAACCTGCTCTAGGCTATCTAGTTCAACGCTAGAAGGCTAGCTTCTTCGTAGATAATAGCGTAGACTAAATTTATTATGTTTATAAAAAATCGACACTTCTCCCTGTAGTTCTGACAGTTAGCTCTTCGAACAACTCTACAGCCACCAGCACGAGAGGTCTAGTTGGCCTTATGAACTACGGGGTGTCATAAAAGCCGGCCAGGAAGTAGAAGACTCCCAACAAGTTTGTAGGTGGTAAACATGTCTAGGTTATTAAAATCTATTGCTAAATAAACTTAAGACAATACAATAGTTAGAACAATTATTTATCTTGAGGCTGCCGCCTCCTTGTTAGGAAACATTCAACAAAGTGGCTGCTGTATCTTTGACGCAGATTTGCGTCTATAGCCTTTCACGGAATGCACGCGTTGACGCACATACGCGTCTACCGCTGTTAATCGGAATGTGTCTTAGCTGTATTGCCTGTGACCAGCTGTGAGGCCGATAGAAGTATATCAACTTTGGGTCATGTGAAAACCTCACTTCACTCAACAATGAGCCCAGAGCAGTTGACTGGACTTGCATGCATGTATATTCATAGTGACATTTCTATAAATGTGCCTGATATTGTTTCTAGATTTGCTATAAGTCATCCAAGACGGATGAAACTTTCTAATGCATTGTTGTAGCTAGTTATTGTAGATTAAAAATAAAAGAATGTGTGTGGTCAATGAAAGTGGGTGTGGTTTAGCATGCATGGATTGTCAGAAACTAGTCACTTGGATCCGCCCCTGACTTAGATATAATATTTAGCTACTAAATTATACTAGTAAATTTAGCTGCATGCTACTTGTGAGTAGAAGACTTACAGACTGAGTCAGACCTTCACATGCATTACAACCTGAAATTAAATTTAGACATTGTGTACAAAAAAAGAACCTCTGAGAAGAGGCCAACCTATCTGCAAGGGCCAAAGGACCTATCCCCAGTGCATTCCTTACTATGAAGGGAGTCCATAATCATAATAATGCATTCTACTATTAATCATCCCTTATTATGATGAACAGTTGATTAATTAAAACCCTTACAGGACCATTGTCAAAAATATGTGACATAAATTATTAAATAATGTTACGGACTACCCTGTAAGTGCTATATAAATTACATACTAGTGACAACTTCTTGTATTACCCATGAAGGAACTAGCCATAATATCAGTAGTAGCTAATAAATACAAGAAAGTTGTCTTACTACAGCTGACAGCTGCTATTAAGCCACACCAAGTATCCTTAACACCTTAAAACTTACATGAGCTTGTCACACTTGCAAGACAATTGTCTTATTTAATTATATGCGTGTGTCAGGTATAATATGTGACAATTGTCTGCTCATACTAAAAACTAATTTTATTGCTGTTCTGGTAAGGGTTAATGATTAGTCAACAAGTTAATTATTAACCAATCATTAGATACAAGTTTTTTGGTTTACATCACTTAAATAACACTTAAATGAAACCATACTTGTTGTGACCATCTCATGCTACCGAAATACTGTAATTCTTTTTCTGTAGGAAGAAACAGTAACCACCTTCATTGAAAAGTTAATAATTAAAACAAAATCCTTATACCCATCACAAAATATTTCAGAAGATTTCCTGAGGCACTCACAGGCAGCAGCTGCATTTGATGCTGTTTGGAGCTTGACATTAGCCTACAATGAGGAATTGAAGAGAAGTATAAATGAAATTTCACCAGAATGTTTAAATAATTCCATTTCAAATCTGACACTAAATGGATTATCGGTATGTATAATGGTTAGTCATAGTTGGCTGAGATTATCACATAGTGGAGGGGGGGTGTAAGGAATGGTAAGCCTTCAGGACTCTTTTCTCCATGTAACAGATTCAGATTACATCATTCAGAGTCAATTGTACTATTGTTATTGTACTGTACTTAACCCTAGCCCTAGCCATAGCCTATAGCAATAGTACAATTATATTGACAATGATGTAATCTGAATGATGTCATCTGAATCTGTTACATGGAGAAGGAGCCAACCTTCAGAGGTAAAGGGATAAAATTTATTATAATATAATGAGAATAGTGATCTGGTTGGGATTAAGAGGGAACCCAAGGACCACTTACGTAGTCAGTGAGAAGAATTGTCATGAAGCCAATTAGATAAAATCAGAATGAATAGCTTACATACAGATCCAGTCACATACACAACTAGCTAGCTATAGTTTAATTTTGCTACATAGACCATAGGCCAAGCCCAATAAAAACTAACAAACCATAAAGAAACCAGCATGACAGATTACAGATATCAAAGTTACCACACATAATAATATTATAATTATTAGAGTCACTTAAATATCACTTTGTCACAAGAAGGGTTTGATAGGGAGGGAATGTGCCCCCTTCTGCATGGAGTTCAGAGGCCAAATTTCACCTTGCATCCAAATGGTACAGTTGAGACTCAGTTATCTAATTTCTTCAGAATCATTCACTATACGTACAAAATAAAGGACCCCCAAAAATTAATGGTCAGGTTAAAAGGTAGATCACTCCACCACTGTAGGATATCTCCATAATAATAGCAACAATATCCCCTCATAGAGGTAGGAATAATAATGGAGAGAAGGTAATTATTATTATATCAGATATTAGTAGTTTAGTAGTTGTTATAATAGCTAGTTAAAATTAAACTGGATCAATATTTTATTATCCATCCACCTCTGAAGGCTTACTATATCCCTCCACTCTTTGAACTTTGAGTAAAGTGCCTCCTTTTTGTCCAATTACCAGCAATAATAATAATAATAGTGAATATTGCTTATGAATCTTCTATATATGAATGCAGAAACTACACCATTTCGGAAAAGGTCAAGATTATAAAAGCAACATCCTTGTGTCTCAATTTATAGGTAAGATTTTTATAATTATGTAGGCCCATATTTCTACAGACCCCACCTAATTCCTGATAGCTAGTAGCACTATTGAAAAGTTTGCCCAGTATGGAGCTCTGGTACCAGAGTGCACTTGGTTTTAACTTTATCAGAACTGCATACGTACATGAATTTCTATCATTACTAACTGTCCTAAGATTGACTGTAAGTTAATATTTCTAGCTATAATATATAGCTATATCAAAAAAAAAATGCAATGTATATACCAGTTACATATAAAGTTTGAATTCTCCTTAGGACACTGTATACAGTGGAACCTCCTAAAATGAGGATACTCTGTATTAAGGACACTTGAATATGTCAGCTTTTTTATTAACATTAAATGAAACTTTACCTCCTGAAATGAGGATAACTCTCTAAAGAACAATTTGATTTGTCCCAAGGTTTTAGGAATAGAGAAGTTCCACTGTATTATAGCAACTAAAGAAAGAGAAGCTATTGATTGCTGGAAGTTTTATTATCATTACCTTCAAAGACATTAATTTTATCATACTTTGTTAAATATCATTTTACACTATTCAGGTGGGAAAATTAAACCAGTGAAGGTGATTTCATTTGACAATAATCATTCTTGTCAGTTTGTTGAATTAAGAAATATTGAGTTTCTACCTGGGTACACTAAAGATGACTTTGCAGATGACTTTTATTGGAGAGGTAAGTGTAAAATTATTGCCAGCTACAGGTAATTAATAGAGAAAAAGAGGAGAAGTCCATTTCATATTAAGGCCTGTCGTATTGACTGTTGATAAACTTCTCCTGGTAAATGGTTAGTAAGTACAGTAATTCTGATCTAAAGCAATTCCTTTTGCCCTCCTGCTCCTACAAAAATCAAATAATTGAGATTCCAGGATGTCTGCTTAACAAGAAACAGTATAAGGGGATAAAGAAGAGTTGTGTCATGCAAGTAAAAAAATTTCATTGCCAAGAGAAGCTTACAAACTGTCAGCCCTTTTATTTTCCTATTCTTTTGTTATTTGACTCATTCATCCCTGCAACTACATATTAAACTTTTCATTGATCAGTTTTCATTTATAATAATAAGATCTTATATTCTATATCAGGGGAGGGGGGGGGGGAATTACTATTAGCTATAGATGCCATTTTAATGAAGAACATAAACAATGATGTTATAATTTTAATTATAATACGTAGCATTCTGATTCTTGTGACTATTATTTTAGATGGTTTGCCATCAGATGGAATAACAGTGGAATACAGTTATATTAGTGTGGAGGAGTTTATTATCTCAGTCTCAATTGTCTTGCCTGTTTTTTGCATCCACATAGCTCTTTTAGCATTTTTGATCATCTTCCGCAATAACAAGTAAGCAGATATCTACATATAATGTGTTATTACAAGAGGATGATTATGAGGATGATAAAATATTGTTATAATAATACGTAGGCACATCAAAGCATCAAGTCCAAAGTTCATGATGTTAGCCATAATTGGATTCATTACTGTGCTTCCTTCTTCCATTGTATATGGTCTAATTCTCTCCACTATTTATTACAATATCAGTAAACCAGTCAGTGATCTTCTTTGTAATGTAAGTACCACACACACTATAATAAGTAGTTGCGAACTTGGATATAACTTAGCTAAAGAAAATGACACATTCTATAATGGTTTGGTTCATTATCTCATCTTCTATTCATTCCTTTGTGGAATCCTTTGATTAATTATACTAACAAACTATTATTAATTATAATGATATTGTCGCCATTTTGTTCTTGTCATTATAGTTGCAAGTTCCATTGAACACAGCAGGATTTGTCTTAGCATATTCAATATTTATGGTCAAAAGTTGGAGAATATACAGAATATTTCATAATTCAAAGAACAGTATTGTAAGTAGAGTATAAAATTAGCTACCTCTGATTAGATCCTGTTGCTATGTGGTTACTAAGTGTTCTATCTATTTTCCCAGGGATGTAATTTTATCGAAGCTTAAGGCTGTAATAATATTAGTAACTTATTGTTATTATTGTTCACATTCATAATGTGATGATACAGGGTACAGGTACATATGGCCAAGAATTGTTGAGATAATGTGGAAGTGATGAGGGATACAAGCTGGTTGACATCAGTTTGGTAATTTAGAACTTGAAGTTTCACCTTGGCTGATGGTTATGTTGACACTGCAGTCCTTGAAGTTTATTGAACTAGAGAATGCACTATTGTTTGAAGCACTTGTATTCTTGACTACAGATATCTTTTTCATTTGTGCTGCAAAAGTTCTTTCATTCTATCCTGCCAGAATAATATTTGCAACTTCTTGGTGCTGTCTCTCAGAAGTGTTCTAAGTGCTTCCAGAGATCTATGGCCTGTTAATTCCTTTATCATCTTTCTGGCACTCTTAATACCCAGTACAACATCGTGCTCCAGTAGCACGATGACTATGATCCCATAAATACCTGCTTGCCTGCACATTTCCTGAGTCATGCTACCTAACTTGTTTTTTTCCTCACAGACTTTTACAAACCGCATTGCATCATCCTTTTGCTTACCTACAGATAATGGTCGCTGACCCTCTTGAGGAAGACCAAATACAGATCTAGCAAGTGACAATGACATCTCTCACCTGTGCTTAAACATCTCATATGAACTTTATTGTTAGCTGGTTAAATTCTCCTGATTGCAATACATTTTTTCAGTATATACATACATAGCCATCCACAGTTTTCTGGAGCTGTGATAACTTTAAGTTTCTGTGTTCCACTCCACTCTTTAAGTAGCATACTTTGCCATTATAATAAAACACTGCATCGAATAAAACTGTGTCCCTGTCCCAAACACCCCTTTCTTTCCCAGAGTTTTCTCTCTTCCTTTTTGCTTTAATGGTTCAGTATACTTTTCTGTAACCCCAATGTCATTGGCTTAGAGTCTCCAAAACATGCTATCTACAGTGTTATGCAATTCATCAAAAAATGCATAGTTGTGACAATTAGCTATGGTTAATGGAACGCATGTGTCTAGGTATGCCAGAGAGCATCATTATTATAGAATTTAGGTGGATAGGGTTCCCCATTAGCCTTCCTTACTTTAATAATGTACATTCAGCCAGTAATTAGAACTCTAGGTTTTGGAAATATCATTTGGGCATTTTTCAGTCCTATTAACACTGTTATAATTCTCCATCCTTGTATGTAATGAATGCATTTATAGCCCACCTTGTGCTATCTTGAGTTTTTTTGGGATAATAAGAACCACCCTAAAATTCTCAGTGGCCATGTGTAGCAAATAAAAATAGACGAAGCACAAAAGACTTTACTGAGTTACAAAATGAAATTTAATACATGGGTATGGTAACGGAATCTAGAGCATGTGTGCGAGGTTTCTAGTTGATTTAGTGCAAATGTTCTAACTATTACTTAATATAAAGGTTCTAGGAAGGAAAGGGTTAGTTGTTACAGTGAAAATTCTTTATGACACCTCTGTATACAGTAGAAACACTCTATTCCAACCCCCTAAAATGAAGATATAATATATACCTCTATATTAAGGACACTTTAAATAGCAATAGAGGACTTCAACACCTAATATTATTATAATAATAATAATATTATTATTATAATGAATTTAATGAATTAATAGTAATAATGTATAATTACCATTACTATTAGGACATACTCAGTTGCATAAGAGTGGCATAGCTAAGCCATTATAATAGTTATTATCTTTCATTTCCCTTCTTTCAGATCTCAAATATTTCTGATGTACATCTCTCACTGTTTATAGCAGTATTGGTAGGAGTGTATGCCTGTATACAAACAATATGGATTTTCCTATCTCCCTTATACATTTCCAGTTTTAAGCAAACAGTTAAGTGACAATTATTATTATTATTATTATTATTATTATAGAGTATGATGTTTTGTAACTGTAGTAGTACATTATTATGAGGCTACTAATTAAGCAGCTGTGATGCTACTTTCTGATTACATGTTTTATTAGCTACCATGTGGTTGGAGAATCTTAAGGTCCTAATTTTTGGGTGACAGACTGAAAATTAACCCTGTGTTGTTTTGTGAATATAAATTCTATGAAACTGCATACTACCAATGGCATTTCATACAATAGATCTGGTCAATTTCACTGTCTCTTTATTATTACAATGATAACACACAATATTAAGGTCATAATAATAACTATTGCTGGGATTACTGCCTTTCAAAATACAGACTCTAGACAGTGAATTAAGACAGTACTCATTAATAATATGATTTTGTAAGTGTGCATGTTTGGAATGGTTATTAGCTACAGTCATTTTGAATGGAACCTGTTGACAATAATAAATTATATAGAAATCTTCCTAATGTAAGATTCACTCTACTCTCCTCAATTGTTGTTGATGATGATGATGATGATAATGCTGATTATTATAAAATTAATAATTTTATTTATTTTCAGGTTTCTACTACTAAACAAATTTGCATCACATTTTGCACTGATAAGTATGAGTTATATGAGCTCATGCGTTTTATAATGATATTTTACAAAATTATTCTTTTGATTTTTCTTCTGTATCTAAGCTACAAAAATTCTAAAATTCCCACACGGTTTCAAGAAGAAGGTCAGGCAGGGATCAGGATGGTTCTGGCTGTGATTATTCTCTCAATAGTATTCATCATTATATATATACTTAGCTTGAGCATCTCATACAAAGCAACTTATTGGACTGCATATATGTACACTACATTTGCTCCTGTGGTGTATCTTGCTGCCATACTCTTACCAAAAGTGAGTGGAAATCATATTTTTTTATGTCATGAGTTATAGTCATACCCTAGGTTTAAGTTTAGCAGATAGTAGATTCGAATAACAACATAGCAATTTTAACACAGTGGTGTAGAAAGGGGTGTGGCTGGAGAGGCTGGAGTACCCTCCTTCCAATATTTGGCCATGTATATGTAATATAACTCACTAAACATAGTTTTACAACTTGTTATTCATTTATACGTACATAATTATTAGTATTATCTGCACAATGATAAGGCAGCTAGACCACAGACCAGACAAGCTACATCAATCTGGAAGCTGTTCTGCTCATGTATTGCCTAAGTGTTCTGGTTCACAATGAATAATATGGCTTAGATAGGCTAGTTTATCATTAATTAGCTAAAACTTCAAAAAAGCCTCACTGTGGAAGATTCAAAGTGGCTATGCTAGCCCACAGCTTCAAGCTTAACAACTAGTAATTAATCCAGTGCCTAGTTAACTGAGTGTCAATCACTGTGCTATGTGGAGAGAACAAAGCCTTTCAGCCTACTAGTAAATTGGCTCTTGCTTGTATGTCCAACAATGGCAGATATTTCATAGAAAAGTGGTCTAAAAGTAATCCAATCTCTAACAAGAAAGAAGACATTTTGTTTTCATTGCAGCTAAGAAGGAGCAAAATGAGAGAAGACATGCTTTGGTGAAACAGTTATACTGCGTCTATGCTATCAAGAGCTAGCTATTTGTGGTGTAAAGAGAAGGGAAGGTACGTAGCATCAGCTACTGTTAATGCTACGTACAATTCTAGTCTAAAAATGGATTAAAGAAAATAGCTAGATACGTAATAATTATCTCCAGTTATAATCAATCAGCTAATCAGTACAATGAGTTAAGGTGTTACACTATTGAATTATATCAGAGAATGCAGTCGTACTTGCTATGCAGTAATTGCTGAAGAGGCCACTGATGTCGCAAGTAGAGAACAGAACAGAGAACAGTATCTATTAGAACAGAGAACAGTGTCTATTAGATGGGTCAATACTGACTATGAAATAAGTGAAAACCCAGTCAACCTTTACCCTCTTCCTAACACCAAAGCCGATACCCTATAATTATAGTTTTATATAATATTATTATAATATTACTGATATTCTTACTTGCCACTCTCCATAGAGGGCAAGAGCTTTGAGCATGCAAAGTAAGTGAAGTTGTCTAGCTACCACAACAAGAGGTGAAATTTCAGCTGCTCTTCCTGTAGCTACATGATCTTGGTCACTGCCTTAACCTGTGCTTACAAGATGGAGGCCAAAAACTGTCATGTCTATTAGCTAGTTAACTTGGTCAAAGAAAATGTCAAATTGATTAAGTACGTATTCGGCTCTTTCTCCATGTAACATCAGATTACATTATTGTTATACTATTCTATTATATTATTATTACACCCTTAGTACATTAGCTCTACCATAGATGAAGAGTGTATTATTAGTCGTAATGCACTCCCCGAGGCAAATGGTGCATTATGAGTTATGATTGCACTTTCAACTGCAGGCTATATACTTGTAGCTTTTGACAATCGTCGTTAACCATAGCTTAGCCAGCGCTATCCCGAAAACTTCAGATAATAAGTCAATCTAGGGTGTAATATAATAGTTATTGCTCGTTGCCTTGGATATTATGGCAGTAAACGGTCTTTGTCCTCAAGGCTGCGCCCTCGGACTCGGTACCATTTACTAGCCATAATATCCTCGGTGCTGTGCAGTACGTAACTATTACATGATTATAATAATAATAATAATAATAATTATTATTATTATATATAATTATTGTACTATTACTATTGTGTATTGACAATGATGTAATTTGATTCTGTGACATGGAGAAAGAACCAAGTATTCCCCTAAAAGAGCACATCTGTTTTCCAATGAAATAACCTAATTTGAAGACCTTCATGGTGACATCACCTTTCAAATCTTCTGTACTACAAGGTGTTCTGTCATTCAAGGTGGATGAAAATATCAGCCACAATTGGTGCTGTTTTAAGTGATCATAGTGACTACCCAGGATGTATATTAAAAGCTAGTGGCTTGTTGTCAGCTTTAAAGAATTTTTCAACCTAGTTTGTACTGAAACTTAAATATTTGATTTTAATGCATCTGAGACCCTCTCTGTGTCAATTGAAAGCAAAGAAACCACTCTCCAAGAGGTACTGTCAGCTGTAAATCTTTTTGTAGGAAAAAAAGGACAAAACAAGCCTTTTCTCAATTCTTTTAGCATAGCTCAGAAGGAAAACATAGGTCAGCCAGCACAGCTACCTCGACAGAGGAGAGTGCCAGCAAGATTAGATGATGGCAGCTAGCCACACAGATTTAGTGACCTAAAATCTTATTTTTATCACCAGCAGGAACTAAATGACCAAGCCAATCAAGATGATTTGTTACCTCCCATCCATGATGCCTTGAAAATCTCCTTGTGAAAGCTGTTAATGCAGAAGTGTATGAAGAAAATTTTTAAGTCTTCTTGCTACAGTACTGTTTAATACGTAGTTTCAGAGGAAATTTTCTCTTTAGTTAGCTTAGTCCTACATCAAGTGACATCCATCTGTGAGGCTATGAATACCCAGGCCATGTACAAGTCAAAGCTGTCAGCAGTGCATAATATTTTCAGTTATACTTGACTCATTACATAGCCACTTCTGATAGATCATTTTCAGTACTGAAAGTCATTAATACATTAATACTTATTTATGCTCGTGTATATCAGAGCAAAGACTCAATAAAAGCCTGTTACTTCTCATACTCAAGGATCTTACTGACTCCTGCGATATGAAAGAAAGGAGTAGCTATATTATTGCCATAAAATATGAATTATTTTACTGTGTTTACATATTTTTTTATCTTTACATGGAACACTTAAACTATTCAGAAAGTATTGTCATTGTAGCTAAAAGAATTAGTAGCCCTTTTAAATCACCAAAGTTCTCACAGCCCTCCCCATCATCCCCAATATTTAGACCCTTGATACATGCCTCCGAGTCAATGTACTACGAAGCTTGTCTATATCTGGGCTGCCAGAAAGTGGAATAGGAAGGTTACAGGATAAAATCAATTGTATAAGCACTATTGGTCTATATAAAGAGGTAGTCTAATTAGGGGTGATCAGGTTAGACAGGTTTCACTGTATATAGAGAAGTGGTCTTATTTAGGGGTGGTCTTATTAGACAGATTTCACTGTACTGACCTACGTATGGTGGTCTTTAAGGGGTGGTCTGATTAGATAGGTTTCACCATACATTTGGTAGTTAAATCTTGGTAACTGTGCAACAGTTTCTTACACATTAACAGTCTATACCAGTAGCTACTTCTCTCTCTTCAAAAACAATTTTACTTATTTTACTTGAAATTGCAGTTTCATATCATGTACAATGACTATCATCATTGGAAAAATCAAAAAGATTATCTTGAAAGGAGTAGGAAGTTTTCTTCTAGAATAAATACAATGCAACTTGAAGTTGACAAATTGAAGATGGATATCAAAAAGGTTTGCTAAAGATGTTTTATAGTACGTGAGACTTGTCCATAGTGACCACACTTTGGGCTGCAAAAAAGTGGGCTTAATAGGAAGGTGACCTTGTTAAATCAATGGTATAAGCACTCTTAGGACAAGACCAATTAGCCTATAATTGAGAGGTAGTCTTGTTAAAGGGTGCTCTGATTAGTGGTTTATACATTACATAAATAATTATAGAGAGGTGACCTTATTTAAGATCAGTTTTCACTTTATTGATTACATATAATTATTATAGAGAGGTGGTAGGCTACTTTTTTTAACTTGATGCTAATAACAAAATAATCAAATTTTTGATCGAAATTGTCATATATAGATGTCGTGGTCTGTTTAGACAGGTTTCACTGTACTTCATTATTATTATAATTATTATAAAGTTGAAGTGTTAAGGAGTCATTTGCATTGATCCACTAATCCTGAAACGTGTTATGCATTTTGACCAACATACTCTATAGAGATAGGAAGTGAAACCTATCTACCATTTTATTAATGCCACTTTTAGCATGAAGAGACACTTAAATATGTCCCAAATAACAGCTTGCAATTATAATTATTATTAATAAAACTTTACTCCCTGAAATGAGGTCACCCCTATAATCAGGACAGTTAAATTTGTCCCAAGGTGTCCAGAATAGAGAGATTTACTGTATATAAACAGGAAGATGTATTTATTTATTGCAGAAGGAAGAAAAAATATCTGAACTCAAGTATAAACTCACAAATGATTCAGTATTGGAACAAAAGTTGTAAAGAGAGAACTTCCAAGTAATTCATGTATGTTGATTTATGTTGTGAAAATTTTTGAGTTGTATTATTTGTTCTTTGGAAACGGTACCATTAATGGGTACTTAATTTTATAATGAGCCAAAAATTATTTACTTTTGTACTTTTTATCAGTCTTCGTGAAAAATCGCTAAAAATTGATCATTGTTATCTTAATTCCTATACGTAATTATTTTCAAAGGGACTAGCTATGTAACCAATCATTTATAAATCTGATTATAGCCTTAAACCCTCATTGTCCCCATATGGAAACATGTAGAAGTTAGTACAGATTATACATAGCTAAAGTGGAACCTCCAAATAATCTACACTAAGATAAATTAGATGGTCAATATGTACATGTGTTTTGTTGATTTTTCATAATATCCTGTTTTTGATCAAGGTGGTCAGTTATAATAATAATATTATTATACAATAGTATACGTACTAATAAGCCGAGTTTTATTTGCTGCTACAATAGAACCTCTACTATATAAGGAGCCCTCCAAAATAAGGACAACCTCTATACACAGGGCAGCTAAAAGTGTACAGATTAAGAGATTACTATGATTTCCTTGTAGAATGGCATTTTATTATAGCTAGTTAGCACAGAGATAGCTTAGCTGCTTCGTTACTGCTAACTGATTTAAGTGTTAGAATCACTGGACAATTACCACATAGAAGAATTCCTCTTTGGCCACAAATAGCTAGTTATCTCTAACACATTCTACCTAAACTCAAGAATTAGGTTTATCTATGTAGCTACTAATGAGTTGTATTTGAGCATATTATGATTTCTTTATTAAACAAGCGGCTATTGTGTTACTGCCATGTGATGTGATATCTCTTATCACACTATAATATTATAAGCACTTAATGATTC
The DNA here is from genome assembly GCA_964016965.1 of Diacarnus erythraeanus. Classification (NCBI taxonomy): domain Eukaryota; kingdom Metazoa; phylum Porifera; class Demospongiae; order Poecilosclerida; family Podospongiidae; genus Diacarnus; species Diacarnus erythraeanus. The sequence goes on along the minus strand of OZ024674.1, from coordinate 7,072,866 downwards.
AATACACACATGCTTTATGATTATTATTCTTGTGTATGTGAGTGACATGCTAACTAGCTGCTATTTTTACAGTACTGCAGTGTGGTCTAGAGAGGTGGAAAGTGACTCTGGAGTACATGTGCATATCACTGTAGCTGGCTATGTAGTTTATACACTATTGTCATTGTCAAATCACTATAATAGACATAATTATTATTATGTATACTCAAGAGCCACTGCTCATCCATGAAAACTGTTCTGCAATCTACTGTATGCAGCACTGAAGGAAGTTTTGCTTATACATACAAAAAAAACTGAAGAAAAGATTATTTTATTACTTATAACATGAGAACGGAACTCAGCTGATAATTGTAGTAGCATTTTTTATGAAAAATATGATTAGTTCTCACTAGGTGAAGTAGTAATTGATTATAGTAAAGTATAACAAAGTAATCAACAAGATTGCTAGTGAAACTAACATAATATTATTATTATAATATCATAGGATTTGTAGTCATTTAGCTACGTATATAGTATTCTGTATGTTGTGGTCATGTAACATATCATAATTATATAACTGATGTTCATGCATGCACTCAAATGTGTTGTACGTAAGCTTATGCCTCATACGTACATACATAGTGCAGATAACCATTACTTGATACCTCCTACCTGCCTGTACACCTCTGACCAATATCACATAATGAATACTGATTGCTACATGTAGCTGTATCATCATAAACTAGGATAGCTACATACCTATTACATCTGAGCCTACTGGTGTGTCTACTTCTAAAGGGCTTATATTGATATGGGATGAATGTTCCAACTGGACTTGCTCCACCCCCTCCCGGTATTCTGAAGTTAGGTGTTAAAAAGAAGGCATTAGCTCATGAATTTTCCATGATTATTCATGAACAGACCATAGATATCTATGAACAGACGTACAGACATACGTACTAAAAGCGTATTATATAGATGTGTAATGGTTCATCAGTGTATCTGTCTCAGTAGTTACCTCATCACTGTTACGTAGTTGGTTTAAGTGTAAAAGTTACATGACTGATCTATTACTAGGCCCAGATAAATAATGCTGGCATTTTTTGAGAATTATAGGTATCTCCAAGCATTGAGCAATTTTTAAGAATTATGGGCCACTTTTTGCCAACTCTTCTAGCCAGAGTCTTGATTTCTGCTAGAGTTTAGTGTTCCACTTGTGTACTTAACACTCATAGCTACAGTGGTAAATTGATTGAGTGGAATGTGGATGTGGCATAATATTATCAGATCATGTAACAGACCACATGTGCATGCATTATCATGGATTCTATATTCAATTCTCTGTTATGTTACAGTATAACCATCATTGAATGAATTTTGAGCAATTTATGAGAATTATGGGTACTCATTGAAAGAATTATGGGCAGTGTGTGAGAACACTAGAGAAAGGAATTATGGGCTCAAAAAAGGAATTATTTATCTATTACTAACTTCACAGAAGATTTGCTCATTGGCTACAGACAACTATCTAATAAATAATATAGCTTCAAACTGTTCTTAATAGCTATTATAACATTATGGCTGAAAACAGAGAACACAGCACACTTATGGATTACTCGGAAGATGTGACTTACTTGATACACATGTGTACAGCTTCTGAATTTCCTTTATAGAGACAAATTCATTTCAAAAGAAGTTGATGTTAGTAATTCAAGAACAAGGTTATCTATCTTCATTATGATAAAGTCAATATCCTTCTGAACAATATTAGGGACAAGGTAAAACCATAGATTAAAAACTTGCTCCAGAATACTATTAATGAAACACTTTCAAGAAGAGGGAGACTGTGAGCATACTCCACAAAAAATATGTACCTTGGCTTACAACAAACAAACTAACAAGGTAAGTATAATGTAACAAAAACAGCAACAAATGTCAATGTTAGTTACTGTGAAATGGATATAAACTCTCCTAAAAAATGTAGCGTTAACAATACAAAAGAGTGCACAAGCAACATTTTTAGTGAAAAGATCTTACTGAATAATGAAGTTCTTACATATACTCCAGTCCCCTTTACCTACATATAATTTTGCTATTATAAGTAGCTAGTGTGAAAAGTTGGTTGTTGAATGAGTGTTAGCCACTGTAAGAGTTTGAGTATAATGGAGCATAGTGGCACCTCAGAATGTCTGAGGAAGTACGGCACTCTCAATATGACCTAAAGATATTTTTAAATGTAGCTAGTAAATTTTATTAGGTGAGTATGTATGTATGGCTATATAGACTCAAGCTAGCCTCCCTTCTGCTAGAAGAGGACCTACAGGGATGAGTATAAATATCCTGGCCAACTCTTAAGCATGAAAGCACCCTATGTGTACTGTTTTGTGCTACTAAGTAGACTGATCTAAGAGGGGTGGGAGTGGCAGGCTAAGAGTAGTAGGTACTTTCATGTCAACTGGCTGGAGTCAGTTATTCATTATTGTTAGGATGACCCCACCACCACCATAATTATAATTATGTCTAAATAAACATGATTTTGACAAATACTGGTGGCTATAATTATAGTAGCTACATTAGTATGTTGTCACAAAACTTTTTTAAAAAATTAATAGGGCCCTTCTCCCAATGTTTTAAAGTGGAGGTGGCGAAGGCAGAGCTGTCATTATCTGATTTAGAATCCTAAACTAATAGGTGAGGTAGTTATAGATGTAGAAATGATATGCTACGTATATAGCACATGAAGAAGATGATGATAAGGTCCACCTACGTACATCAAGCGTTAGGTACTGTGATCAAGTTACAAGATAAATTATACATTCGAAAACCACTGAATACAAAGATAACAATTACAGGACTAAGTCACCATCCTTTTACACCAGTCCTCAGGGATACCACATGTGTTTTCGAGTAGCTAGATGCCAATGATTTTGGTAACACTCAAGTACATATCAGTCTTTGTGGAAGTTAGAAGGAAAACATCTGAAGTGCATGGCCATATTCACAGGAACTTATTGTTGAACCAGTTAGCAGGGCCTGAGCCAGCTCTTTTATAGAGATACAGGAATTTGAAGGCATGCACTCTCCAGGACCTTGGTTTAATCTATGTACTTAGCTATGTTCTTCCAAAACACAACCAAAATTTGTTCATCAAATTTTCCAAATAGCTACTTTTAAGTCTGTAAAAATTAGAGTAGCTATGGCCATAGCTGTACCAACAGTGATGGTGCCTCTGACCGTAGTTAGCTTGAAGATAAAAATCATCACACTGAGACTGTGCATAGAGCAAAAATAGGAGGTATCAATATCCCCATCACTTCAAGCTCAGCCATGACCCATCCAACAACACATAGCTAGACCTGAAGGAGGGTACTCTACTTCAGATTAACAGTTGTACCACAAGTCTTGGTTACACAACACACCCTAAATAACCACAACCACACCCACTTTACTGGTAGTTGTTACTCTGCTTCCTTCTGTTATGCACCTAGCTATGTGATTTTGTACCACCTATAATTTTTTTGTTCATGTTGATGACTTAACTGTGTTTGTAAAGAATATATCCATTACCTAACAACAGTATACAGGATGTCAAATTCTCTAGATGGTCTATAGCTAGAGTTGTGATTACACAATGAATCAGCTATGTGACACACCCCTCTTTATGTTCAAACTGGAGTAATGGCTTCAACTAAAGACTATGGCTACAAATTCATAACTGAACCAGATGATGACCTCAAATGTCTGATCTGTAAGTTAGTGGCTAAAAATTTATGGCAACATGGTGGGTGTGGTGGACTATTCTGTAAGGAGTGCTTAGACAAGTATGGAGAAAGAAAGCCTTGTCCTTGCTGCAGGATGGAATTTCCACAGTACTTTGAAGACACAAGGAGTAAGTATTCTAACAGTATACCTCTAACCAGTAGCTACACTGTCTCATTCCTTCTCCTTACTCTGTGTGTCTGTATATCTGTAGGTAAGAGAAATATCAGAGCTCTCCCTGTGAAATGTGATAATGTTGAGAGAGGGTGTGAATGGGAGGGAACTGTTGGTACACTAGATGAACATGTGGCTGTGTGCAAGTTCACTCCAGTTCCCTGCCCAAATCAGTGCAAAGAAGAGGACAAGATCACATTACACATGAGAAAAGATTTAGACCACCATGTTAATAATGAATGTCCAAATCAAGATTACAAATGTGAGTATTGTGGAAAGAAGGGCACATATGCTAGTATAGCTAAAACAGATTCATTTTAGTATATGTAAGAACCCTGCACTAATATTAATGCACGCGGCATATCTTCTAAAGATGACTAGACAGGATTTTATACTGAGGGAGGGGATGGACTGGAATTACCACCATCCCCACTCCCCTTCTCCCCCCCCCCCCCCCCCCAAGAAATCATTGATGATTAATAATACAAAGTTAGTACCTATAAAAGTACTGATTGTGCTAATTTAGTGTGTACTGACTTCTAAACCTTTATAAGTATGTATGGAGGTAGCTCTATGTCAGACTGCTAGCTGCACCATCCTTTAAATTCCAGTTTCATAATAATTATACCATAGCACTATGCTACAGATTTCAGGGCCTATCAATACTCTTCCCTGTGTCTAAAGGGGTGAAATAGTAGTTGTATTTTTCAATAGCCTGTGTCAGATGCTGCCACTTGTAGTGATAGATATGTTGTGTACACCTTTGTAATGTTTTTTTTGTTTTGTATTTTTAAGCAGTAAATAAAGATGAACTTGGTGAGAAGAAGGAAGATGGTGTTGAACTTGGTGAAGAGGAAAGAAAGGCTATAGTAAGTAATCTGACATTAAAGGTATTGTGTTGCTGCTATATAGTCTCACTAGTCTATGTGTGCTCATTACCAAGAAGAAGTAGACACCAAATAGCTAATATAATATTTCTGGGTTACCATTTTAGCAACTTTTAGTTACTTATGGTAATGGGAAGTCCTTGGAATGAGGTAATGTTCAACCCTCCATGCTGTGTGGATGGGCCATGGTATGACTGGACAAATAGCATACTATAGAAACAGATATGACTGGAAAATGGCATACTATGGAAACAACTACATCCGGCTATTGTAGTGACATAGTTTCTTAAATCTGAACTTCACATCATCACCTTTGAATATACTAAGCCCTAACAATCATTGAAGTGGCATTAAAAATGCTCATTCTGCAATTATTTGGTTGCTTCTGAATTACATGTCTATGTGTGCATTGTACTTGTATGTACATTACTAACCTTCAATGTGTCTCATATAGTATATTTATATAGAAGTATAGTATAGTATATAGTATACTATAGTATATATAGTGAGGTTTTTGATAAGAATCTAGTTGGCTACTGTGGGATACTGCAGTTTCATAGGCACACTTTGAAATGGGCTGTCTTAAAATAATTCTGGTGGTCAATTTAACAGTTCCACTGCATTCCTCTAGGCATATATACATAACCATGTACAATCTGTTTATTTTAAACTTTTCTAGTTTGATGAAGCTATGAGTCTGGGCTACATTGACATCAGCATTATCAAGATACTGATAGTGGGGGCAGGAGGTGTGGGTAAATCCTGTTTGTTGAAGTTTCTCTGTGACCTTCCTATCCCAGACACATATAACAGTACTGGATGTATCGATACAGCCCAGAGAGTTAAATGTAAAAGGGTACGAACTAGTGAAGATGATTCAAGTGAAGAAATAGTATGGGAATTAGTGGGATCTGAGAAATTGAAGGACGTTCTTGCCAATGCAATTAAGTCTAGAGCTGCAACATTAACTCCCAGGGATGAAAAAATACTGTTGGATATGAATTCTCCACAAAACTCTGTACCCAAATCTCCAGAAGAATCGACATCATTGGGGGAGGTTATCAAGGAGGTTGTACAACTCATTGGTTATAAAGGGGGGGAACTGTTCAGCATAACATGGATCTACTTGGTAGATAGTGGTGGACAACCTCAGTTCCATGAGCTTCTCACAGCCTTTGTAAAGAATGCCACTTTAGGTATCTTTGTCATTAATCTCTCTGACCAGCTGGATGATAAACCAGAAATTAAATACTACAAAAATGGTAAACCATGTGGTGAGTCTTACAAATTCCTTCTGAACCACAAGGAGATCTTTCAGCACTGTGTCCAGACAATCTCCTCCCTTTATCCTATTGATCACTCCCTCCCCTCCACTGCTTCCATTGAGACAGAGGAACGTATTGCAGTCACTAAACCTGAAATTCTTGTTGTGGGTACACACAGAGAAGAAGAAGGTAAAAGTGAAGAATCCCGTGAAGAAAAGGAAGAGAAGCTTAAGAAAATTTTGCGACCTTATACTGGTATTATAACAAATGATGGGAAATATATATTTCCTATTGATAGCATTTCGAGAAGTCAATCAGATAAGGATGTACTTGACAAAATTCGTAGAGGGATAGTTAAAGCTGTAAAGCCTTTTTGTAAAACACAGTTACCTTTACAATACTATGCTTTAGAACTCGAACTAGAAGTGCTAGCTAAGAAGAAAGGATGTGATGTAATCAGCTATAAAAAATGCTTTAATAAAATTGGTCCATCTTTAAACTTTAATGAAAAGAAATTTTTAGCAGCCATACGGCATCTTGATGAGCTCAACCTGATTATGTATTTTGAATCACATGCGCCTGATGTAATATTCACTAATCCTAATACTTTGCTTGATAAAGTTGGCGAGATAATTGAGAAGAGTTATATTTGGAGATCGAAAATTCCTTCCATTGAAGTTCAGTTAGTTTCTGATGAATCTATTTCTCTTATTGAGCAAGGGGAAGTTACTTTAGAGGTGTTAAAAAGCTTTGAGAGCAGTTATGTAGAAGGACTGTTTGATCACACAACTTTTGCAGGAATTTTAACTCATCTTTTTGTTCTTGTACCAATTTCCAAAGACAAATATTTTATGCCATCTCTGCTTGAAGTTGATGAAGATCTAGACTCACCAACAAATGACTACTTTGCAGTTTCTTTTCCAGGTAATGCTCCAATGGGTCTGTTCTCTTCCTCAGTTGTATGCCTACTATCAAAAATCAAGCCATGGAGAAAAGTCACTACTCCTGGCCATTTATTCCGTAACTCCCTGACCTTCAATGTCGGCATAGCCAGTGTCATTTTACTGGATAAAAGATCACACTTTGAGGTGCATATTAAGGTCGATGATGATTTTAAGAAAAACTTACCTGGAATGAGAATCAAAGTTCGTGAAGATGTAATCAATGCGATTAATGAAGTCAAAAATGCTCGTAAATTCTGGAATCTTGAATACTCTTCTAAATGCTTTTGCTGTCCACGTTCGGACACTTCCCCTCACCTAGCCAAATATGAATATTCAGAAGATGCAGGTGATTTCGTACTTGAGTGTACTAAGGATTGTAGACCCTCTCCTGTAGAAGAGTGGCATAAGCAGTGGTTAGGTATTTTGTCTCCATCTGTGGAGGATGTTACAACCGAAAGAGAAGGTATGTGTGTTTCTTATGAAAAGTGAATTACATTTACCCTTAAAGGCTTAAAGGTATATTAGTGTGAAATCATGTTACAGTGGAATCGTGGAATCTCATTTTGAATGTCTGTTTAAATCATATCATGTCCCCACTGTAAATAACAGAAATACTGGCAAAGTAAACCTTAACACTTAGGCTAAAGCATTCTTTGTAAGTTGATATCGTTGTAAATGGTACAACTGTAGAATTTAATCCAAGAATAATGAATTGTCAGTGTTTATGAATGATAAAAAATTTGTTCTTGAATTTAGCTATAGATAACAATCTCACAACTCTCAATATAAAGACAGTATTAATGGATGGAGACTTTCCAGCAGGTATTGCAGAAGAACTTGGTCTTTACTTGGGCATTAAACCAGGAAGAATTTCCACTCTCAAAATGAACAACAATGGCAATGCTGATCGATTACTTACTGCCATCATTGAAGAATGGTTACGAAACGACAAGAAACAATCTTGGAGAACACTTGCTGATGCTGTGAGGAGATGTGGTTATTCACTACTGGCTGACAAGATAATCGAACAATATTGTGGAGTAAAAAGAAAAGCTATTTCAAGAGGTATTTTTATGTGCATATCAGTAAATTAGCTGCAGTCTGAGAACATAGCCTAAGAGATTATCCACTTAAACTTGAGGGTGAAGCTAAAGGATACAGGTGTGAAACACCTCTCCAGGTTGTGCATTCTATCTATTATGTAACCCAAATGTCTAGTGTCTATATACGTATCAGTTTACATTCCTTGGAGATGGACCTGACTGGAGCTGTAATAGCTGCAGAAACTAAGAGAATTAGGAGTGTAGTTCTGAGAATTAGGTGTGTACATACGTACATAGTTCCTGGACTGCCAACTACGTAGCATGGCTCTGAAGAAGGCCATGATCTTGTTGGAGCAAGTTCCAGCGGATATTTGTTTGGGTCTGCTACTTCATGTAGTGAAGTATAATTATAATAGCTCAGAAGGTTAAGTAAGAATAGAGTCAGTATTTCTGAAAAGGCCCTAAACACTAGAAAATGTGGCACTCATTCTTCTATTTGTAACTAAATTCATCATTATTTCATTTTTGGATACTCCATTCTAAATTATTTTTCCAATAGTACGTAGCTTTAAACTTCCTGGGATATAATATAATCCTACTATATCTGTTTTTTTTTAAGGCAATAAAATTCACTGTGTATCTAAGCCTGATTAATCATGAATAATAGCTACGTACTAGCTATGATGTTTAAATCTTCTATTCCAACCCCCAGAAATTAATAACAGCTTGGAACTTCACTCCTTGAATTGAGGCCATCCCTTTAGTTTAGTTTGTCCCAAGGTGTCTGATTCTACTATAATTAAAAATATATAATATGTAATACTTTTTTACAGTGGCAGCAGCAACAGAGCATCATACCGATGACATCTCTCAAGAAGATTGGACTAACATGTGTGGCACATGTTGTCTGGTATGATACTAGATAACTAACTCTTAGAGATAGACTTAACCTTTGATTATTAATAATGATCACATGCACTAATACTCACAATTTCTCCTTCTTTTCATCCTTGAGATCTTTAATGTTGCACATAGCTACAAATAACTAAATGAACATAAAAAATAATTAATAATAATGGATAATGCATGGCCATGAATGATAATATCTTCTATTCTAGGGAGAGGATACACATCAATTTTAGTCCCTGCATTTAGACGCCTGTAATCTATGCAAAAACATGTGGTACCATCATTCTTAAACACAAGGACTACGGGACTTAACCAAGAGCTAGTTGTTAGCTTAACCTATGCCCTTCTTTTCTATATCAGCAACCATAGCAGCTACCTTGGCACGCTGCACAAAAGGAGTCCTCCTAGGGTACTGTTGGTGGCCTCCTATATTTTTTTATGTTACAACATCTGTACAGCCAAATTTTGTCATCTGTCAGAGCATACGCATCATCAAAATCCATTTCAATTAATCCAATTCTCCCTGGTCTAATCCTTCTGGCCATGTCAATGCCTGTATAACCTGTACTTTATGAGCATTTCCACCAGCTACCATACCTTTCTCTACGACCTCCACCACACTTCACACTTTTATTAACACTTCCATTAGTACAAGTTTATTATTACACCCAAACCCCAAGGTCACCATCAACAAAATCACCAATTCTACTTCCCTTCACCCAAATGAACTACCTGCTGATGATAGTGTGGTAGACTCACTGTAACTAGCTAGCTAATTATTATTTTACCTGCATGTATAATTAACATTTTGTGGTTAATAGGCTAGACTATTTAATCAGTTGTGTGTCATTGTTTAGTTCAGTTCACGTAATTTACTATTTTCTAAAAAAGTGCCTGTTCACAACGCCTGCTGGGTTACCTATTGAGATCAAAACCTCTCACTGGCTATTAACCTTCAGCAGTGCACCAATGCCACCAGTAGTGAGTCTGGGTTAGCTTCCATCCCTGCCTCTACAAATGATCTTGCCTTGCTTTCAATGAGGCTATGCCCATCTAGCTAATATTTCCCTCTTCAGTGGTTGCCTTTTGCATTCAAAAATGACAAACCAAGAGCTGGCGCTGCATTCATGCCTATCAAACATAGTTGGCTACTGTCTGGCTATATAATCAACAGTATAGGGGCTACCACTGACTCCATCTGCCTCTACATTCAAAGTAACCTGGGCTGTCACATTCAACTCATGGCTTTCCCATCTTTAACATAGCAGTTTCACTGGTGCTAGTGACCTCATGTGCCTACCAATACTATGCAAGACTGAGCAGGATATGATACTGGACTGTGATCCTGTCAGTCAACCATTGCAGTCACCTGCCCACCTTCTATGCTCACATCCAACTCTAGGGTTGCACCTATGGCAACTACTGTACCAATGTACACCTCAGTGCCGGCCATCTAGTAATCTTTGTTCACTTTTGCATTTCCTAGAAGCCAGAATCACTTACTTCCAACTGCTCGTTAGACAAATCGGATCTGCCTGCAATGTCACGGTGGGGGGGGGGGGGGTTTGCTGACTCAGCACTAACTGCTGCAGTGCCAGATTCTAGTACATCAGAGGATTTACCCATTGCCTCACTTCTGTCTACCTTATTAGGACAGTTTCTTTTAAAGTGACCCAGGCCACCACAGTGATAACACCTGACACGTTCATGTTTCCCCTTGGACAAGGAACCAGTTATAAGGCTTGTAATTTATCTGGGATATCAGAGCTTCCACCCTTACTCACACTAGCTAATTTCCTTTGCCCTTAAACACTTTTCTGGACCCAATGGAAGCCTGGTACCATTCTGGCCCTCTCATAAAGATTCTCCAACCTTGGGTTTCTCTGCAATTTTGGCAACAGTGCCAGAAGGAAACACCCTTTCAGTAACCTGTCCAGCTCTTTTGATGGAAAAGCTCTGACATTAAGTGTAACCCTAATTTCTCTACTGATTCCTCAGTTTGCGTTAATATTTTAAGCCTCTCAGCTCCTCAATGTCTACTGGTTTAAACCATCTTTAAGTACTCCCTATACTAGCTATAATGTTCTGGTGCTAGCATCACTGGCAAACAATTATATACTTCCTAAAGGTGTTCTGTAAATTGAAGTAGAGCAAAATAAACAGAGGTTTGGGTATATATTATTATATAATACAGTAGATAGCATAAACAAGAGTGGTTGGAAATGGCTTTGGAGTACATATTATGCATATCACTGTAGCTGGCTATGTGCCCACAAAACATTGTATATACACTATTGTTGTCAAATCACCATAATGCACATTTGTACGTATACTCCAGAGCCACTGCTCATCTCTGCAGACTGTTCTGCAATCTACTGCAAGCAGCACTGAAGGAAGTTTTGTTTATATGTACAAATAATGATTTCTTAGTTTACTGGAGAAAAGGATTTTACTTGTAACAAGAGAACAGGAACTTAACCATAATGAATATTATCACAGATATTGAACTCTGTAACTTGATACCTCTCACCTGCTTCCTGTGCAACCTTGACAGCATGAATAATCCTTTTATGGATTGCTACATGTGGGGTAAATAAATTCTTGTTATGGCTATGCAGTATAATTCAGGACTAAGTTTGTGTAGCATAGCTACATACTTGGCCTATTGGTATGCCCACTTCTCATTTCAATAATTCAGTCATTATAGCAGTGTTGGAGTCTACTGATGGGGTGTATTCCACCTTGCTTGCTTCACTTCCTCCTTATATTCCCAGTCTTAACGAGCACAATAGATAATGTGCTGAATCAACAGAGGTTAGTCCTTATGTAGAGTGTGTATTATCTATATTGAATGGCATAATTGGCATTCCAGAGTAAATTAAATTTCTGTACTACTGTGGTCATGAACATGGTATGGTCGTGAATAATGTTTATGATCACGTTATTTTACGTATGTGTAGGAGGTCCAAATATTATCAGTGTATGTCTCTGCAGTATAGCTAGCTATAGTTAGCCCAGAGAGTATAGCTTAGCTGCTTCATTACTGCTAAGTGTAAAATTCATTGGATGATTAGCTAACTACACAGAAGATTTCCTCTTTGACTACAGTTATCTAGCTAATAACCTCAAACTGTTCTTTATAGCTAGCATTATGGCTGAAAGCGGAGAACATAGCACGTTTATGGATCACAACGTTGTTCAAGAAACAAACCAACAAGGTACTTAGAATAATAAATTATGCAATAACAACAACAACATTGCTGAGTAATGTCAATGCTACTTAACTTACTGTGAAATATTATAGCTAGATGATATGAGCTTTCAGCTAGCTACTCCAAAAATATTACCCTACATATAAAGCTAGTGTCAAAATTTGCTTAATGAATGAATGTTAGCCATTGTAGCTAAGTGCATGATAACAGAGCATAGTGGCACCTCAGAATGTCTAACTAAACAGCCAGGATGATGTAGGAAGAGAAGAGGGCTTTATTTGGAGTGTAAGAACTTAATTATTTACTGTTTGTAGCTAGCTATGTACTTAAGTTACCATAAGCTACTTAAAGTTCATATGTATTAACTACAGTACATAGCTAGTTCTATCCAATCTTATCTTTTCATGCAGTTATAGTTCCATACCTTAACCAGGATTCTAATATAGTTAAACGGCAGCTCAAAGCTAAGTTTGCTAATCTGGTTACAACAATTGTAATAAAACTAAAAAATAAAGTCACTGACATCTCGGAATTTCGTATGTTCATGGAAAGGTTACTTGATACTGGAGATCTCTTAAAAAATAAAAATAGTGTTGGAGATATAATTGAAACTATTTCAATTCATAAGTTATGGAATTACACCCGTGCTGATGTTCTTGAAAATATTTGTAAAAGATACATTGGAGATCATGATTCTGAATTAATGAAACAGATTAAAAACTACCAACAAGAACCAACCAAGATTATGAGAACAGGTATATGGACTATATTTATTATGTGATATAGTACGTACCATCTTTAATAGAGTTAAGTCTTTTTTACATAAAAGAGTCAATTTTACTAGTGTAGCACCTCTGTTTTGATTCTCAATTGTGTTTATAGGTCAAGAAGTAGTAAAAGATTTTAACTCTGTGAAGATGTCACAATGGTTACATTCTAAAGGTTTATCAGAAGAAGACTGTAAAAAAATTAAAGGTATGAGATAAAGTAGACTCATCAAAGTGACACTGACATCTTGCATTTGAGGGTGTGGTTCTAACTCTGTTGTAAAAATAATATGTAATATCTTTAATGATAATTATTGCAGAGGGGAATATTTCTGGCAGAGCTTTTCTTCAATGCTCTCAAGATGATTGGATCATGCTTAATATTTCTTTTGGTGGTATCGATACTCTTATGAATCTGCAGGAAGAGGTTAGTAATCACTCTTCTTATACATAGAGGTGGGCACAAACAATGCTTATGGAGAAGAAGAATAATGTAATGTTTCAATATTGAATAAAAAAAGTGTTGAATAGCTAATAGTTAGTAAGATTATTAAGCCAAAGTAACTCCTAAATATAATATTCAGTTATTAATTCACTCTTGTCTGTAATAGATCAAAGATGGTAGATTATTTCCTGATTCTGCTGGTCACTCTACACTGACACAAGGACCACAAGTAAATCAATAACATTTAGTTATATTTTGACCATCTATGAATATCTCACAGCAATTACAGCCTTCATTTGTGGCTCCACCTCAAATATCAGGTATATTATTATAAAAGAGTGACACCATGTAACTGTTAGCTAACTACTCTTTTTGTTAAAGATTTTGCTCTTAAGGTTTGTTACACATTATAGTACCTATCAGATTACTTAATCTCATCTTTAAAGGTACTATGTCACTATTACTGTATAAATAAAGGTGGAAAGAATTCAGCTGTTTAAACTATGTTGTTGCCACCACTGTTGCCTTTGATACTGTTTCTTAGTACAAAGTGTTTAAACTAAAACAGGCAAAATTAGCTAAACAGAATTCATAAACCTCCAGGTACACAATGCCGCCACCACTGTTGACTTTGGTACTGTTTCTTAACACTCAGTGTTGAAAAGGAAAAATAAATTGGCTAAATCTACAGTCACATTTAGTTGGCTATCAATAATTATAACAATATGAAGCTTTTCTTTTGACTTACAAGAGGCTAAAGTTAGTAGGATACAATAGGTAGTAATTTAAAAAGTAACTACTGCTTTAAGGAATAATTTAAAACGCTGCTCACAAGTGCACACTTACTTTTTAAGCATTTTTGCCTTACAAGATGATGTCATTATCATGGTGAAAAGTGTAGTCAGCTCAGATCTATAATAGCAGCTATCTATCTATGGGTAAATAAATCTTTGTAATGATTTTGTTTAACTTTTTATGAAATAGATGAGATTGTGCTTGATGAAAAAGAGAGAAAAGCAATAGTAAGTAATTTAGACACCTCTGACCATAATTTTAACTAAAGGTTATGACTCCCAACCATGCTGTGGAAGATCAAGACTGAAGTATTATGTAATATAGCCTCTAGGACCACAGCCCCTAATAATCTAAAACAAAGGATCTCACTAGACAGTGTTAGTAGCAACAGAACATTACTTTTTGTGAACACATTCTGTCATTGATAACCAATCAAAACTACACATACCAGTGACTAAAAATGGAGTCATACCATGCATCATGTTATAATGGTACCTAGTGACTCCATAATCTTGTAGGTGTTATTAAAAATAACAGTAGGGAACAGAAGGAGCCTTTAATATGTATTATAGCACCATTTACTGTCTGTTATGTAGCTAACAGCCAAAAGATTTTACAGGTAATTTCAGCAAGCCTGTATTGATAGAGTTCCTTCAATAGTGAGGTTTAGATAAGAATCTAGTGGTATTGTATCGAGGTGAAACTTCAGTCTATAATTTGTTGTCTTATAATAATTTATGTGGGTATATTTGTGAGGTGGACTCTAAGAAAGCTAGGACTCTAAGAAAGCTAGGTTCCACTGTAATATGCTATATCTTTAATTTATTCTGTGCATATACTTGCACAGTCATGTACACCAATCCAGCTAGCATATCTCTAATCCTTACCTTCAAATTTTCTAGTTTGATGAAGCTATGAATTTTGGCCACATTGACGTTACCATTATCAAGATTCTGATAGTAGGAGCAGGAGGTGTGGGCAAATCCTGTTTGTTGAAGTTCCTTTGTGACCTTCCCATTCCGGATAATAAATACAACAGTACAACTCTAATCAATGCAGCCCAGAGAGTTAAGTGCAAGAGAATACGCACTAGTAAAGACGATTCAAGTGATGAAATTGAATGGGAGTTAGTAGGACCTGAAGAATTGAAGTCTGTTCTTGCTGATGCTATTAAATCTAGAGCTGCAAAATTAGAGGCTGATGCTAGAGCTGCAAAAACCTTATCTCCTCAAGGGGTCCTATCACCATCAAATGCACAAAGTTCTAAACTTGAATCTACACAAACCAGTTCTGAACCTAAATCTACACAAACCAGTTCTGAGCCTGAATCTACACAAACCAGTTCTTTAGAAAGCATAAGTGAGGTGATAGGCCTCCTTAAGTATAAAGGGGGGAAATTGTTTAGTGTAACATGGATCTACTTGGTAGATAGTGGTGGACAGCCTCAGTTCCATGAGCTCCTCACAGCTTTTGTAAGGAATGCTACTTTAGGTATCTTTGTCTTTAATCTCTCTGAGCAGCTGGATGATAAACCAGAGGTTAAATACTACAAAAATGGTCAACCATGTGGTCAGTCTTACGAATTCCCTCTTAGCCACAAGGAGATCTTTCAGCACTGTGTCCAGACAATCTCCTCCCTTAGACCCATTAATCATTCTCTCCCCTCCACTTCCTCCATTGAGACAGAGGAACCTACTGTCACTTCTGAGTTTATTAAACCTGACATTCTTGTAGTGGGCACTCACAGAGAAAAAGAAGGTAAAAGTAAAGAAACACGTGAAGAAAAGGAAGAGAAGCTTAAGGAAATTTTGCAGCCTTATGCTACTGGTATTATTTCAAATGATGGTAAATATATATTTCCCATTGATAGTATTTCACGAAGGTATTCAGATAAGGATATACGTGACAAAATTTGTAGAAGAATAGTAAAAGATGTCAAGCCCTTTTGTAAAATAGCATTACCTTTACAATACTATGCTTTAGAACTGGAACTAGAGCTGCAGGCAAAGAAGAAAAGGTGTGATGTGCTCAGCTTTGAAGGTTTTTTTAAAGAGATAGGTGAATCTCTGAACTTTAGTCGAAAGACATTTTTAGCAGCTATACAGCATCTTGACCAACTCAACTTGATTCTCTACTTCAAATCTCAGGCACCAGATGTAATATTCACAAATCCTAATACATTGCTAGATAAAGTTGGAGAAATTGTAGAGAAGAGCTACATTTGGAGGGGAAAGGTTCTTTCCATGGAAGGCCAATGTTTTTCAAACGAATTTGTTTTACTTATTAAGCGAGGTGAAGTGACTTTAGAGGTGCTTAAAAGCTTTGAGAGTAGTTATGTAGAAGGATTATTTGATCATATAACTTTAGCAAAAATTTTAACTCGTCTTTTTGTCCTTCTGGATTTATCCAAAGATAAATATTTTATGCCGGCCTTGTTAGATGTTAACGAAAATCTAACATCACCAACCAAAGACTACTTAGCAGTTTCTTTTCCTGGTAATGCTCCCATGGGTCTGTTCACTTCCTCAGTAGTATGCCTGCTATCAAAATATAGATGGAATGTGATATACCCCCAGTCATCAGCACCCCCTCAAAATCGGAAAGAAATGTTCCGTAACTCCCTGACCTTCAATGTTTACAAAGTTCAAGTCACCTTACTTGATAAAAGAACACACTTTGAAGTGCATATCAAAATCAGCGATTGTTTCAAGAAAGACTTAGCTCAATTGAGAGCCAGGATTCGTGAAGATGTAATTAATGCAATTGAGGAAGTCAAAAAATCTCGTCTCTTGTATAATCTTGAGTATTCTTCTAAATGCTTTTGCTGTCCATGTTCAAGTTTCCCTCATCTAGCTGAATACATGGATTCAGAAAATATACTTGATTGTACCAAAGATGGAGGATCTTTTCAGGTAGAGGAATGGCACAAAGAATGGTTGGGTATTTCTTCTCTCTTTATGGAGGATGTCACAATAGGTACTTAATCATAACGGTTCCAAGTTAATGTAGGTATAAATAATATAGAATGTGGAATACAGTGTGCTGGTGTTATGGAACTGTGTATGCATTAACCTTAGCTCGTAGTCCCACACAATCACTCTGAGCAGTAAACCTTCACCAATCCTCAAGAGAAATAGATACAAATTGTTGTTACTAACTTCAGACATTAGACCTCCATAAAATGTCATCTTTAATAGAGTTAGCTAGGTCCTTTTTACTTGAAGGAATCAATGTAGAATTTTACTAGTGTATCACCTTCTGTTATGATACTCAATTTGTGTTTATGTGTAGGTCAAGAAGCAGTAAAAGATTTTAACTCTGTGAAGATGTCACGATGGTTACATGCTAAAAGTTTATCAGAAGAAGACTGTGAAAAAATTAAAGGTATGAGATAGTGCTAGACTCATCAAAGTGACATCTTGCATTTGATGGCGTGGTCCTAACTCTCTTGTATAAAATTGTAATAGCTCTAATGATAATTATTGCAGAGGGGAATATTTCTGGCAGAGCTTTTCTTCAATGCTCAAAAGAAGACTGGACCAATCTTAATATTTCTCTTGGTGGTATCTATACTCTTATGGCTCTGCAGGAAGAGGTTAGTAATCACTCTTCTTACATAGAGGTGGAAACAAAAACACAAACAGTGCTTATGGGGAAGAAGAATAATGTAATGTTCCAATATTGAATAAAGAAAGTGTTGAATGGCTAATAGTTAGATAGTAAGATTATTATTATGTATGAAGCCAAAGTAAATATAATCAATTCAGTTATTAATTCACTCTTGTTTTCTATAGATCAAAGGTGTTAGATTATTTCCTGATTCTGTGGGTCACTCTACACTAACACAAGGACCACAAGTAAATCAATAACATTTAGTTATACTATTGACCATCTATAAATATATCTTTCTGCTATCACAGCATTCATTTGTGGCTTCACCTCAATTACCAGGTATTAAAATTGTGACACTGTTTAGCTATGTTTAATACTTACTATTAACTACTTAGAGTTTTGACTAACTTTTTGTGTTGATAATATAGATATTGGTTTTTTACACATATATTATTATTATACCTATCATTATTATACCTATTGGATCAGTTAATCCCTTACTAGGCTATTGTGGATTAAACTAAGCTTAACAACTTGGTAGGGTGTGATAAGGTCTATGGCTAGTAACCAAAAACATGATGCTGTCATAATTCTTTAAACCACAAAGCCTGCACACAAATATTTCACCACTTGTTAATAACTAAGGAGAATGTTATTATGACTAGAAATACCAGTGGATAATTCATAGCTTAAAATAAATGTGGGTTCCAATGATGATTGTAAATATTATGTGTTTGCATATCTAATATTGTCATGATAGCTACTAATCAATTTATTAGTATTGTTAATAGCATACTATTAATTTCTTGTAGGAGGCCACATCAGTCTCAACCTTTTAAATGTAAAAACATTTCTGAAGGATGAAAAATTTCCAGCAGACAAAGCTGAAGAACTTGGTGTTTACTTGGGCATTGAATCAGGAAGAATCTCTACTTTAAAGAAGAATGTCAATAATGATGCTGACCATCTGTTAAGTGAAATCATTACAGAATGGTTAAATAATGATGATAAAAAGTCATGGGACAAGCTGGCTACTGCTTTGAGATATTGTAATCATTCAGTGATGGCTGGTAAGTTATTAAGACTTGTTTGGAGAAGGAAAAGGTACATGCCATTCATGTCACATAGCTATGTAATAAGTTATCTAATAAACATTTAGAGAAGCAACCAATGACCAATTCTTCAAAAGCGAAAAGAACTAAATCAGAAGACACAGGGGTGAAGCCAATGCAGAGTTGAGGATCCTCTTAAAAAGTTTAAAAGGTGTAACTAGCTATTGTGTTGTTCTCCATAGAGAAAAGTAGCTAATATTCATTATTGATAATATACAACACACATTATCTATATATGAGAGACTCAATGGCTGCTATACTAGATGCGCATTGTATTATAAAAATTATTAATGCATCTGTGTATGCGCGTGCTAGTAACAAGGATCACGTGTACGTCAGACAACCTGTCACATGATAATTGAGCCAGTTAGTAATACGTAGTCTAACCCTTTCGCTCCCAAAAGAGTGTAATTTTACACACTTTTCAACCGTCCGTTACTCGGACCCCGTCGGCACCAGGACGTCCTCCTGCCGCCAACCTTTGACTGTCGGCATCGGAAGTCAGAACAATGGGTTGTGGTCCGTCAGTTCTCAGATGTTTGACCACAGGGAGGAGCTGCCTTTGATCTTCCTTTGATGTTCGCTTTATATGGACTTTAAAAAAAAAAAAGGAAAAGAAAAGGAGAGTGGCATAGTGCATGGGGCAGTGCCGTAGAGGATCGTCGGTGTGAGAGGCCATAAGCAGGCCAGCAAGAGTCTCCAAGGAGCTCATTCTTTGTGCCTTGATCTGCTAGCCGCCAGCATGACGTCACGCCGACCTGCGCGACCTTTTGCTGCCTGGGGCGCCGGCGCCTAGTGACGACCAATGCCAAATCAAAAAAAAATCCAAAATTAGTGTAGCGAAAGGGTTAGAGGTTATGGTTAGGTGGCTTAGGGGGGTTTTGTTTACCCGGTGGACAAAAGCACCAAAATTTATTTGCAGTTTAGTGACATCATATTCATCAGAAATAGACTGGCTGCAGAAATTTTGGCAAGTAGGAGTGGACTTACAGCTTTTTAAAGCAAATAATAACGCGAAAATAATGCGAAAATAATGCTAAAGCTTGGTTTAGCCCCTACAATAATCAGAATTTGTGTATGAGACCTCAAGCTCAAGGTTGCATGTGCTCTATGCCTAGAGCTTTGATGTGAGCTTCAATAGACTAATTATTTTTTAGCTAGTTAATATAATGGTGCATTTTCATCACTAGCTACATGGTAAGCCTGCTTTGATGCATTGCACCTGGTGTAACCTTAATTTGATCACCTACACTTGATGATGATGAGTTCTTGCTGCTTCAGGAATGGTCATCCAGCAACCGTGGTCTCCATCTTTGGCCCATCCCCATCCTTCTGGTATAGGAACATTCTGTGTAGGTGGCTGGTGGTCCAGATACTGCTGCTCATCTCACATGTTGCAGCAATGCACCCTAAGGGTTTGCTAAAAAGGTATAGCTAGATAGATGATTATGACAGCACATGTGTTGGTGGTTAAGTATTCTAAACTGCAAAAGAAATCTAGATAAGCTTCATTTTCAGCTCTATTAGTTTCTTGCTACGACTAAGTGAACAGAATATTCAAGCCAATAATATTATACATGGGTAGGGTCAAGTGAATGCCTACTCCTTTTATTAGAAGTGTTCTTAATTATGATATTGTGAGGCAACTTTGGAAATCAATTATTTTCTTCACTATTATAGACTAGGCCCATTAAGAATCAAAAGTTTATGGCTGAATCCTTCTGGCAGTCCTTTGCATTTTAGTTCATTCTGGAACATTTTGCTGCAGATAATCTTTGCAATGCTAGCAAATTGTATACCTTCAGACTTGCTTTCAGATAGAGTACCAGAACTCCATAATAATTATTCTTGCATCCCCTCAGGGAAAAGTAAAATATATTTGATTGTTCATATTTCTGAAAGTAGTCAAGAAGCTCTCCCTTTAAACAGTATTTAAATTGATTGAGGTACATGTATCCAGTTTAATTGCTTTATACACATTTCATATAGTGTAGCATGGAGTCCAGCCAACTTGAAAACATGGTCCTATTCTCTACGCTATTTTCTATAATCATTACTAACTCTGCAATATCTTTCTTCTCCAAATTACTTGAGGATGAGATGATCCTTGTTGAGTACAGCAAAAGGCACAGTATTTTTTTAACCAAACATTTAAACATAGCTAGCATTTCAAGATACAGACAGGAAAGATGATATTTACCCTCGATTGCTCAATACCACCAGATAATCCTTACAAGCATCTCACTACCACACATCTCCTGAGATGGACTTATCAATATTAAAATTTGTAAATAATAATTCATGCAATAACTCTGAAGTGTTAGCTACTCTCACAAAAAATACAGTTATACATAATGCAGTAGTGTAGCTAGCCTCTTGGAATTGGTGTGGCTCTGAACAAACAATAGCTAGCTGAATGCACTTTAGCTAGATGTAACGCTATCATTGGTATTATTAATTATGCCATGATTATGATGATAAGTAGCATATGCAGCGGGCGTAAAGAAGCAAACTGTTGAAGTCAACTTTGTAAGTTCTTTTTCAATACTCAGTACAAGTAATGATGACAGGTGTGCCCCACTCATAGTTGATCTCAGTGTAGTTTTTAAAAGTTTAAGTTTAGAAAAGGAGAGTTCTGTTGAAGCTATGAAGCTTTTTGTTGTGGCAAAATCCACACTTAGTCATTCTCTAGTTACACCATTGCATAATGCTTTAGATTCATGATGCTTCAGATGACTATAATGAGCTCACATCCATCTGCCTTTCTCTTATTCCTTGCTTATTTCAGCTGAAATCTTTTTACATTCAAAGCTGATGTGGTAGGGCAACGCAATTTCTCTGATGACTTTCTCTGGCAGAAATCAAGGCTGTTTAATTCAGACATAGCTACTTTGGAGCATGTGTTGTTGGTGCAAGCAGCAGTTACTCAGTAATCTGCTGCATTCCTATTATACAGTATTGTGCATGTTAAATGCACTTCATTATGGTTTTACATTAAAATTGCACAAGTCCTCTCCTATTTTCCCAGAAGGTATAGTGGTGAAGAGTTGTAGTGCAGTAGGTTGCGTGACGAAAGTGAGTAAAGTCAGTTTCTACAGATTCCCAGTTGACATTGAACTTCGCATGTAATGGATTGCTGCTGATCGGAAGGGCTGACAACCAACTGAGCACAGAGGGATTTGTTCTGCCCACTTTGTAAGCTAAAAGAGAAGCAACTCTCCCCGGACTAGCTATGTTACAAATGGGGGCATTCTTAAAGTTAGGAAAGAGTCACTCACAAGGATGGGAACTACGTACAAGCTGTATCTTTGATTAGACTTGTGTATGCCTCAGCAGCAATTACCAAGCAGAGATATGGAACAAGCTTCTCCTTACATGAACAATGTGCACAGAGAATGGTTCCACACTTCAGCTCCAAGGTTTAAGAGCACATAGCCTGTGAATGCTGAACACTCACTACTTAGTATTGTCCACTGTTACAATATGCACATCACTCACCCAACCAGCCACAAGATATTTATATTCTTCCAAAAGCTTTTAGCCCATCTTTTGTGTATGAACTTCTTACATCTATTAGAAAATTAATTAGGCATTCAATCTGGGGGACATTAGTAGTAAAGCCTTAAGAATACCTGTACTAGACCCAAATGTGTCACTCTTAGGTTTCGGGGTATGTAAAGGTCAGCACTAGTGCTAGAAAACTCAGAGAGTTAGAGCTATTTAACTTTACTAAAAATATGAACTGCTTGACAACTGGTTACCACTGTGATGGATACAAACAATGCTATACATGTATAATTATGTAATATAGGGATCATCCACATTTCCCCCCAGCTTTTCAAGGTATCTATCCTTGGCACTTCTCTCCAGTTCCTGATAATACTCTAAAAATATTCGTGTTGACATGTTAACGACGAAGAAACAAGATATACCACCCAGCTACTGAACACTTTTGCCACCCAAAATGGCCACGTAGCAACCGCGCAGCGAGTAACCATGACTTGATGCAACGTCATGTGTCTTATTGCATCGCATATTAACCCTTTCGCTACACTAATTTTGGATTTTTTTTTTTGATTTGGCATTGGTCGTCACTAGGCGCCGGCGCCCCAGGCAGCAAAAGGTCGCGCAGGTCGGCGTGACGTCATGCTGGCGGCTAGCAGATCAAGGCACAAAGAATGAGCTCCTTGGAGACTCTTGCTGGCCTGCTTATGGCCTCTCTCACACCGACGATCCTCTACGGCACTGCCCCATGCACTATGCCACTCTCCTTTTCTTTTCCTTTTTTTTTTTTTTTTTTTTTAAAGTCCATATAAAGTGAACATCAAAGGAAGATCAAAGGCAGCTCCTCCCTGTGGTCAAACATCTGAGAACTGACGGACCACAACCCATTGTTCTGACTTCCGATGCCGACAGTCAAAGGTTGGCGGCAGGAGGACGTCCTGGTGCCGACGGGGTCCGAGTAACGGACGGTTGAAAAGTGTGTAAAATTACACTCTTTTGGGAGCGAAAGGGTTAGTCTTGTCACTTCAAGGTCAAGAGTTCACTGCTGACTCAAATTGACCCATATCTCTATACAAATCCCAGCCCACATCTTCATTTCTTGCACAATTTCAGACAATGCTACAAGCTTCAGACCACACACCCTTATGTGACATCACAACGCACCTTATACCCTTATGTGACATCACAACACACCCTTATGTGAGACCATCAACAACAGGTCATTTTTGATCTCATGATGTTTTAGTCAACTAAAACTATAATTTAGTACCAGCTATTAGTCACAAACTGATCTCAATTAGTCAAAAACTAACTAAAAGTTGTCATACTAAAGCTTACATTGACCATAACATTAATCACTAAGGTTGACCAAATCTTTGTAATACTCTTTGTGACAAGACTTGTTGCTGGTTTCACTAACAGTTACATTATTAAAAAAATAATATCATCTTTGAATCATAGATGTTTTGGAGCATGGGGGCACAGCCTGAATGGGAATGAGGTTAGGGGTGGGCAAGGACTCCGTGCTATAGAATACCATTGGGTGGGAGACTATCTAGCATGTGATTTGTTACAAGAAAACACTGTAGGCTTTCCAAAATAGCTTAGCTTACCTAAATTAACAATTTTAGCAATACAGATGTACCTAGTTCACCAGTGCGGGTATGAAGAAGCTCGTGATGACATTCTTGATTCTGATCATAGGTATGACTCTATGTGATGAAGAGCTGAAAAGGCTATGCTCTGCAGTCTCTGTAATTGTAAAGAAGCTATACCAAAGAAGAATGTAAAGTTAAGAATATTCAATGGAATAGCACATTTCAGAAATTGCTTGCAATGAAGTTACTTTAGATGCTGAAAGGTTATATAACTAAATTTGGCATATTATAGGCTAGCATGTTCCTTATTGATCTGCATGTTTAACCATGGGTGGGTGGAGGGGGCATTTCTCCCATGCTTCCTATGCCTATGTGAATTCACGCAGTCTTCTCAAAAGTATTATAACATAATAATGTTTAATAATATAGCTAATCTTCACTAGCTACTGAAGTTAGTTTTGATCTGAATTTTTGAGTCTAGAAACTTTTGGGGTAGGTGCAAATTCCTTTATCTCCTCATGTAATCCATACCTACATAATGATAATTGAGAGAGCTTATAAAATAAAAGAGGA
This sequence comes from Diacarnus erythraeanus, assembly GCA_964016965.1. NCBI lineage: Eukaryota > Metazoa > Porifera > Demospongiae > Poecilosclerida > Podospongiidae > Diacarnus > Diacarnus erythraeanus. The sequence continues at coordinate 7,048,288 of OZ024674.1, read as the reverse complement.
AAGGAAGGAAGGTGGGGAGGAGGGGGGGGGGGAGGTGCCCCCACACTCTACCTATAGAGTCTACAGGCCAGCTAGATACACATCTGGTTCCACGCCCCTCTAAACACACCCAGGGTCTTCACACACCCCTTCTAGCGGGCCACAAGGGGGTTCCCCCTCCTCCTTCTGCGAGGTCTACAGGATCTTGACACACCTCCAAATCTCTCACACACACACACCCCTTAACTCTCTAGGTCAAGTGGGGGTTTAGCTGGACACACCTCCACTCCCACACCCCTCTGGACACATTCAGGGTCTCCACACACACACCCTTCTAGCGGGCCACAAGGGGGTTCCCCCTCCTCCTTCTGAGAGGTCTACAGGCTCTAGACACACCTCCAAATCTCTCACACACACACCCCTTAACTCTCTAGGTCAAGTGGGGGTTCAGCTGGACACACCTACACTCCCACACCCCTCTGGACACACCCCAAGTCTACACACACCGAGGTCGAAGGAGTCTCAGGAGGGGGGTTCCCCCACAACACTCTTTCCTAGCTTCTACAGGCAAGATAGTGATTCTGTGGGCTGGACACACACCCTAGGCTCACACTTCTCAGCTCAGATATTAGGTTAGCTTAGCTACGGAACTTACAGCTGCTATCAATGTCACTGTCCACTCCTTCGCTTAAAAGCCTGGAGCCCCAGAATTCCAATCCATATTGCTAGGTCCTCGATACTAACCCTTTCGCTACACTAATTTTGGATTTTTTTTTGATTTGGCATTGGTCGTCACTAGGCGCCGGCGCCCCAGGCAGCAAAAGGTCGCGCAGGTCGGCGTGACGTCATGCTGGCGGCTAGCAGATCAAGGCACAAAGAATGAGCTCCTTGGAGACTCTTGCTGGCCTGCTTATGGCCTCTCTCACACCGACGATCCTCTACGGCACTGCCCCATGCACTATGCCACTCTCCTTTTCTTTTCCTTTTTTTTTTTTTTTTTTTTTAAAGTCCATATAAAGTGAACATCAAAGGAAGATCAAAGGCAGCTCCTCCCTGTGGTCAAACATCTGAGAACTGACGGACCACAACCCATTGTTCTGACTTCCGATGCCGACAGTCAAAGGTTGGCGGCAGGAGGACGTCCTGGTGCCGACTGGGTCCGAGTAACGGACGGTTGAAAAGTGTGTAAAATTACACTCTTTTGGGAGCGAAAGGGTTACTGTTACATACTAAGTTAGTTACACACTGTTGTACATCTGAAGGAATTCTAGTACAGGTTTGACCGCCATTGTCACCACCATTGCCACCACCACATGCTATTTAAAAAAAAATAACTGGTTAATTTATTACTATGTGTTAGCAGAGTAAATATGGCAGGTAGAAATTGATGATCAAGAACTCTAGCTATTATAGCTATATTTACCTGTCTGAAGTGATTGACGTACAGCAGCAGCAACAGCACCTGAACAATCTGCATAAAAATCTGTTATTGTAGCTACACAGCTTCCACTACAAAAAGAACTTGGATTGGATGCTGCTGTACCCTGCATTATAATGGCAACAGGTTTACTTTAGTCTAATTCACTTCTAGCTTTACTGTTACATACTAAGTTAGTCACACACTGTTGTACATCTGAAGGAATTCTAGTACAGGTTTGACCGCCATTGTCACCACCATTGCCACCACCACATGCTATTTAAAAAAAAAAATACTGGTTAATTTATTATTATGTGTTAACAGAGTAAATATGGCAGGTAGAAATTGATGATCAAGAACTGCTATATAGCTATATTTACCTGTCTGAAGTGATTGACGTACAGCAGCAGCAGCAGCAGCACCCGAACAATCTGCATAAAAATTTGTTAGTGTTTCTACACAATTTCCAGCACAAAATCCAGATGGATCAAGTCCAGCAAAACCCTAGAAAATAATAAAATTTACTGTTATAGTTTGCAGTCAATAGTACTTAGCTATCTCTACACTGGAGTTATTAGCTATGATTGCACAATAATATTATTCATCCATTATGAGTGACTATTGTACAACTTACAGTGGTTTCCTATAGGTACTAAAGGTAAAAGTTTATGAAGTAGTTACATTTTTCCAACATACCAATTCAGTCACACATTGTTGTACATCTTGTGGCAATGTAGTACATTGTTGGGCAGTGACTACAGTTACAAGAAATGATGCCAGGGTGATCAGGACCTTCATCCTTCACTTATTCCAATGTGCAGTATCTGTAAATTTCGCAGATTAAACTCTCTCGAACAACAGCTTCAACTCCAACAGTGAACCAGGAGCTCCTTTATATACTGTCCAATGCAGCATCTTTGCGCATGCGTATATTAAAGATCAACAGTTGCAGCAAGGACTAATTAAGTACTATACAACGGGGACAGGCTTGTAGCATACCTTACCTATCAATTGATTTGCTTGATTAAACTCATATTTTTGCTTGAATTGAAGCAGCAAAAAAATACATAGCTAGAGCTACAAGATGGACAAAACTTATATTTAAGAAAAAAGTTTATTGTCAGTAGTATCATAAATGCTGCTGCTAATAAAAATAAAGTAGGTGTGCATCATAAATATAATAGGTACCATGGCCACACCCTAAATTCAGCTACTAATGTTTGAGCTATTGAGCTACTTGGAGATGAAAAAAGACAAGAAAGTAAGGTTGGGAAATGCACAGTTGTACCAGTGTCATATAATATAATATTGGGGACCCCTAACTTTAGGGCTCCCCTGTCCCCATAATAATAATATTGGAGACCCCTGTTTCTATCTTCATATATAGCTATATATTATATGGGACTTCCAGCCCCATGTAAATGAGGACCCCCTTGTAGGCCCAAAATATTGGGGACCCTATCCCTATATTTATAAAATTATAGTGACCCACAACCCCATACTGGTCCCTAAAATATTTTATGAAGGACGCTATCTTTCTTTGAGTTTTGGAGATAGCTATGGCTATAAATTATATTATACTTTAACAGAATTTAAGTCATTATAAAAGAAGGAATAATGATATTTACATAATCAGATAATAAAAGAAGTGATTCTGGAAGATCGATAAGTAAATAACAATATTACTGTCAGTCAATATTATATATAATAGTGGCATGATAACAGGTATGGCTAAATTGCTTAAAAACCACTCACTGCAGTTATTACATTGTATCATAATGTGTCTTGCATTAGGCACACACAGTATATTTCAATGTCTCTTCTAGGGGAAAAAATATTCCAATTTTGAAAAGAGTGGGAAATGGTATCATTTTCTTCTTTGTGAAACATTTAATGAGATGATCTCACATTTGAACTTGGTCAAATTCAAGCTTCTCTAGCTACACTCTATCCAAGTGCAGCATGGACAGCAAATGCTATAGCAAATAGCTAACCCCCTCCAAGTTGTTGCTGCATGTTAGTACAACAACGTGAAGCACAACATCATCCTCATCTTCTTCAGACCATATTCTACAGAGAAAGGCTAACTGGTGACTTAAGATCTCCAGTAAACTTGCTATCATAAATAACCACCTCATTTCAAATACTGCTAGGAGTCACCCACTGAATCTGGAGAGCATCTCCTTTAACAAGACTAAGGCCATTGTTCTGGTACACTGAAAGTCATCCAGGTTAAAAGTTGTTGTAGGGATGACTGCTGCACTTGAGCTGCATGATTGTATGCTACAAATTAGCATTTAGGAAGAGACTGGTCAAAAGAACTACAAATCAACTGCTTTTGATCTGTCAAACCTATGTGAATAGCTGATATTCATGTCCCTGGCTGGTCAGAAATGTTAATATGGTATTTACTGAGGCAGAAATTGGATCTGTGTCTTTTTTTCTATAAACTACATTTTATCCTTACATAGTTACCAGCACTCAAGTAAGGTCGTTTCATTATAGTATCAGCTGCAGTCAAATTGATTGTATTTGTGAGCATGCTCAGTAATCATTGTATCTATGCATTTCAATGCTTGGTCTGTTGTCTAGTAAATTCTTGTGTATCTGGCTTTACTATATATGTGTGTATTATTGTAGTTAAAAATACTATGGTTATCTAATAAACCAAATCCAGGAGTTCAGACCACCTAAAATAAGAATAGTAATTCTATAATTCACCAGATCAAACTATCCTTGAAGCCATGTGAGGAGAGGATGTGATTATACCAATTGCAAGAGAGGGTGGAAATTTTATTGTCAGTGGTGAAGTTAATGGTGTCTCATATTATCAGTGTTCTCTCCAGGATCAAATATATAAACTGGGCAATGGATGAATTCCAAGTTGACCTTTAAAAATGACAAAACATGCACAAAAAGCATTGTGCTGAATCAATATTCTTATGTGTATCTGTGTAACATCACAGTTGTGTTTCAGTTCATAGAGCACATAATCATAATAATTGTAATAATTAATTTATAGGTAGTTAACTCTTAGCCTTGAGATTGGACCACTTCAAGAGCTTTTGTAAACTCCAGTTGGATGTTATTTTTATAATGAACCTGGAATCAGTTAGAATATTGGACAAAACCTGAATTATGAAAGAAAAACAATGAAATTTGAGATTGAGAGCTGTCAATCCATAGCACAGAAGACCTACTGCTATAGGATCGTGTATTTATTCATATTATGTATATTGTGCGGTAACATTCTGCAAGTTGGTGCCAACTGGGATTCACACAATTACAACTTTCTTGAACTTGTACTCCTCTTGAAAGGCTTCAACCTCAGTGTGTTCCCATTTGTTTTACTAATACATAGTACTTAAAAATAGTGAAAGTTGGGTCTCAATCTTATTTTTGTCACTATTATTGTCACTGTGGCCTGTCCATGAAAAACAATTCATAAAGTCAGCTAACCTGACTAGGTCCTAAAATGTATACTTGACAACATAAGTTTCAATTTCATTGTTCATTTTCTCATTGACATCTTTCCTAAAACTGCTTCAGCTTCAAACTACATAAGACAAAACATTAAAAAAATGTGGTGTAAACATTACACATTACCCATTTATTATACTAACCTGTGGGACTGGCTCTTCTACTGAGTGGTCTGAGCTACAACAAATGTATGTGAAACATTAAAAGGGATCAAAATGGTTGATGGTGTAAATGACTATGGAGGAATTGAAGACATTGAGGGTATTGACAGGGTTCTCATGGAATGATTTTCTAAATCTGTTGCTATCCAGCTAGGAGCTTAAAATTTTATTAAATAAGCCTGTCTACAACATCATTTACAAGCTATTCATGACTCAGTAAGATCATCCACTAACTACTTCAGCCTGCCAGCAAACAAGAAATGGCAACAGAGGAAGTAAAATTAATATTATTTTACAATACACTTACAACATCCACATAAACAAGAGACGAAACCTAGTTATTTCATATCTACTTCACTAATCAATATAGGAACTCATATCGTATTACCACAGAGGATGCTGGTGGACTAGACATGTGTACACACATACCACACTAAAATAGTGACAGGATATAAAACCCTACACCTGCATGCACCATCAAATTTCCTAAGGCTATACATGTGAATACACCAGAAAGGGACATACATTTTGGATAGTAACCATACTTCAATAGAAGCCATTTGCATGTATCTTGGGATGATGTGAGCACTGATATGCCCTCTGGCTGCTGCAGGCAGATATAAATACTGTGTTTGCAAACTAGTTTTGTTCATAGACCACCCCACCACAAGGTGGCTTGGTGACTATTGATGGATTTCTTGGTTGTGCTGACCCAGCAGCCCTAAATATGGGTAAGCCAATCATCATAAAGCAGGTCTCGGTAACACCCAGGTTCCACTTTCTGATAGTGCTTCAGATAGAAGAAGCAAGCCTACATATCATCTAGCTACATTGACTATGCATACACCAGACCATATCTTTGTTGGTTTACAGTTAACAATGATGTATGTACAACTCTAAATTATACTACCAGAATGTTTAACAACAAAGTGAACGGACACAAGTAGCTAGCTACACACAGAGTTATGAATGAATAGGAAGCTATCTTTCTTTAAAAAGTAATAGTGTAACAAGAACCAAAATCAAACTAAGGTTTTTATGCTAGAGATAGGGTAAAAAGGTGCAGGGACATATCTAAGGGGAGAGGGGGGAGAGGAGGGTTGCTGAGGTTGTAACTGATATGGCACGTGTTGCAGTATTGTTTGCTATAAATACTTCAGTCTGGAGTTATGCCAATTTCAGTTCTATTCCAATAGTAATAATGGCAAAAATAGCTAACTATCTAATCTTATCAAACTAGTCAGGCATTGTATATTTTTCTGTAGCAGCTTGCACTTCGCAACTATAATATTATAGTGTTATAGATAGTGCCATAATTCTCGCAGGCTATTGCAACAAGGTAAAAATGAATACTATGATTCTATAGGTTTCAACATATTCATGTCAAGTATTAAATAACATTATTTTGTATCTCCTGGTTGTGGACAACAGAGAAACAGCTATCTCTGCAAAAATTGGTGGCAACTTTGAACTCCATGGCTTTATATCATTATCCTGGAAGTAGAAATGTGATCTCAAATGTGTATGTCCATCTATTATAGCTAACCTAACTTTGTGGTCAAGTCTAATGAATGTTGGAGTATTAATAATTAGTGTCTCATATTATTAAGTGTTCCCTCCAGGCTTGAATGGGCAATGGATGAATTCTTTATGTTCAAAAGGAATGGTCCAAATAATTATGTGCATGCATGGTAATTGTCAATACGGTAGTTGTACAAGTTCACTGTGTTTTCATCCAGTTACTTACTTTTAAAGCTCATGAATTAGTCAATTTTTGGAGCAAAGAAGGGAGTATTAGAAATGGAGGGCATGCTATTTGCTAACCTGTTGAGCCCTGAAGGTTGATTGGTCTGTATGAGGCCTAAGGTATAGAGGCATGGAACATTATTAGTTGATATAGCTATTATTGGACCAGCACCTGAATTTTACTTGAATCTACATGGGAATTCTTACTCTAGCTACACATTGTCTTTGTGTATGTGGATAGCTAATAACTAGCTGCTATCTGGTGTTTGATAAGGCACTGTTACATGTGTAGCTGTTTTACATTGTACTGAATAGCTAGTTAGTAGCCTAATTATCATTTTGCATCAAACTTATAGCTACATAACATACCTCCTTTGCCTCAATGTAGCTACACCCTGCTAACTATAATATCCAAGCAATATTATAGCTAGTGCTATGTTTGTAGCTATTTATGATTAATTTTAATAATCTGGTGTGGAGCAAGGCTAGCAAGACTCAGTTTTTGTCTAAACCTACTGTAACATTTGCTGTTGATTTTCTATAATTGTTTTTAATGATGGCATGGAATATGGGCTGTCACGTTTGATGAAGGATATAGATATAGTACAAGGCCCTCGCCCAATAAACTTTTTTTCGAGAGGCAGATAAAATGAGAGTCAGTAAGAGTGACAGGAGTTCAAAGGAAGTTGCAAAGAGAAAGAGGAAGGCAAAATCAAGGCAGAGAGCAGAGGAAATTGAGAGGAGAATGGCAAGTGAGAGATCGACATATGGTGCTGGACAATTTTGACCATTACTGAACTACTATGTGTAATTTTTCTTGGCCCAACTCTACTATTAGTCAACAATGTTGGTATCATTAAAAAGCTCATTTAATGTACATTTTCCTAACCTAATTAGATCCTAAAATGTATACTTGACAACATAAGTTTCAATTTCATTGTTCATTTTCTCATTGACATCTATCCTAAAACTGCTTCAGCTTCAAACTACATAAGACAAAACATAAAAGCAAAATGTGATGTAAAACATTACCATTTATTATGGGACTGGCTCTTCTACTGAGTGGTCTGAGCTACAACAAATGTATGCAGTGAAACATTAAAAGGGATCAAAATGATTGATAATGTTGATGGTGTAAATAACTATGGAGGAATTGAAGACATTGAGGGTATTGACAGGGTTCTCATAGAATGATTTTCAAAATCTGTTGCTATCCAGCTAGAAGCTTAAAATTTTATTAAAGAAGCCTGTCTACGACATATATGTTGGGGGGTGCATTATAGTCTGGCACTACAGAAACACCACAGTCTCTGTCAGGATCAACATGCAACTGTTAATTAATACCTTACAACTTTGGCACCTACATTTTCATAGTTGTTTTTTTCTGAAGGATTTGCTGAAGGTACATATAGTAAGGTGAATAGAGGTACTAGTATGACCTCAAACTCCTCAAGTCATGCCATATACTTGTGTATTATACTATGGTTTATTCCAAACTCAAATAAAAATATATTTATATTATGTATAGCATAATAATTGTTCATAATTTTGAAGATATGTTCAAAAAAAGGGTGGCAACTGCTGCAACTAACAACACTGCTCCTGGCAAAGCGTAAGTTTTTGCACTGCCACTATTGTTATTTCCATTAGGACACACTAAAAATATAATTATAGCATAATCAACACCATAGGCTAGTTATTTTTTATTATATCATACCTGTCTCAAGTGATTGACGTACAGCATCAGCAGCAGCACCTGAACAATCTGCATAAAAATCTGTTATTGTAGATATGCAGCTTCCACTACAAAAAGAAGTTGGATTGGCTACTGCTGTACCCTGCATTATGACGGCAACATAAGTCAAATTCACTTCTAGCTTTATTGTTACATACCAAGTTAGTCACACACTGTTGCATATCTGAAGGAATGTCAATACAGGTTTGACCACCATTGCCACCACCACATACTATTTTTAAAAATATATGTTAACAGAGTAAATATGCCAGACAGAAATTGATGATCAAGAACTCTAGCTATTATAGCTATATTTACCTGTCTGAAGTAATTGACGTACACCATCAGCAGCAGCACCCGAACAATCTGCATAAAAATCTGTTATTGTAGCTACACAGCTTCCACTACAAAAAGAATTTGGATTGGCTACTGCTCTACCCTGCATTATAATGGCAACATGTTTAATTTTCATGTCAAATTCACTTCTAGCTTTATTGTTACATACCAAGTTAGTCACACACTGTTGTACATCTGAAGGAATTCTAGTACAGGTTTGACCACCATTGCCACCACCACATGCTATTTAAAAAAAAAATACTGGTTAATTTATTACTATGTGTTAGCAGAGTAAATATGGCAGGTAGAAATTGATGATCAAGACCTCTGCTATATTTACCTGTCTGAAGTGATTGACGTACAGCAGCAGCAACAGCACCTGAACAATCTGCATAAAAATCTGCTATTGTAGCTACACAGCTTCCACTACAAAAAGAACTCGGATTGGATACTGCTGTACCCTGCATTATAATGGCAACAGGTTTACTTTAGTCTAATTCACTTCTAGCTTTACTGTTACATACTAAGTTAGTCACACACTGTTGTACATCTGAAGGAATGCTAGTACAGGTTTGACCGCCATTGTCACCACCATTGCCACCACCACATGCTATTTAAAAAAAAAAAAAACTGGTTAATTTATTACTATGTGTTAGCAGAGTAAATATGGCAGGTAGAAATTGATGATCAAGAACTCTAGCTATTATAGCTATATTTACCTGTCTGAAGTGATTGACGTACAGCAGCAGCAACAGCACCCGAACAATCTGCATAAAAATCTGTTATTGTAGCTACACAGCTTCCACTACAAAAAGAACTTGGATTGGATGCTGCTGTACCCTGCATTATAATGGCAACAGGTTTACTTTAGTCTAATTCACTTCTAGCTTTACTGTTACATACTAAGTTAGTCACACACTGTTGTACATCTGAAGGAATGCTAGAACAGGTTTGACCGCCATTGTCACCACCATTGCCACCACCACATGCTATTTAAAAAAAAAAATACTGGTTAATTTATTATTATGTGTTAACAGAGTAAATATGGCAGGTAGAAATTGATGATCAAGAACTCTAGCTATTATAGCTATATTTACCTGTCTGAAGTGATTGACGTACAGCAGCAGCAACAGCACCCGAACAATCTGCATAAAAATCTGTTATTGTAGCTACACAGCTTCCACTACAAAAAGAACTTGGATTGGATGCTGCTGTACCCTGCATTATAATGGCAACAGGTTTAATTTAGTCAAATTCACTTCTAGCTTTACTGTTACATACTAAGTTAGTCACACACTGTTGTACATCTGAAGGAATGCTAGTACAGGTTTGACCGCCATTGTCACCACCATTGCCACCACCACATGCTATTTAAAAAAAAATACTGGTTAATTTATTATTATGTGTTAACAGAGTAAATATGGCAGGTAGAAATTGATGATCAAGAACTGCTATATAGCTATATTTACCTGTCTGAAGTGATTGACGTACAGCAGCAGCAGCAGCAGCACCCGAACAATCTGCATAAAAATTTGTTAGTGTTTCTACACAATTTCCAGCACAAAATCCAGATGGATCAAGTCCAGCAAAACTCTAGAAAATAATAAAATTTACTGTTATAGTTTGCAGTCAATAGTACTTAGCTATCTCTACACTGGAGTTATTAGCTATGATTGCACAATAATATTATTCATCCATTATGAGTGACTATTGTACAACTTACAGTGGTTTCCTATAGGTACTAAAGGTAAAAGTTTATGAAGTAGTTACATTTTTCCAACATACCAATTCAGTCACACATTGTTGTACATCTTGTGGCACTGTAGTACATTGTTGGGCAGTGACTACAGTTACAAGAAATGATGCCAGGGTGATCAGGACCTTCATCCTTCACTTATTTCCAATGTGCAGTATCTTTAAATTTCGCAGATTAAACTCTCTCGAACAACAGCTTCAACTCCAACAGTGAATCTTGGGAGCTCCTTTTACACTGTCCAATGCAGCATCTTGCGCATGCGCATATTATTAGAGTCCTAAAACCGCAGCAAGGACTAACAACGGGGACAGACTTGTAGCGTACCTTACCTATCAATTGATTTGCTTGATTAAACTCATATTTTTAATTGAAGCAGCAAATATATATATATAGCTAGCGCTACAAGATGGACAAAACGAATATTAAAGAAAAAAGTTTGTATCATAAAGGCTGCTGCTAATAAAAATAAAGTAGGTGTGCATCATAATTGGTACCATGGCCACACCCTAAATTCAGCTACTAATATTTGAGCTATTGAACCACTTGGAGATGAAGAAAGTAAGGTTGGGAAATGCACAGTTGTACCAGTGTCATATACCCCTAACTTTAGGGCTCCCCTGTCCCCATAATAATAATATTGGAGACCCCTGTCCCTATGTTCATAGCTATATATATAATATATAGGGACTTCCAGCCCCATGTAAATGAGGACCCCCTTGTAGGCCCAAAATATTGGGGACCCTATCCCTATATTTATAAAATTATAGGGACCCACAACCCCATGTTGTTGCTACTGGTCCCTAAAATATTATGAAGGACACTATCTTTGAGTTTTGGAGATATCTAGCTATAAATTATACTTTAACAGAATTCAAGTTATTATAAAAGAAGGAATGATGATAATCAAGATAGCTACATAATAAGAAGTGATTCTGGAAGATTGATAAGTAGCTAAATAAAATGGTAGCATTTTCTTCTTTGTGAAACATTTAATGAGATGATCTCACATTTGAACTTGGTCAAATTCAAGCTTCTCTAGCTACACTCTATCCAAGTGCAGCATGGACAGCAAATGCTATAGCAAATAATCCCCTCCAAGTTGTTGCTGCATGTTAAGTACAACAACGTGAAGCACAACGTCACCCTCATCTTCTTCAGACCATGTTCTATAGAGAAGGGCTAACTGGTGACTTAAGATCTCCAGTAAACTTACTATAATAAATAACCACCTCATTTCAAATACTGCTAGGAGTCACCCACTGAATCTGGAGAGCATCTCCTTTAACAGGACTAAGGCCATTGTTCTGGTAGCCATCCAGGTTTGGATGTTCATCATTCAATAGTTGTTGAAGAAGCTTCATAATAATGGTCATCATCCAACCATTGGCCACCAGCTCCTAGTAATTTTTAACCACTTCCTATTATTACATAATATATAATTAGATACTATAAGATGGAGCAAGAAAAGCAGATCATTTAGATATCAAATATATAGTATAAATATCAATTTTAGCATTTTTAATGAATTTTTAAAAGTGATGTATATTATGCATTCCTGGATTAACCACGGAGTAACCATCACCTTAAGGAAAGCTTTATCACTGTTTTGAAGTTAACTGGGGTAACTCTTTGTGGTCTGGCCAAAAGAATCTGCTATAGCCCTTTCGCTACACTAATTTTGGAATTTTTTTTGATTTGGCATTGGTCGTCGTCACTAGGCGCCGGCGCCCCAGGCAGCAAAAGGTCGCGCAGGTCGGCGTGACGTCATGCTGGCGGCTAGCAGATCAAGGCACAAAGAATGAGCTCCTTGGAGACTCTTGCTGGCCTGCTTATGGCCTCTCTCACACCGACGATCCTCTACGGCACTGCCCCATGCACTATGCCACTCTCCTTTTCTTTTCCTTTTTTTTTTTTTTTTTTTTTTAAAGTCCATATAAAGTGAACATCAAAGGAAGATCAAAGGCAGCTCCTCCCTGTGGTCAAACATCTGAGAACTGACGGACCACAACCCATTGTTCTGACTTCCGATGCCGACAGTCAAAGGTTGGCGGCAGGAGGACGTCCTGGTGCCGACGGGGTCCGAGTAACGGACGGTTGAAAAGTGTGTAAAATTACACTCTTTTGGGAGCGAAAGGGTTAAGGGGGCCGGCCGGATTGACTAAATTCATTCGATCACACATTGTTGTTGTTGATAATATTATTGCATGACATACTAACAACTAGTTAACTAGCTACTATTGAAAGGAGATTTTACCAAGACTACAATTTTTGATAGCCTCCAATTGCCAGGCTACCTTTTATTTTACCCTAAAATTGGTGATTGGATGTTAATTTAATAATAATTGTGAGTAGCTAGCTAGCTCTATACAGCACTAGACTTTATGCTTTTTAAGGCTGAGTTGTCCACACATTTAGGTAAAGTATGCTGTATCATGCTAGGATACAAACCTGGCATTAGCTGAATGCTAATGAAGTTGTAAATACTAAACATGCTAGTATTGACAACTTGGAACATACCCCTGAAATCAGGACACACTACTGTTTACAAGACAATTGAATAAAGAATCAACAGCAAAGATAGCTTTATCATCTAAAATGAGGCCACCTGTACAAACTTATCTAGGTTCCATTGTATACATTAATTTTATATAAGAGCTTTCCAAGTATTAGCTAGCTAGTGTTATTTCAGTCAGTGTACTCACTTTCAAAATAAAACTATAAATACTGCGTATATCACTTGGGCTGTAATGAATAGCTATACAGATGTGGGATATCATTATACACACTGAATTAGCTACGTACTGACATCATTGTGTTACTGACCTCATACGTAAGTATATATTAGGCAAAGACATGTCTTTAACACTATAGCTAGTCTAACAGCAACTCTTTTTGGTTATTTGAAGAATAACGAATTTATTACTAAGTTCTTTTTGATATGTAGCTATATATTAGGCTATTGATTTATCACAGATAATGAATAATGGGTCACAGTTGTGGATGAATTCTGTGTATTATAAAATAACTTGTTGTGAGAACATCATATCTACTTAGTTAGCTACAGTTTGTTCTCTCTAATAGTTCACTCATGTATAGGTGGAGGAACATAGATTTACTTGGGGGTGGGGTGAGGTAAACACCCATGCTTAATTATAAAAAAAAACCGATTAAAAAATATTGCATGTTTACACAAGCGTAGTCATGTATAAGTAATTATTGTCTCAATAGAGGTACAGCAATGATTGCTGGTGTCATGGGGGGCCCAGCCCCTCTTGTCTTCCACCTCCCTTATTACCCTGTCTCTTTTATAGTCTATCTGACCTACTAACCTGACTTCCTAAGATTATGAACTCTATAGATTGTCATGAGGGTCAGGGGGTAAGAAAGGAGGGTTCAAAGAGTTTGTTTTTGTTGTTGTTGTTGTTGTTTTGTTGTTGTTTTTATGATTGTGATTAAGTGGCTACATTATTTGTGGCAGCACTCCTTTTGTTCTAGTGGACTTGTGTACATATCCATTGCCTTACCATATGTTTGTTTCCACTAATCTAATCTTTGGAAAGTTTTCATATTTATAATAGGATAAATTAAAGCCTTACATAATTCCCCCCCCCCCCCCCATGTGAATTGTGAATTGCAGCATCCCTGCCTCAAATCATCTTCCTACCCCCCTAATTTACACTACACAGGTTATTTATAGAAGTGCTAACTTTTCCTAATAAAAGATAGGGAAAAATTGACTGACCACATCTATTTTATCTTCACCATCATGATCTTCATAGCCTAGCCACCTACACGCATTATTATTAGCGACTCACGTTTAATCTTGGCTGGCCACGCCTATACCCTAGCCAATTATTATCAGAAAGAATAATTATTTTTTGGATGTAGCACGTACTTTTTATCGTCTCTGTGGGCGGGGTGCTCTGATCTAATGCGACTAGCTATTATACCTCGTCACGTTATTTGAACATAAATCATAGTCAGTAACTGTAGTCACAGAAGGACCATAAACAGTTGTTTAGGTTATGAATTCATAATAATTATTGCATGTATTGAAGGCATGTAGCTATAATAATTATGGTGTCACTCACTATAATAATTATTCATAAGGTACATTATGGCAATAATTATAGCTATGACAGTTCATGGTGGTGATTTATTTGCATTTTGTAGTAGTTAGGTCTTCTTCCTGGTCCAGAGAAATAATTGGTTTAATGTCTAAATATTCATGTGCTTAAGAGTGAACATATTAGCTGTGATTTTAATTTACATAGCTGCCAACTTTTCAAAGTCTAGTTCAGGGACAAAGACCACACCCCATCCAACCACACCCCAAATGATGTAATTTTAGTGATGTTATGCCCAAAAAGTAAAACTGTATTATTATTATACTTATACACTACATATTATTGTATAATACAATGTGTATTATGGGACATGGCAATGTTACATTTAACTCTTACACTAAAATTTTGTCACTTGTGTAATAACAAAGTGACTTAAAGGTGTATAAACTAGGTGGGCAGCTGGGGCTGTCTTGCTTGTAAAAATTCTATCACTAAGAGGTGTAGTGTAAACTATCTTCGAGCTGGCTGTCTGGCTTCTGGGACATAACAATAGCTTTCCAGACTCCGGGACAGAGTGATAAATCCGGGACTGTCCCGGAAGCCGGGACAGTTGGCAGTTATGAATTTATTTCGTTCCACATTAGCTAACATTTATGTTTTACTTTGCACTCATTTCAGGCATTTATATGTCATTATTATTATTATTGATTGCTTAGCTAAACTGAAAGGACATCTCTAAAGGTTCTTTTTTACTCAAAGGAGTTATTCTAAAATAACATACTTCAACTTATGCATCTACAAGCATTACTATTAAAACATCTGTTTAGACAAAAACAGTGAAAGTGATTTTGCTTTTGTCAACAAGGGAAAGTTTGTTATTGATAGCTAGATATTGTCTAGATAACCATTTATAGTAGCTTGGAAGGAGGAATTTGCTGCCATGACTGTGGATACATGAGTTCCTTAGTTAAAATCTTTGGTTTGACATTAGCTTGTATACTAATAGTGTTAGAAAATTACTAGATAGTTTACTAGAAATAGCACAAGTAAGTACAATAGCAATGTCTGCTCCACTCAGGTTGATATTTTTTGGAGGTATTCTATCGATTGTCATTGGGTTGCCAGAACTAAATATTACTAATTCAACATGTCCAACGTGGTACTTGAAGACAGCCAATACGACGAATGAAACTTACGGTGAAGACCAGGAATGCGAGTGTGGAGATTTGCTGGGTCGAGTGGTGAGATGCGATGTCAACTATACTGTATATTTACTAGCGAGGCACTGTATGACATATTATGAAGATAACGTTAACACTAGTGTAACTATTGCGGGGGCATGCCCCTATTCATCGGTAAATGACAAGATTAACCAACGGTTTGTCAAACAGCCAGAAGAGTTAAGCAAATTAAATGAATTTACTTGTGGAAGATTACATCGAGAAGGTCCACTGTGCAGTCACTGTGTAGACGACTATGGAGTAGCTGTTCTATCATACAGATATGAATGTGTAAAATGCATAGGATTTGCTGGGTGGAACTTATTTTTTGCCTTGGGACTGGTTCCTGTTACTATTTTTGTGATTCTAGTTATTTTCTGCAACTTCACAGCTGCAGCTGCTCACCTAAATGCATTAATATGCATTGTTCAGATTCTTACTTACAGTATAAACTCCAGTCCTGATGTTTATATGGGTGGAGCTAAAGGACTCGAAGTTATTATGTTTACTGTAGCAGGCTTCTTTAACTTGGATTTTTTCAGCTACATCTTTCCTTCATTTTGCATCAGTGCACACCACTCTGTATTTCAAGTGCTTGCCTACCAGTACATGTTAAGTGTTTATCCTTTTGTCTTGCTCACAATATTGAATGTTTTCATTCAGCTACATGAAAGGAAGTATAGATTTGCTATTGTTATTGGAAAGCCTTTTTCGTGGTGCTTCACTCATGTCCAGATGTATCATGCAGAAAATTTAGATGCTAAGACCAGCATCATTAATGCATTCACAACCTTCATTATTCTAGGATATAACAAGATAATGTTTACATCGTTTGCTCTTCTCAGCTTAACCAAGATATACAAAAGTAATGGTGAAGTACTCGAGGAAAACACAACTTATTACACACTTTATAATGCAACAGAGCCTTACCTTGGATCAAACCACAAGCCTTACTTTGTTCTGGCTATCTTGATGTTTTTCGTATTTAATATCCTTCCAGTAATATTACTACTACTTTACCCTACATGGATCTTTGAAAAAATCAGTGGATTTTCTCCTAAAATTCGTTGGAAGTCTTTTAGTATTTTTATGAGCTCTTTTCAAGATTGTTACAAGAATAGAATTGAAAACACTTGGGATCACCGCTATTTCGCAGGCATCTACTTACTCTTTAGGCTGATCACTTACTTTCCTGGGATTTTCAACAACCTTTATATGAGTATAGCTTCAGTCATATCTCCATTGATTGCATCTCTCTTATTTGGGATACTTCAACCATACAAAAATGACTTTTTCAACAGATTCGATTGCATGTACTTCGGTTACTTGGCATTTGGTGAATTCTGGGTTATAACTGGTACGTTTATTGCCTCTACTCAAGTAAATACACTCTATGTCTTGAGTATACCACTGCTTCACATACTGCTGCTTTTTGGATATAATTGCATCATTCTTTTTGTTCCGACAAGAATCCTCGACAGCACTGTAGCATGGATAAAGGCCAGAATTGAAAGAACAAATTTATTCCACTTTAAAGAAAACAATAGGCTGTTGGATCGTTCTAACTTCGAAGAAAGTGTCGACTTTGATGATATGATGGCAGATCGAATGCAAAATCCAAATGATTACTTGCAGCCATTACTTTTGAGCAATAGTCATAAAAGTCATGGTAGTATTTCGCAGTCTCCTCAAAATACTATTGTTAATAATAGTGAATACTAGCTGAGTGATAATGATAGTGGATTGGAGTGCATTATTTATCTATTAACTATACACCTATTTTTTGTGAGCTACGTAAATAGTGTGGATTTATATAATACAACTTCCTAGTATAAAGTGTTATATATTTTAGCTAATAATAAATTATTGTGAAAGAGAAAGATGTTTCAATCACATGGTTATAAACACGGACATCACTGTATACATACCATGGAGTAGCTACCTCCATTCTAATGAAGACGTCACTGTATAGGTTGAACTCCTCTATTCCAACCCCTTAAAATGAGGAATCAAGGTGTCCTTATTTCAAGAGGTTAGAATAGGTGTGCATTTCAGAATTCCACAAGTTTCATACTTAATCTAGATCCTTGACCATGATTTTCCCCCTTAACTCAGTATAATTGAAGTTGGTTAATGTACTACTAATAATAATATTGCAACTGTACTATAATGCCAAGGCTGACTGTCTCCATCAGATAATAGATCGCTAAAAACTCAGCCACTTTTTTTCAAGAAATTATTATTTGTATGACATCATCACTGCACGTGTCACATGATGATAATATTATTATGATAGTTACACATCAAACTCAAGTAAAATCACTCAACATTAGCCATAATAAGTACATTTATTTTCTGATACCCACTTTCCTATTATATAGCGTGGTTTGTATACATTAATGAGTATAAATATTATGTAGTTATAATGAGCAGTTGGAAATGCATTTATACAAACTTGTAAATTAATAATAATATGCCACAACATATCATACTATTCAAAATTAAACAATAGCATTTTGATACTTTCAATCCATCTGTCTGGCCAGACTCAGCTAAAATTTGACTTTCCTTGAAGCTGGCACACTTCACAGCCTCCACTGCCTATAATATCCTTGATGATTTGCAGTAATGTGGTGTTTAGCTAACACCATGAAGATAGTGACTAACTGATTAGCCGATCCCATGGATTTGCATATGCACTAGGGCTAGGGTACATTACCTAGTTATTATCTATTCATGTTAAATTATCACTATGTTTATCAAAGAAACAGATCACTGGCACAACTAGCTATTATTATATACGTATATAGCTAAGCTCCTTGCGAAGAGCACTGTGAAGGAGGAACTAATTTATCACAGTTAAAATGTATTAATAATTATGTCTGTTTGCTTGTTGTTTAAGAAATCAGTAGGTGGTTGCACTTTGGCATGATGTCATAGCTACGTTCTTACATAGTCCATGCAATAGTGAATACAGTGATATAATAGTGAAACCACATTAAAACATTATGGTACCACTATATACATACTGTATACTTTTGATGTCCTAATAACCATAACAACATCATAGTTACATATCCTGTCTACCACTTGTAGCTAGCTACTGCTACATCTTTTATTATGTTTTTGAAACCTATTAGCTACATTTAATGTTGATAGATAGCTACATAAAGTACCCATATGCTGCACATGTCCTGCCTATGTTGATGTAGACTGATCAGCTTTTGACTATCTAATAATATTTTGCTTTCATTTCTGATAGTAATAACCTTCATTGTCCCTACACAAGCTAACAGGTCATCAAGAAAATTGTTATTTGGATTATAGGTACATAATGGAGTATAAATTTTATTTCATCTTTCTATTAGTGCTTGCTATTAGTACCGGTTCAGGATGTAGTTCTATTGTGGAGTATGGGACTTGTCCAACATGGCACCATCTTGATCAATATGGCAAGTGCAAGTGTGGCAGTCGGCTAGGAGGTGAGGTGGTATGTGAGAGATATAAAAGAGTTCGGCTAAACATTAGGTATTGCATGACGTATGATGATACCATCAATGCCACAGTAGCCGGTATATGTCCATTTTCCAGACTGAACAAAAGTGATGAATTTTATGTACAACAACCAGTGAATGTAAATGAATTACAAAACTTTACTTGTGGTCGGCTGAAACGTAGAGGTCTGTTGTGCAGTCACTGTGAAGATTCACTGGGAATTGCAGTACTTTCTTACAGTTATGAATGTACAAAGTGTCTCGGGAAATTCTATGGATGGTTGCTCTATTTTGCACTTGCTTTTGTTCCTATAACAATATTCTTTCTCATAGTTGTTTTCTGCAACATTCGAGCCACAGCACCTCACATGAATGGAGCAATATGTGTCATTCAAACAATTCTCTATGATATTAATGCTCACTTTTCACTTTCTGATCATCAAAGGCATTTACCAAAGGCCTTCCTGACTATAGTTGGAATTTGGAACTTGGACTTCTTCCGTTATATTTACCCTCCCTTTTGCATCAGTATACACTTTTCAACTCTACAAGTATTAGCTTTTGAATACATTATTGCGTTTTACCCACTACTTCTCATCATAATCGCTTATATTTGCATTGAGTTGTATGACAAGAACTACAGAGTAATAGTACTCATGTGGAAACCTTTTAGCTGGTGCTTGTCACGTGCTCAAAAATTGTTTTCTTTCAAACTGGAAACTGTTAAATATTATATTATAAATACATTTGCCTCTTTCTTAGTTTTCAGTTATTCCAAGATACTCTTCACTTGTTACAGTTTTCTCAACCTTACACAAGTTTTTAATACTGATGGGTCATTGTATCAAAATGGTACTAGTACTTATTTTTCAGTGTATAATACTTCAGTATCGTATCTTGGTCCTCAACACAAGCCTTATTTCATTTTAGCCATTGCTATACTCACACTGTTCAACATCTTGCCGATGTTTCTCCTGTTTGCATACCCTACAAAAATTTTCCAGAAGACACTTAACTGTTTTCCTAGAGTTCAATGGCACTTCTTGCACGTATTCATGGATTCTTTTCAAGGTTGCTACAAGAATGGAACTAACAACACACGGGATTATCGTTACTTTGCCGGAATATACCTGCTCATCAGATTAGTAAATAATGTACCAAACTTCTTTGACAGTCATTACACTGTAGCAATCCATTTCTTGACTCCACTTGTAGTGTCCCTCTTATTTGGAGTTCTACGTCCATACAGGAAGGATAAATTCAACCGGTTGGATTGTGCATATTTTGGACTATATGCTCTAATAAATATTTGGTCTGATACTGGAAAATATGTAAACCATCATCCAAGTGTTATTGTGATATATGTGATATCATTAATTCCTGTTGTGCATACACTCTGTATCTTCTCCTATCATACTCAATTGTTCTTTACTCACTGAATATCTAGTAACTACATACTGTTAGAAACTGTTCACTTCAAAGTCATGATTGTAATAGCAGCTAGTTATTACTAGATTATTATTATTATAGCTACTTGATTCTGATTTTATTGTGATTAGTGTGTGTCTTAGTATCTACGTATAATTTTGTATAATAGAGTATAGATAATTCAATATTATATAATGTTTTAGCTATTTATAATCTATTAATTTTGTATATCTGTAGCTAGATATTAATAGTTGGACTAATTAAAATGAAAGACTTTTTGAAATAAGAATAACCATGTACAAAAAAACAACTAAAAATACCTTCTGATTAATTTCAGTATAAGTTTACCTCCAGGATAAGGACACAAGGGACAGTAGACCTTGGTCCCAATGTGTCCTTATAGCTACAGAGGTTTTAGTATAAGACTGTTCTGTAGATGTATGTATCAGAGATTGCACAGCAAGCGTCTCTAGGTAGTGATGACCACACCCCACCCCATAACATGTCATAATATTATTATGCCACTATAAATTCTCTCTCACGTTTGCTGCTGTTTCAAGGTCTATCTATCAATATTATATCATCTCTAGGCAGGGGGGTAGGAAGCAGGGGGGCACCGGGTGCTGGTGCCCCCCCACTTTTTATAGACCTTTGCAGTTTGTGTATAGTATTATAGTGTGTGTGCATGTGTGTGGTGATAGTAAGTGCTTCACTATTTTACACTTCACTTGTACTACTAATCACAAAATCCATGACCATACATGTAACTTTTAAGGCTCACATGTAGGGATGTCCACATTATGCCCACAATTTTGCCCATTATGCTATGCCAGCAATTCCAGGAATTTACCTATTACGCTAATAGAATTACCCATTATGCTCCCACATAACCACCATATGCCTTTAAAATTATATTGTAACATGATACTAGCTTCAATATAATTTTCAAGTGAATTGTTGAAGGTATGGACCCACATAGTACACAGAGAGGGTATGGACCCACATAGTACAGGTATGAACCCACATAGTAAACAGAGAAGGTATGGAACCACATAGTACATGTATGAACCCACATAGTACACAGAGAGGGTATGGAACCACATAGTACAGGTTAGGGATGTCCACATTATGCTCACAATTTTACCCATTATGCTATGCCAGCAATTTTACCTATTATGCTCATAGAATTATGCTCCCACATAACTACAATATACTTTTAAAAATTAATGATTATAATATTATCGTAACATGATACTAGCTTCAATGTAATCTTCCAGTGAATTGTTCTGTTGGTGTGTAGTGAAAAGACATGTTCAGCAGCTGCTGAGCTAGGCTGCACAAGTATGAAAAGCAGAGGCCCAATTAGTTAAATCCTTCTCATGATTTTTCCACCATGTAGTGTCCAGCCTTCTAGGACAGGCAGGAAGTAAAATACACATTATAGTTAATTAACTCCCCCCAAATGCCAGCATAATTCCTAATGCTCACTTAAACCTATTATGCTCCAGCATAATGTGGACATCCCTACTCACATGACATGACTCAAAAGAAGCTAAACTCCTTTTTTGATACAAGAGAGCGAGGCTTCTACTTCTGAACCTCTGAGTCAGAACCTTCAAGTGTTTGCATGGTGTGAGTTTAAGGGAAAGAGATTTGAAATTCCAGGGTTGCCAACTCTCCTGATTTTAAGGGTCCTCTCCTGGCTTCCTGTTTTCACTACTATATTTCACTATTAACCTCCTTTTTGCTAATATTATTGCTGTCTTACTAGAGGTGGATTTCAAAGATTCAAGCGTTAGCCTAAGTTGATGCTGTCACTTCCTCATAGCAATGCTTCAGCTGAATGTATTTTCAGTATGGTAAAAGCAATAAAAACCGATTCTCTTCATAATTCAACTCTATCTGCTTTAGTAGCAACCAAAGTGAATTTTGACAGATATTGTTATGAGCAGCAATCAAGTGCTGAGCTACTCTGGCTGAACAAGTCAGCCGATCTTCCTACATAAAAAGTCTCCTTTTTTTTTCCTTTGGGGATTGGCAACCCTGTGATATTTCCTCTTGTTTTCCTTGTAAATGTGATTGTCAGTGCTGTATGAATAGCTATATTTTTTACCATCCATTGGATATGTCTGACTCCAAGGTGAGTCATGCACATCAGAGTAAAGGGTATAAAGAAGGAAAGCTTTAAGCTTACTCAAGTAAAATAAAGCCTAGTTGGTATGAAAAGTATTCCTGGATAAGTGTTTGCACACCTAAGTTCAAAATATTTCTTTACTAGCTATATGCCGTGGCAAAACTTCCTGCAAGTGTCAAAGTTTTACATTAAGGTTTGGAACCTGGAGAAAGGCTCTGCAGCACTTTCAGGAACATGAGAATAGCATGGCACATAGAGCAAATTGCTATTTATAAGGATAAGCTGAGTGAAGTAGATAAGGTGTTAAATTCACATTTCCTGTGACAAATGTGACTGCTGAAAGGTCATTTTCTTCTCTGATGAGACTGAAGACATACTTGAGAAGTACAATGACTCACTGTAGGCTGAACTATCTGTTCATACAGCAAGAACTGATGCACCTAGCTAACCTAGATAAAATAGCTGAAGATTACATCTCAGTTTTATTTTGGAAAAATTTATCAACTATCTATAATTTGTAACTTCACCCTGAAACTGTAATCTCAGATGACTGGGTAAGAAGAATGGGGGGGGGGGGGGATCTTTAGCTTAAATGGTGCCCCCCCCACCTAAAATCTAAAATCATCTTCCTACCCCCCTGCTAGGTGCATTCTAAGTTTTCCTATTCAAAGGTTAGCTACGTGGCTAAAAAATGGCTTGAAGAATATTGGTTCTTTTGCACCAAAGGATCACATATCAATGGAACTACATGGCTAGGTTTGTGCACCTTTGTTTCTCAGAAGATAAGACTAAGTGCCTACAAAGAGATTTAAAGGTTGCTAAAACAAACAAACAAAAACAAACAAACAAACAAACAACAACAACAAACAAACAAACAAAAACACAAGGCACCGTGCAAGAACGAAATGAGGGTGTGGTCTGATGATAAAAATTAAATTTTTAATAGCCCCACTATTTCAGGGTTTAAAGGTAGCTATTTAAATATTAGTGTGCTTTCACTTCTCAGATCAGATTCGGTCGCTCAGCACCTCGCCAACCTTTCACAAGCGGCATGGTAACGCTAGTTAAATGCTATACTGGAGTAAGTAGTAGCGGTAGGGTGGCTCTAATTTCATGTAGGGCCATCCAATCGTCTGTTTTCGAAGTCCCTCATAAATGCTACCCAGATATGCTGAAGAAAATAACCCGTGACACTCAGTCTTTCATTAAGACTTTACATGTGAGTCCTCTTCAGGTACACATAAATTTCGGAATAGGAACCACCAGTGGGCTTGGGGACCTGGTTCCCCTCTAATAAAAGTCTACTTGATTGAGTATAATGGTCTAAAATAATCAAAAAACATTGCAAATCTGTAACACTTGGTTATATACCTGTCATAAGTCTTATGTATAATTGTAATTGGCCATTATTGTAATACAGGAAGAGGTGTCTATACTCTGTGTAATTATAATATTGGAGGGGCAGTCACATCATTAGCTAATTCATTGGTACAATTTGTTTTTCCACTGTCAGTGCCCTAGAAATTAAAACCTGGCTATGCAGTGACTAAACAGAGTTATAGAGAATTTCCCACAAAACAGACACAGCTATTACCTCTTACCTATAGGCCCAGAACAATCCTTCTAAAACTGGCAAAAGCAGCCAGTCACTAAGAGTATTGAGTCAGTTGACCAGACTCCACACTTTGACTCTGGCCACTTAATTAATAGTGCTGGTCTTTACGTGGATATGTCTATACAGCAGAGGAAGATGATTAGATTTTTAGTATGGGGGCAGGTCAACTAGATCTAATGTGTCACCCTCTATGATAATCCACTCCTACCATCATGTTTCAATGATGGCATTAATAGAAAATATAATTTTGTCTATGAGAGTTTGATGATATAGCTAAAGGTGTCGGGGTCTGGGAGTTTATTATTTTTTTGTGTGTATGTAGTAACATGATAGTTATTAGTGTTTCAAGCTTAAGCTGGCTTTTTAAAACTACAAGAGTGGACCAGCTCTAGTGTAAAATTGTTTGATTTTAGAATGGGGGCACTGCCTCCATGGTTCCATACAGGATATGTCATAGTCCACTGCTCTGAATAATATAACCTTTTAAGGATTGGCACTATGCTTAGCTATTAGCTATAATGAAAACAGCATTATTATTAATGTTTTAACCGTAAGACAGGAATTCAAAATAGCTAGCTACTTTACATTTTAATTTCATAGCTATCTACTATCCTTATCCTACCTTAGGCTTAATAGTTGACTTAGGAGAACAGGTTTATACTCTAATTAATACACACCAAATGGTAATTTTTTTTCAAATACCTTCTGATCTCAAGGGCCATATCTCTAGAAGGGAACAAAGTGGAGCTACATATATTCAAGAACCTGTCTAGAGTCAATGGGCACTTTGATCTAACTAGGAAATTAAGTTTTGAGCTAGCTAGCTACTAGCCATGTGGGCTTTCTCATAGAACCAGATTCATGAATTTGTGAAGTGGCAACAATTTCATTGTAAACTAGTTATAGTCTATTCTATTTTTCCAGTCCACTATTCCGAAGAACACTTATATTGAGTGTCAAAAAAAAAAGCATAGTTTTAATTAGCTAAACAAATTTTAATTAATTTTTATGCACTGTCTTTTTTAATTCCTATCTAAATTGAGCCATCTTGTGGCAATGTATATCAAAACTCCAAAACTTAGAATTCCAGAGCCTCCAACTTGAAGTGAATAACTTCAGTACAAAAATTGCTCACTTTCCGTATTTTTATAGCAAATTCCGTAGAGCTAGCTAGTTTAATGACCTCCATCATTCTAATTATTATTATTGTTATACGTAAGACACACACCTGCGTGTGCAAGAGCTAGCTAGTTTAATGACCTGCATCATTCTTAATCATTATTATTGTTATAAGACACACGGTATCTTGTGATTAATAATGATAAAAAAATAGACTAGACTGTGAGCTAGAATTGAGAGTCTTAGCTAGCTATCATAGTGCTTGATAGGAGACACTGGAACAAGCTATAGGATGTAGCTATAAATAACAATGCACCAGTAAACAAATATTATCATGAATTAACTGACAATAAATATACTTACTGTTTTTACCACCTGTTTTGAGGAATATGAACTGTTTAGACAACTCTTTAAGCCTCTACTGGACAATGTTATTTCACAGCTGTTCTGTTAGCTAGCTATCATTATATATACTTCCGTATAAATTGAATCAATTTCCGTAGTCCCTATTTATAGGTGTAAATCTGTAAAAATACGGATAAATCCGTGTGGTTGGAGGCTCTGGAATTCATTTCAGGCTATTAAGAAAGGGGAACAGGAAAAGTTACAAATGATAATTTTAGCATGACTATACTAACTTCTGCATGTGTTAATAATTACCAGGTCATGGTCTGCTGATGAACTTGAGAGCTAGTCCTAGGCCTGTTAGACTCCCTACTTCTGTTTTGTTGTACAGTATCATATATTTTATAGGTAGTGGGAACTATCCACAATGCTATAAGAGGGTCCATATCTGCTAATTTTTACACTGATAAATGGCCTGATTTTTCTGCTCTTGTTGGCCAGATCATATTCCCAAGGATTTCTGATGTAAGTTTTATAGTATTACTATGTGTAACAACCATTATTGTATTGCATTATAGTATTAGTTATAGCCTTTAGTCTGGGTATTTGTACCCTGTAGCATTAGCCTTTAGCCTTATTTATTTTATAAACAAGTACGTATCTTAATGATGGTATTCCAGTCTGTTATAATGCTCAGTTTGTCAGTTTGTAACAGTAACAACTTCTTATACAACCCCCTGAGTGTCTCAAGACCCTGAGCGTGACATACAATATGCACAGTACTGTTATTGAAACTTTCAGAGATGAAGTTTTATGAT
This sequence comes from Diacarnus erythraeanus, assembly GCA_964016965.1. NCBI lineage: Eukaryota > Metazoa > Porifera > Demospongiae > Poecilosclerida > Podospongiidae > Diacarnus > Diacarnus erythraeanus. The sequence continues at coordinate 7,021,438 of OZ024674.1, read as the reverse complement.
AGGCTATATTAAAATGATAGCTACCAATAATTATTAGATTAGTAGATAATTTAACATCAGAATTAATGTTTCTGGCTTCAAAAAAATTTTCTTGAATAATGGGTGGGTGGGGGGATGGTTTAACCATGAAATGACTACTCATCATTTATTAAACTGTTGCTTTGGTGGTTACAATAGCCTAAGTCAGTTACCACACCCTCATAAATTCAGCCTTATTCACAAGTTTCTCCTCCGTGTAACCAAGTTAGCTCTCCTGATGGATAATTACAAATGAAATTTACTAAGGACACTCGAATAAGATTATGTAATACATAGTATCATTTTGTCTGGGTCTGAATAAAATAGCTACGTATGTTAAGCGTCTCAATCATAATTACTAGAAGTGTGATATTGTGAGTTACTCTACCTCAAGTGAAAACATGTGCAAACTACTCAAGGAGAAGAACCTCATAACAGTGGGAAAGAGACAGACATTTATATGTATGAGATAATTACTATTAGAGAATAGTTGAAGTCACAATACAAAAAAAGTATACAAACTAGACATTTGAAAACAAACTTCTGCTATTAATAATTGTTGTGTAACATTAGACTTGCTAACAAGACACTTTCCTCTATATTCTGATGGAAAGTTGATGATCGAATTCTGGCAATTTATTATATCAAAATAATGTTTAAAGCAAAACAATAATGAATGTTGCTAATTGAGCACTGACCTTTGGCAATGATTATCAGACTAAAAGTTGTTATCAAGTACATGTAATCATTTGATTTCTTTGTGTGGGACTCACTCCAATCACCATTATCACTTTTATGAGTCTATTAATAATTGCTAGTTCTGCAGTTTATATATTTTATGACCTTACTCTATACATTAATTATTTACTACCAATAGATTTAAATGAGGAGTCATTGGAAGCTGTTACACAATTATTGTCCAAGTCTGTTCAAGTACAATCATCATCATATCACATATCTTATCTACCACCATCTGTTACAGAATCTGCATTGGAAGTGAGGTGAAGTTAGGTGCTGTACACAAAAATAATATATAGAATTAGAATTATATTTCACAATGGTGTTTGTGCAGATGTCCAGATGGCTACTTCATAAAAAGACTGGATCCTTGTCATGCCGATTTTATTAGGTCTTACTGGCCATACTATGGTGGTTGGCCAAATATATCCTCCATGTTTGAGAACTGCATCAGGAACTTCCCTTCAGCAGCAGTTTTCTCAGATGAAGACAAGTCTCATCCTGTTGCATGGAACATGCAATATGCTTATTCAGAAATTGGTCATGGTTATGCCCTTGAGAACCACAGAGGGAAAGGTCTTGGTTTAGCTATGCTTGCTGCCTTGTGTAAAACAGTCAGAGAGACTTCTCCTGGAGTTTTACCTTGGGGTACTTTTGCTGAAGGAAGTACGTCTTTCCTTGAAAAACTTGGATTTGTAAGCAATTATGAATATAAGAATTATATTTTGGATATCTCACCTCAATGATTCATAGCTATTAAAAGTGCATGATTGTGCATTTCCTGTTTATATAATAGCCATGTGGTAACTAATAACTTCCCTATTATTACATCATCACATTACAGTTATTTGTGCAATAAGTATATTCCTGTGTGCATGTGCATTTCATTCAGTTATCATTCAGTTGTTATCCTTCATTAAAGCTTTTGTGTCGACTCAAACTTGGCTGTTGCAAGCATGCTACCAATAAATGACAATATTCCTATAGTTACGTATATCAACCAATTCTCAGAATGTTATACATAATTATTATAACCACTCAAACTTGTTAGCTATGTAGCTATAATATGTCTCCTGAGTATTATGTCAGCTTCTATATAACAGGAAGCAGCTGAATGATGGCTTCTGAAATTAATTATATTTTACTTTTGCCAGATTTACAGTGTGATTCAGAGAAAAAAATAACCATACCCAGACAAACTCCACTGTTTCTATGGCAAAGAAACCAAAAGATAGCAAAACCACCTTCTGCCACCAAAAGTTTAGTCACTACGTATTTACCTCTTTCTTTTTAGTTTTGGTCAAAGAAACTATTTATCTCTTTTAGTTTTTGCCCTGGTGATCAATACAACACTTAACCACTTAAACCAAAATTCAAATTTTATAGTTTTAGTAGTGATGGTATTAATAAATGTTTTATCTTTCATTCAACAATAATAATATTCCAGTATTCATGCATGAATTCAACTATACCTTTTGGTCAACTATAATCAAACTTTAAGCTTCAGTATAACAACTTTTAGAGTAATTGAGACCCTATAGTTTTAACAATTTTGTGACTAAAATAGTTAGTTTTAGAACATTACAAAGACATAGCTAACAGGAGACTTGCAGTTTGATCATGAGTCATGCTCAAAGCAATCATGAGTCATGCTCAATTTGCTAGCTAGCTAGCTATTATTGTACAGTCAAACTCACTTAATTGGAACATGAAGGGAGCACAAAAACACTTTCAATTAAAAGAAGTTTCTATTAGCCATAGTACTTCTAATTGAAATTCAGTGACACACACACTGAAATTTCCATTAAAATTTACAACATGTGTTAGCTAGCTGTACTAATACATACATAAGCCAACAGGGAAGTTTGCCTTTTCTCAAAAAAGCTTCTCTCTCTATACAATGTTCAACCTCATAAAATGAGGACTTGATAGAGTCAGATGATTCTATAATATTGCTTCTAGAACATCAACTGCTTTCATAGCATCACTTTCTGATGGTGGGACATCAATGGTTGTGCACACATTAAGTACATTATACATCTAACACCTTGTATCTACATTACTTGATAATGTAAGGAGTTTAGAAATTTCTTCCAATTACAAGAATATTTCAATAAAGTGAAAATAGTCTATGGAAAGAAATATCAGTAATATAAAATTATTCCAATTAACCAAATATCAGGATTCCAATTAAGTGAGTTTGACTGTAGTTGCAGAAACTCCCTGAATTGAGGTCATCCTTATTAGCTAGTACTCTTTATTATGATTATTACAGCTTCTTGTAGTAACTTTCTATACTAGCTACGTAGCTATATGACTGGACAATTTCATGAGCATGAAAAGGTTCACAAGATCAACAAATCATTCAAGTGAAATTTTATTTCATGTGATACTTCTTGCCAATGTGACAGTCGTGTTGGCCTACTCATGAATAGTAAAGGAAATTTGTAGGTAAAATAATTGTTCAGTCATAAAGTTATCTAGTCCTATGGTATTTGAAAATAATCAAACGAGAGAGCTAACCAAAATAATCACATTTCTTTAATAATAAAGTTTATTCTTTGTCAACTACAGTAACTAACATTATCTTCCACAAACTTTACAATAATTGTTCTAATAGGTCTGCCTGCAAAATTAACATAAGAGTTGTTAATATAATTAGTGGAAGCTCTCTATAAGGGACATAGCATTTTTTGCATATATTCATGGGTTCTTTTGGTTGCTACAAGAATGGAACTAAAACGACACGTGGGATTATTGTTACTTTGTTAGAATACGTATACCCGCTCATCAGATTAGTAAATAACATACCAAACTACTTTGACAGCCATTATACACAGTAGCAATCCATTTCTTGAGTCTTGACTTCACTTATAGTAGCAATCCCTATTATTTAGAATTCTTCGTCCATAAATTCAACTGGTTGGATTGTGCATATTTTGGACTAGCTATGTGCTCTAGTAAATATTTGGTCTGATACTGGAAAACATGTAAAACATCTTCCAAGTATTATTGTGATGTATGTGATATCATTAATTCCTGTTGTGCATACACTCTTAGTCTTTTCTTATCATTACTCTATTGTTCTTTAATATCACTTAGCTACATACTGCTAGAAATGGAAGTCATAATAGTTATAATTATTATTGTTATTAGCTAATCACTAAATTATTATTACACTTGATTCTGATTTCATTGTGATTTGCGTGTGTCAAAAATATCTATTAATTTTATAATAATTAATAATTGTATAATTATCTGTAGCTAGAGATTTAGCTATTTTGGACTAATAATTATTATTGAATTAAAATAAAGGACTTTATGAAATAGGGATAACCATGTACAAAAAGACGACTAAAAATATACCTTCTGATTAATTTTAATCTCCAGGATAAGGACAGCTTCACTACAAGGGACAGTAGAATGTGTCCTTATTCATAGGTTCTAAATAATAAGACTTTTTGTGGATGTATGTATCAAAGAGTGCACAGTACTATATATACGTATAGACCACACCCCACCCCATCACTATAAATTTCTCTTTCACGTTTCATTTGCTTTAATACATACACTTACCATATTCTGCTATTTCAAGGTTCATCTATGCGTAACTACGTATATCATCTCCAGAGGTAACTAGTAAAAATAAAGGAAAAAGCCACAAGGTAAATAAGAATCACGGTGCTTCTATGTGTAAATTTCCTTATAATATTCTTATTGTATATAATTAATATTATTATTGAATATTATAGGCATAATTACAGATGTAATAGTATTGATGTAATGTAAGGAATTTACACATAGAAGCACCCAGAATCTGCATGAATGAAATGAGGGTGTGGTCTGATGATAAACATTAATAGCCCCACCCTTTCAATGGTATCATAATTATTATTAGCACTTTCATTTATTATAATATATTTTTGGCAATGGTCGTCATCACTGCAGCAAAAGGTCGCGCAGGTCAGCGTGACGTCATGATGGCGGCTAGCTGATCATGGCAGAAAGGATGAGCTCCTTGGAGACTCTTGCTGGTCTGCTTATGGCCTCTCTCACACCGACGATGCTGTATGGCACTGTCCCATGCACTATGCCACTATTTTTTTTTTTTTTTTTTAAGTCCATATACATAAAGCGAACATCAAAGAAAGATCAAAGGTAGCTCCTCCCTGTGGTCAAACATCTGAGAACTGATCGACCACAAGCCACGGTTCTGACTTCCGATGCCGATGGACATTGTCAAAGATTGGCCGCAGAAGGACGTCCTGATGCCGACGGGGTCCGAGTAACGGAGAGTAGAAAAGTGTATAAAATTACGAGCGAATTAATGGTTAGAGTGCTTTTCAACTCTTCATTTCCCAGATCAGATAGCTATTCGGTCGGCACCTCGCCCGGCACTTCGCCAACCTTTCACATGCAGCATGGTAGCGCTACTTAAATGCTGTACTACAGTAAGTAGTGGCGGTAGGATGGCTCTGATTTCATGTAGGGCCATCCAATCGTCTGTTTTCGAAGTCCCTCAAGAATACTACCCAGATATGCTGAAGAAAATAACCCGGGACACTCAGTCTTTCATTAAGACTTTACATGTGAGTCATCTTCAGATAGGAACCAGTTGGGTGGGGACTTGGTCCCATCCAATAAAATTATAATTAAGTCTATTTGATTGCGTTTAATGGTCTAAAATAATCAAGAAACATTTGTAATACTTAGTCGCCTGTCACAAGTCTTATTGTATAATAATAAATATTGGCCATTATTCAGGGAGAAGTGTCTATACCTCTGTGTAATTATTAGCTATATTGGGCTCCTGATCAAGAAGGGGCAGTCTCATCATTAATTAATTTGTTTTTCCACTTTCAGTACCCTTGAAATTAAGACCTGGCTATGTCAGTGACTAAAATTATAGACACGGAGTTATAAATTATAGAGAATTTCCCACAAAACAGGCACAGCTATCACCTCAGAGTAAAACTGGTGAAAGCAGCAAGTCAATAAGTCAGAATGCTTCTACACCCTTTACTCTGGTCACTTAATTATGAGGATAGCTATGTCTATAATAGATATGTCGTAGTCCACTGCTCTGAATAATATAACCTCTGAAGGATTGGCACTAGTTAGTTAATAAATAGAGTACTACTAGTCTCTCACAACTTATTTTTAATTATGAAAACAGCAAGCATTATTATTAATGCAGTGCTGCCAAAGTCTTTGATACTGCTTGGAATTTAGACCCTTCAGTGTTTGCTTTGGATTTGATCAATAATAATTTGGGTTTTTACCTAACCCTAGCCCTAGCACAAAAACAGTCTTGGAATTTCTACATATGCATTTTTAAGTGTTCAATTTAATGTAGCTACGTACCTCGATAGTTCTATGAATTTAAACCAAACCAAACACTGATCTTAGCTATAAAGGTGTATTAAAAATTCATTTTCATAAGCCATTTGGATTTTCAGGAAATTAACCTCTATCCTCTAGAGCAAATGTGTATGAAATGTACGTACGCTTTAGGATGCATAGGAAATTCGATTTTTTGTCCTGTATTTGTCATTCATGAATTTGTGAAGTGGTAACAATTTTATTGTAGAATAGTTATAGTCTATTCTACCTTTCCAGTCCACTATTCCAACTTTCCAAAGAATACTACCTAAAGTGAGTATTTTAAAAAAATCAGCACAGTTTTATTAAGCAACTTTATTACGATTTTATGCACTAAACTTGCCTATCATTTTTAATTCCTAACTAAATATAGCCATCTCGTGGCAATGTATATCAAAACTCCAAAACAGTTATTGGATTAATGAAGAAAGGGGAACAGGAAAAGCTATATAAATGATAATTTTTAAGCAAGACTATAGCAACTTCTGATATAATAGCTAATTACCAGGCCATGGTCTGCTGATAAATCTGAGAGCTAGCCCTAGGCCTGTTAGACTCCCTGTTCCTGTTTTGTTGTATACAGTATCATATATTTTATAAGTAGTGGGAACTATCCACAATGCTATAAGGGGGTCCATATCTGCATGCTGATAGCTAAACCTGAGAGCTAGCCCTAGGCCTGTTAGACTCCCTGTTCCTGTTTTGTTGTACAGTATCATATATTTTACAGGTAGTGGGAACTATCCACAATGCTATAAGGGGGTCCATATCTGCTAATTTTTACACTGATAAATGGCCTGATTTTTCTGCTCTTGTTGGCCAGATCATATTCCCAAGGATTTCTGATGTAAGTTTTATACTATGTGTAACATAATTAATATTATAATTATTGCATTTAGTAACCTTTAGTCTTTATTTGTACCCTGTAGAATTAGCCTTTAGCTTTATGTTAATGATATGGTAATTCAGTCTGTTATAATTCTCAGTTTATGTCAGTCTGTATAAGTAACATAAAGACTTTTTAAATACAACCCCCTGAGTATCTCAAGACCCTGAGCATGACATACAGTATGCACAGTACTGTTATTCCAGAAACTTTCAGTTTTATGATATAACATTATAATTTTAGAAATGATAGCTACCAATAAGATAATTTAACATCAGAATGTTTCTGGCTTTAAAAAATTTTTCTTGAATAATGAGGAGGGTTTTTAAACCAACAACTATATACTTCATCACTCATTGAACTGTTGCCATAGTCTAAGTCAGTTACTATACCAGTATCACTATTTCCTCATTCCCAAGTTCCTCCTCCATGCAACTAAGTTAGCTCTCCTGATGGATAATTAGAAATTTACTAAGGACTGTTATGTAATTGTATCATTTTGGCTGGGGTCTGAATATTAATATTAAGTGTTTCAATCATAATTACTAGAAGTGTGATATTGTGAGTTACTCTACCTCCTGTGAAAACATGTGCAAACTACTCAAGGAGAAGAACCTTATCACAGTGGGAAAGAGACAGACATTTATAAGTATGAGATAATTACTATTAGAGAATAGTTGAAAAAAGTATACAAACTAGATTGGATAGACATTCAGTTAACAAACTTCTTGTAACATTGGACTTGCTAACAAGACACTTTCCTCTGCTGATGGAAAGTTGATGAATTCAAATGTTTAAAGCAAAACCAATGAGGCATTGTGGCAGAATAATGAATGTTGTAAATTGACACTGACCTTTAGCAATGATCAGAAAAAAAGTTATCAAGTACATGTAATCATTTGATTTCCTTGTGGGGGACTTACTCCTATCACCATCAATACTTCTGAGTCTATTAAATGCTAGTTGAGTTTATATTTGTGACCTTACTCTCTACATTAATAATTAAACTACCAATAGATTTAAATGAGGAGTCATTGGAAGCTGTTACACAACTATTGTCCAAGTCTGTTCAAGTACAATCATCATCATATCACATATCTTATCTACCACCATCTGTTACAGAATCTGCATTGGAAGTGAGGTGAAGTTAGGTGCTGTACACAAATAATTAATATAGAATTAGAATTATATTTCACGATGGTGTTTGTGCAGATGTCCAGATGGCTACTTCATAAAAAGACTGGATCCTTGTCATGCCGATTTTATTAGGTCTTACTGGCCATACTATCATGGTTGGCCAAATATATCCTCCATGTTTGAGAACTGCATCAGGAACTTCCCTTCAGCAGCAGTTTTCTCAGATGAAGACAAGTCTCATCCTGTTGCATGGATCATGCAATATGCTCATTCAGAAATGGCTCATGTTTATGCCCTTGAGAACCACAGAGGGAAAGGTCTTGGTTTAGCTATGCTTGCTGCCTTGTGTAAATCAATCAGAGAGACTTCTCCTGGAGTTTTACCTTGGGGTACTTTTGCTGAAGGAAGTACGACTTTCATTGAAAAACTTGGATTTGTAAGCAATTATGAATATAAGAATTATATTTTGGATATCTCACCTCAATGATTCATAGCTATTAAAAGTGCATGATTGTGCAGTTCCTGTTTATATAATAGCCATGTGGTAACTAATAACTTCCCTATTATTACATCATCACATTACAGTTATTTGTGCAATAAGTATATTCCTGTGTGCATGTGCATTTCATTCAGTTATCATTCAGTTGTTATCCTTCATTAAAGCTTTGTGTGTGTCTGTGAATGACTCAAACTTGGCTGTTGCAAGCATGCTACCAATAAATGACAATATTCCTATAGCTATGTATATCAACTAATTCTCAGGATGTCTGGCCAGTGTGTCTTGTTTCTGCTGGTCCATTCACAACCAGTGGGCGGCAGTGATTAGCTATTATTCATTATGTTATTATTCATGAACGGATACTCTACCAAGGCATTGGCAGTACAATTTTTTTTGATGAATTGAAATATTCTGTGTAGTTTAGCAGTCATCTTGATCTATAGAAAATTGACCTGAAGTAGCAGCTAACAAGCATCTAATAGCTAAAACTAAGCTAAACACCGAACTATCAGCTGCATGCAGCTGCTTGTAGAGTCAAAAGTCAATAATATACTCTTAAAAATAATAATGATAACTTTTAAGCGGTGCCAATAATAATAATAATTATTAGTGATTTCCCAATTAGCTACGTATTATGCTTATTTTTTGATCAATTATGCTATTCTTTTATGCTGCATTTATTACCAATTATGCTCCTAAAATGTACCAATTATGCTCCCAAAGTGTAATAAAAATAGCTTGTTAACCGATTAAGCGCGGATTACGCCAATTGGCGTAATACGCTTGCGTGCTTTGAAAGGCGGTTTACGCCAATTGGCGTCATTATAACAAGCAGCTACTTTTCCTGTTAGCAGCAGACAACGGAAGCTCTCCAGCAAAGGATCTTTTATTGTGGTTACGCAGCAGACATGTAAGTTTATTTAGCGCTAAAATTTAGTTGTAGTTTACATAACAAATAATAGAGTAATACAGGCTAATAATTATGGTACATGTAACAGCAATAATACTTTATATAATATGATTTTAGCTATAGAAATGGCCTGTAGAAATTTTTCTTTGGATGAGGTATTGTCCCTGATGGAGCATGAGGAGGATTTGGAAATAGATGACCCTCAAGTAGTGATCTTGGGAGGCAGTGACGAGGAGTTTGACGACATGGAAGACAGAGAACCTAGAAAACTGTACAGTTATCTTCAATTATATTATGTATCAATGTATTACTATCTCTTGTCATGTAGATATGGATTGTGAGACATGCAACTCTGGTTATAAGTCAACTAGAAGATAGAAGATCTCCCTTAGTACCACCAATTGATGACATTGAAACTGGTACTGTTATGTTCATTACGCTAGCTATTCTAATATCATCCTTAAGCATTTCCAGGAGCTACTTACCACTCTACTGATTGGGGAGTACTGTAGTAGAAAAAAGGTAGGCCCACATTTCCCAGCAAAGAAGAAGAGCACCAACTCTGAAAGGAAGAGAGGGATATATAGCCTTTGTTGGGAAAGTAACCGTTGCAGCGACACCCAGTGGTTCTGCAATGAATGTGGAGTATGGCTATGCCACCCAGGCACTTTACATGACTGCTTCCTCCTGTGGCATAAAAGAAGAGTTTAAGGTTTCAACCTGGATCATTTTGTATTTCATTGACATGTGCCTAGACATCTAGGCTTACACCTGGCATGTACAACTCACTTCATAATTTTTAAAACTTTTTATGTATATGCCTCTTCCAAAACCAGCTTTTCTAAAAGCTACCACAAAACACCTAAAACCAGCATTCATAAAGGCCACCACAACTGCAAGAGTGTATTGTCCTGGAAGGCAAAAGAATGGTACCAGAGTTTCACCATTGAACACACACACACACAGACACACTCTGGACATTCAGGCCCTCTCTTTCATATTCATTTGTGTCTAGCTAATATTATTATATAACTACTCTAAGGTAGCTAATAACTACTCTAGCTAAGGTAGCTAGCTAATCAGATAACTTACCCCACGTGTAACCAGCTAGCTTGGCAGTCTGGTAGGATTCACACCTTGCGAGTTTTCTTTCTCTACGAAGGTTGTTACGGCACCTCCTAGTCCTCAGGGTCAACTAGAACACCCCAACATATGTGGAGAAGTTGTTAGAAGAGCCAACAGTCGGAACTACTATGGAGCGGTGTTAATTTTTTCAACACTATATTTTGTTCACGCTATTATCTAAGCGGGAACTTGCCTTCTGGCCCCAGTTGTTTCTTTATCAAGTAGCCTAGAGCATCTTCATTCAATGAACTGTAGACAGCTAGAGGCAATCTCGCTCAGATCTCCCACTACAAACCTTTCTAGACGATGACTAACAAAGAACTGGATCACAAGACGTCAGGTGCTAATTAATTCCGTGTCACGCGTACTCGCATTAAAATTTAATTTAGCAGTTAATCGGTTAACAGTGTTTCTAATGAATTATATTATACTGTAACATCAATGTAGTTTCTATGTAATCCTCTAGAGAACTGTTTTGTCTGTTATTGAAAGAATTTTAAAGTAAAGAAAAAACTTTCAGCTGCTGCTGAAGATGGTTGCACTAAAAGCAGCTTAATGTTAGAAACTGTTAGGAACTCATTAGGAAAATCTTTATTTCGAATGGTAGGTGAAATTTTTGGTTCATTGTGTACAGTTGCCTTACTTTTTCTCTTAGCTGACTTGGCTGGATTTATAGAAATAACCCTCTTTTGGGCTAGATTAGAAGCAGTAGGAGCTAGCAAATTAGCAATTATGCTCATATTATGCTAGATGGTACCAATTATGCTCCCACCTACCTACTATATTATACCTGAATCCTCTCAATCATCTAATCAAGATTCCAATGTGGTACCTACTCTACTTAGCAGACTTAAAACTCCTACTGCTTCTAATCTAGCCCAAAGAGGGTTATTTCTATGAATCCAGTCAGCTAAGAAAAGTAAGGCAACTGTACACAATGAACCAAAAATTCATTTAAGGGACTACAACTTCTGGAAAATCAGCTTCCATGGTAGAAATCACCAAGTATTCACCATGCGGTTGCTAGCTCATGTCATGTGAGCAACATAATTGCTAATTTGCTAGTTTAGGATAGCTGTAGTGATCAGCCCTAGGGTCATTAGGTCAGCCCAAGCAAGCTAGCAAATTAGCAATTATGCTAGATGTATATGCATTCACCTACCAATACTCAAAATTATGCTAGCATAATTGGGAAAGCCCTAGTGTCAATTTCCAATGTGTGGGCAGTTGCACCCAGACAAACTCCACTGTCTCTATGGTAAAGAAACCAAAAGATAGCAAAACCACCTTCTGCCACCAAAACTAATGTTGGTTTAGTCACTATTATTAGCTGCTTCTTTCTTTTGTTTTGACTAAAATAAAATATGATCATATATAATCATTGCATCACCTCTTTTAGTTTTAGTCCTGGTGATCAATACAGCACTTAGCTAAATAGTTTTAGTCACTTAAACCAAAATTCAAAAGGTTTTAGTAGTGATGGTATTAGCTAATAAATGTTTTATCTTCAGGAAAGTGCATTCAACAATAATACTCCAGTATTCATGAGAAAACTGCATGAATTCAACTAGCTGTACCTTTTGGTCAACCATAATCAAATAATTATTTTAGTTTCAGTCACTCTAAGCTTCAGTATAACAACTTTTAGAGTAATCGAGACCCTATAGTTTTATTAGTTTTGTGACTAAAACATAATACCTAGTACAGTTTTAGTTTTAGAACATTACAAAGACATAGCTAACAGGAGACTTACAGTTTGTGTCTAAGTAGCTAATCATGACAGAGACATAACAGGAGACTTGCAGTTTGATCATGAGTCATGCTCAAAGTAATCGTGAGTCATGCTCAATTAGCTAGTTAGCTATCCATTACTGTAGTTGCAGAAACTCCCTGAATTGAAGTCATCCTTATTAGCTAGTGCTCTTTATAATTGAATAATTCTACCTTAGAATATTATGCATCATTATGATTATTACAGCTTCTTGTAGTAACTTTCTATACTAGCTACGTAGCTATATGACTGGACAATTTCGTGAGCATGAAAAGGTTCACAAGATCAACAAATCATTCAAGTGAGATTTAATTTCATGTGATAGCTACTTCTTGCTAATGTGGCAGTTGTGTTGGCCTGTTCATGAATAAAGGAAAGGTAAAATTGTTCAGTCATAAAGTTATCCAGTCCTAGAGTATTTGAAAATAATCAAAGAATAGAGAGCTAACCAAAATAATCACATTTCTTTAATAATAAAGTCTATGCTTTGTCAACTACAGTAACTAACATTATGATCAGTTATCTTCCACAAGCTTTACAATTGTTCTAGTAAGTCTGCCTGCAAAATTAACATAAGAGTTGTTAATAGTGGAAGCTCGACATAGTGAAATCTTGGAAATTTTTTCTTATAACCCTTTCGCTACACTAATTTTGGATTTTGTTTTTTGGATTTGGCATTGGTCGTCACTAGGCGCCGGCGCCCCAGGCAGCAAAAGGTCACGCAGGTCAGCGTGACGTCATGCTGGCGGCTAGCAGATCAAGGCAGAAAGAATGAGCTCCTTGGAGACTCTTGCTGGCCTGCTTATGGCCTCTCTCACACCGACGATCCTCTACGGCACTGCCCCATGCACTATGCCACTCTCCTTTTCATTTCATTTTTTTTTTTTTTTTTTAACATCAAAGGAAGATCAAAGGCAGCTCCTCCCTGTGGTCAAACATCTGAGAACTGACGGACCACAACCCATTGTTCTGACTTCCGATGCCGACAGTCAAAGTTTGGCGGCAGGAGGACGTCCTGGTGCCGACGGGGTCCGAGTAACGGACGGTTGAAAAGTGTGTAAAATTACACTCTTTTGGGAGCGAAAGGGTTAGTCTAGTCACTCCAAGGTCAAGAGTTCACTGCTGAATGAAATTGACCCATATCTCTACGCAAATCCCAGCCCACATCTTCATTTCTTGCACAATTTCAGACAATGCCACAAGCTTCAGACCACACCCTTATGTGACATCACAACGCACCTTATACCCTTATGTGACATCACAACACACCCTTATGTGAGACCATCAACAACAGGTCATTTTTGACCTCATGTTGCTTTAGTCAACTAAAACTATAATTTAGTACCAGCTATTAGTCACAAAACTGATCTCAATTAGTCAAAAACTAACTAAAAGTTGTCATACTAAAGCTTACATTGACCATAACATTAATCACTAAGGTTGACCAAATCTTTGTAATACTCTTTGTGACAAGACTTGTTGCTGGTTTCACTAACAGTTACATTATTAAAAAAATAATATCATCTTTTGAATCATAGATGTTTTGGAGCATGGGGGCACACCCTGAATGGGAATGAGGTTAGGGGTGGGCAAGGACTCCGTGCTATAGAATACCATTGGGTAGGAGACTATCTAGCATGATTTGTTACAAGAAAACACTGTATAGGCTTTCCAAAATAGCTTAGCTTACCTAAATTAACAATTTTAGCAATACAGATGTACCTAGTTCACCAGTGTGTGTATGAAGAAGCTCGTGATGACATTCTTGATTCTAATCATAGGTATGACTCTATGTGATGAAGAGATGAAAAGGCTATGCTCTGCAGTCTCTGTAATTGTAAAGAAGCTATACCAAAGAAGAATGTAAAGTTAAGAATATTCAATGGAATAATACATTTCAGAAATTGCTTGCAACGAAGTTACTTTAGATGCTGAAAGGTTATATAACTAAATTTGGCATATAGGCTAGCATGTTCCTTATTGATCTGCATGTTTAACCATGGGTAGGTGGAGGGGGCATTTCTCCCATGCTTCCTATGCCTATGTGAATTCACGCAGTCTTCTCAAAAGTATTTTAACATAATAATGTTTATTAATATAGCTAATCTTCACTAGCTACTGAAGTTAGTTTTGATTTGAATTTTTGAGTCTAGAAACTTTGGGGTAGGTGCAAATTCCTTTATCTCCTCATGTAATCCATACCTACATAATGATAATTGAGAGAGCTTATAAAATAAAAGAGGAAAGGAAGGAAGGTGGGGAGGAGGGGGGGGGGGGGGGGGGGGGAGGTGCCCCCACACTCTACCTATAGAGTCTACAGGCCAGCTAGATACACATCTGGTTCCATGCCCCTCTAAACACCCAGGGTCTTCACACACCCCTTCTACCGGGCCACAAGGGGGTTCCCCCTCCTCCTTCTGAGAGGTCTACAGGATCTAGACACACCTCCAAATCTCTCTCACACACACACCCCTTAACTCCCTAGGTCAAGTGGGGGTTCAGCTGGACATACCTACACTCCCACACCCCTCTGGACACATTCAGGGTCTCCACACACACCCTTCTAGCGGGCCACAAGGGGGTTCCCCCTCCTCCTTCTGAGAGGTCTACAGGATCTAGACACACCTTCTCTCTCACACACACACCCCTTAACTCCCTAGGTCAAGTGGGGGTTCAGCTGGACACACCTCCACTCCCACACCCCTCTGGAAGGTCTCCACACGCACACACCCTTCTAGTGGGCCACAAGGGGGTTCCCCCTCCTTCTGAGAGGTCTAGAGGATCTAGACACACCTCCAAATCTCTCACACACACACACACCCCTTAACTCTCTAGATCAAGTGGGGGTTTAGCTGGACACACCTACACTCCCACACCCCTCTGTACACACCCCAAGTCTACACACACCAATGTCGAGGTCGAGGGAGTCTCAGGAGGTGTGTTCCCTTTCCTAGCTTCTACAGGCTAGATAGTGATTCTGTGGGCTGGACACACACCCTAGGCTCACACTTCTCAGCTCAGATATTAGCTACGGAACTTACAGCTGCTATCAATGCCACTGTCCACTCCTTCGCTTAAAAGCCTGGAGCCCCAGAATTCCAATCCATATTGCTAGGTCCTCGATACTAACCCTTTCGCTACACTAATATTATTTTGGATTTTTTTTTTGATTTGGCATTGAGGTGAATGCAAATAAGGTAAATGGAGGTAATTCCGAATACTCTTTACAAACTTCTTTGCTTCGCCCAACTCACTTGTGGAACACAAACATAAACCTCACTATAGTAAACTGCAACACTTTGACTCCATCATAGCAAAAAAAATTCTAGCAAAATTACTTGACAGACCATTCTGAGCTCTGGTTCAAAGTTCAAATCGCGGTTTTTCCTAATTCCGAACAAGATGGCTTTCAAGTCGGTCCTGGGTTCTTTGCTGGAAATTTAGCTCAGGGATCATCACAAATGAGTTGTCTACTTCCTAACAAGGGGTTTTAAGCTGAATATTTGGCAAATGAATCGAACAAGATCAGGAAGCAGATAAACATGATGAGTGAGGTAAAATAAGGGCTAAAATAAGTTAACTAGTTTCCATGAATTAGTTAAAGAATTATGAGCACTCTGGGCAATCCCATGGTACTTCCTCCTCGGGTGGGACCTGAAAACCTGCACACTGGCAATGTACCCACATCCCAGACAGCTTTCTTCCTCGCCTTCCTTGAATTCATTGCCACATATTTGGCAATGCCTTTCATCTTCAGGAATGGCAGCTTTTTTTGCCTTCTTTCCACCACATTTGGTCTTTTTCTTCTTCTTTTCTTCCTCTGCTTCTCTCAGTCTCTCTATGGTTTCATCATTAAATGTCAATGCTTTACCATAGTGAATGACATTGACTTTCTTCCTGCACTGAGGCTGCCTTTCCTCTGTTGGCTTGATGGCATCGATGAAACACTTGCGAAGTTCACTTCGCAATGGTGTCTCTCCAGCAACTGTAGTATCGGTACTAGATCTGGCTTGTATTGGCAAAGCTGGTGCAATTTTCCATGATGGAATGGCTGATTAGTTGAATGGGTACAACCCCGTTTCGCGAAATCCACCTATTAAGTGGCTTTCTTTGAAACTGGAATCCCATAGTTGCTTAAGTAAGAAAATCTTTCCCAATATTCGCTGCACGTGTCTTCAATTTGTAGGTGTTCAAGATTCTTTTCCAAGCCTGCTTTACTGGACTATAGACACCGACGTCTAATGGCTGTAAGACGTGTGGTATTAGATGGCAGCAACATCAGGTGAATGTTGTTGGCTCTAGCTAGTTCCACAAGTTCTACACTTATATGGGAATAGTGCCCATCAAAGAAGAGTACAACAGGCCCACTGTCTGTGAGATGTTTAACTACTGCTGGCATGAACATTTTCCTAAACCATGATTCATAATTTTCCTTCTCCATCCACCCACTAGTGCTGGTGGAATACATTGCTCCAGCTAGGCCCCCACGTGTCCATGAGCTGTACAAGTTTTTCCCTTTGTACACTACAAATGGTGGGAGCCGAACTCCAGATGCTGAACCACATCCATGTATTGTGGTGTAACTACGTCCAGAACCACCTGCAGTATCATGCACCCACCGTGATCCCCTCTTCGCTAGTACTTTCCAGGACCCACTTGCATTACACAGTCCACTTTCATCGCAATTCCACATCCGACTAGCAAGATCTGATGCATACCGAATGCCTATTTTGTTGAGTAGCTCTTCCACCTTAACAAAAAAAATTGTCCATGGTTTCCCTGTTTGCTCCTTGGGCACGTTTCTGTGAAAGTGCTGTGCTTTCCGTTCAGAAAGCTGGGGCTGCACCTCTTTAGAAACCCATTCCACCACTTGGGACCTGGAGTCTCTTTAAAGGGATTTGGTCTTGAGGTTTTTTGCAAAATATCCATTACTATGAAGTTTACCATGTCCCTAGAGAGGCTGAATCCAATTTCTTGTAAAACCTATATACCAACGACATATTACACTAAACAGGGTATTTTTTAGTACACCTACAGTACCTGGCAGGAATAAACTATCTCCTTTTCTTCCTCATAGGTAAGAGTTGTTGGTCTCCCTGCCCCTACCTTGCTGGCAAGTCCATGCACGTGATCATGGAGAGTTGTTATAGGAATTCCATAGAGCTTTGCAGCTTTGTTCTGTGAGAGCTCTCCTGACTTCACCTTTTCAACAGCTGCTGTAAGAGACTCTTTGGTCCATCTCTCAGCCATAGTTGCTCACTACTGAATTCAAATTTCATGTGTGTAGGGTCTGCATTTTTGTTTACACTGGTCTTTTGTGTGTGTGTGGTTTTGTTGAATATATTGAACTTTGACCTTATCCCAGAAAAAGTGCTATGGCTCAATGAAAATGCAGCTAGACACAACAAA
The DNA here is from genome assembly GCA_964016965.1 of Diacarnus erythraeanus. Lineage (NCBI taxonomy): Eukaryota > Metazoa > Porifera > Demospongiae > Poecilosclerida > Podospongiidae > Diacarnus > Diacarnus erythraeanus. The sequence goes on along the minus strand of OZ024674.1, from coordinate 7,003,563 downwards.
AAAGAATCACAGTGTTTACAGACAATTACTTAATATAATAAATGCTCTTTTTTGATGATGGATTATAAATTATTGCAAAGTTCTTCAAGAGCTGCCCACGTCTTGACTATGGACTCTCTGGACAACTTGTAAGAATGCCTGGATAGTAGAAACACTGAGGCCATCACTACACCTGCTCCTGAAGGCACTTGGATGGACCGGACCTACTTGCGTGCCAAGTCTGGTTGTGAGTGCTGCTGTAGAGCATGCAGTAGCAGGCACTTCTGTACTCCGTATTCGGAATTGGGCACTATTCGGAAATAGGCGTAGTTACCTTAGACTTTAGTTAGCTAATACCCTTAGTATGTACATGTGTGCTAGACTCCCTAAAGTGGGATCTCTATACATTTCTTATAATAGCCATCACGACTCTCAAGCTCATGGACACCCCCAACCCCCCAAACTTTTTTTGTTTATTTAGCTTAGTATCTACATAGTCAGGAGTAGGTAGACTTTCAGTTCAAAGTTCAAAGTGGTGGGCACATAGCTATATTTTGGGCATTATGTATGTAAAAACAATGCTGGCATATAGTATTGTGCTTTTGAGATATTACTGTGATCCTCTCAGAGCTGGACATTATGACATCTGACCAATCAAAGCCACAAAAAGTGTGCTTTAAATCACACACAAGAAATAGACTACCACACATAGCTGGTCCCTAGATCAATGTGAGAGGTTACCTTACAACAAAATGTTTCTTGGCCAGTGGTCTTTAATGAGTTCATCTCACTGGCTGAAGTTAATAGGCTTGAACTGTGATCTGATTGGCTAGACAGTATTGTAAAATTTACCTTATGTGGCAATCCAGCTGTAACTGCATGTTTCTGTGTTAATGACATTATAACAAAACCCATTAAATTCACTTTATAAGGAGCCTAGCATCTTTGTAAAGTGCCATGATGTCATCAGACCAGCTATAAAAGTTTATAATAATGTACAATAATAATATTATTATTATGCTGACATTTTTTTTTTTTTTTTTGAGAATAGGCATTTGAGAATAATGCTAGCATTTTAAGTGAAATCTATCAGAATTTGGGGGGAATTTTTTGATCAAACATTACAGAAGTGTGGTTTCACACACACACGGGCTGACACCAGATATATCTGATTGTTACTTAGAAGACTCTTGAGTCTTTGCTATTTTCAGTATGCCCACTAGTCAAAGATTTGACTAGTGGGCATGCTGAAAATAGCACCTTTAAAAAATCCTCATTTCAAATACAGCTGCTAATCTGCACATGTTGTTTATGAAGTTTTAGCTGAAAGGAGTATTTTCACTGCTAAACAGCTATCACTCTGCAATGTAACACATAATGCACATTTTTCTCAGAACATAATTGTAGAATAATGGGTAACCTTTGAGGGCATGAGGGCATAATAGGTAGAAAATTGGAGTGGAGGAGCATAACATAAGGAAAATTTTGGGCATAATGTGCCCACCTAGTGGTAGTGGCTGACTGGTAGTTCTAGTAGTAGTAGTTTTGACAAGCTCAGACTCAACTGCAAATTGCAGCTGGGCCTAGAGTGCCTCAGGCTCAGTCTGGACAGCAGAATAGAGGGTGCAGGGTAGTTTTGATAACTATCTCAGGCATCTGGCACAGTAATAGCCTAGTTACCATCAATGTTTAGGTACACTTGGCAACTATATCATTGTAATTAGTAATAATTAGAAGAGAAATGTATGCTGCATCTGGGTTTCATACAAAGATGGGGAGAACTAGGAACCCCTCCCACACACACACAAGATCCAGTTTCCCTATTCCCCAAGAATATGAGTTAAGAAGAGAAATCACTACAATGAGTTGATAATGCATGGGCATGAAAACTCCCAAAAAGTGTAAGCAACTGGCATGTTTACGTAGGCATTTTGTCAAACTTAGCTAAGGAGGACAAATTCTCAAAATTTTCTGGAAGAGGAAGGGGACAAGGAGAGGACATCTGATGCCCCCAACCCAATCACATTTCCGTACTTCATTGAATACACCAATCTCAAAAATCCTCTATGAAATCTTGTATGTATTATTTTAGGTAGAATTGCTTCAAGAACTCCATTTCAGGTCTAACTTAAGCCAGGAAAGACATGCTTTTGGTGCAGATGTGGACAGAGCAATAGGCAACCTTTCTGTGATGGCAGTCACAAAGGCAGCTCCTTCACTCCCTTAAAGTTCACCGTGGAAGAGAAAATACCTGAGGGGTTTCTCTGTGGTTGTAAACAGATGGGGACAGCACCTTACTTTGATGGGACACATGCCACACCCCTTGTCCAAGATCACAAAGAAATTATTTGACAGTCATCTGAGTCCTAAATTGCTTCCATTATTAAGTAGCTAGTTAGAATGCTGTAATTTGTATTCAATACTCAGGGGCTGATTCAGCAGTGATATCATAGGTAGTTATGGACCATTATTATAGTATGGGAATCTCCTGCAAATACTCTCTATCAAGGCTACTTCAAATGTATATCATAGCTAATCTTGAATTGAAAACATAACATAAAGTACACAAAATTTAGGGAGAGGGGAATCCAGTTCCCTTAGCCTTTATGTCACATAAAATTTTAATTCAGCATTTAACTTATAATGTAGTTATCTACAAAGAGTAGCTATAATTGGGAACAAGTTAGAATTTTACTAAAAGTAGAAAAAAGTAACTAATCTAGCAAAGTACAATACTACATGGCACTATTGAGATTCTTAGTTAAATGTTCATTTTAATGCAAGGTCTCCTTCGTGGAAAGAGCCATTTGTGTTTCTCACCACATTTTTATTCCACCCAAAGACAAGGAAGATGATCTCCCAGATCACAAGAAATCCAAACAGGAACACGGCTACAAAGCAGAATGCCTACACAAAAAAATAATGTGGTTATTAACACCATTAATAATGAATTCATAAGATGTATAGCTAGTTACAAGGAATACAGTTGAAGCTTGAAATGTTGAATATCGTAAAAAAAACATGAACAGCTTCGGTCCTATTAAAATTATCACACCAAGTCCTTAAAAACTATCAATGTTCTCAATAGGGTGGGGGTGGGGGGAACTCACATAGGTGATTAGTTCTGGAGATATACGTAGAGGTAAATAACACCAACACATACAGTATAAATTATTAATATGCATACAGTGTAATGTGTGACTCAGAACTTCAGTGATTAATGAATGTCATGAAGCTGATAAGTAGATAAGTATTAGCAGTCACATAATTATAGAAAATCATGTCACACATTTAGCTAGATATCAATTCTGCTAGACCATGGGTCCAGTTCAGGGGGGGTTGGACAAGCCTACAAGCCCGTGCTAATTTACGTGCTATTTATGCATTCCACAAATTTCTCACTCTCTCTGCTATCATAATGGCAGGTGCACTAGATAGGGCTAGAGCTGCTCCAGCAGCTCCCTGCAGGTCCTGCATGCATTTTCTACATAGTAAATTTTCAGGTATTATAATATGGATCTGAACGTTTGTATTGAAGTTGTAAAGTTGTATGAAGGATCTTACTTGAGCATCATTCATGACTTATCATCAGAGTACAGCATCAAAAATAATTATGAAGTTCTTTATTTCTTCAATACTCCATGGATACTGCTGTCTTTTCTCTTTTGGAAACAGCTTCCTTCTTTACATCAGTGTCACCCCTAGTGTGGTGATTCCAGTAGAGGTAGTACTACTACACTAACCTGCATTCTATTTTAACATTTTATATCAACTTTAGACCTTCCACATTCGGAAGTTTCAGGTGAATCACCCATATCCTCATCCATTTGAGTTACCGTCCCTTTCTACGAAGGTTAGATGAGGTTCGATGAGGTTCGGGCCAGCAGATGCTGCTATATACTCCAAACACCAGATCCAATACCTAAGAAACCTCTAAACAGCCTTAAGATCACTCGAAGAAGATTCAGAATTTCTATGTAAAACCCAATAGCAAAACAGGTGCTGACTCAGCAATCTAATATTTGCGTGACCTTGTCCAACCCCCCCTGGGTCCAGTTCAACACAAATTGAAAAACCACAAAGATACCAACCAACAAACCACAAGGAAACCAATATGACAGATGTGAAGTAATACCATAACTAATACATTTGGGAGACTTAGACATAATAATGGTTTCTGGTGGCCTACCTACATTAGCATTATTAACTTCTGTGTACATTAGTGTACTGGTACATGAGTCAATTTGTAGCAGACTACATGTAATAGCAGTGTTATTAAAATTAATAATAAAAAACTGAAAGCTATAACAGTTTAGTATGATGGTATGAGTTCTGTATACTAGTATGAGTTAAGCCCTATACGTATACAATTACTCACAGCAGCAGTAGCCATTGAATCTCTAAGTCTTGCAAATTCCTCTGGAACTGTGAAACTTTCTGCACCTTTTATTTCCTCAAATAGCATGTGTTCATCAGCATAATAAGCAGTGCTCACACCCACAGCTATGTGGCCAGCAATCAGCAATATTTCAGTAAATATTACCTACATAATAATATTAGCTACGTAATATAAAAAGAAAACTATATACAAATCAAAAAGTATTCTTTTAAAGACTGGTCTGTCAGCACACAACTCTAGCTATGAACTTCACAGCAATAGTGATTACACTGCTAACTGTAAGAAATAAAACCTCCATAAATGTTACCTGCAACTGTGTGTATTTACGTATGATAGCTATAATAAAATGTATGCAGGACATAAGAAAATAAGTGTTAATTTTTGGTATAATACGTACTAAAATCATGAATAATTCTTAAGGAGATGATCTAATTAGCTATGACAAAACTTGCACATGTGCTCAGTGTTTTCTGTGTTACAATTATGTAAACAGCTATAGTGAGATCACAATAACCAACATTAATAATCTGGCCACTCTATCTTCCCTCTCATGTTTCCAGTGCTACCAAAATAATTTTTGTAATACTAAGTATTATAGCTAGCTAGTCAACAAAGTATCCAAATTAAAAAATTCAAACATAATTCGTAACAAAAAAAAAAAAAAAAAATGGAATGAATGGCTTATGAGCATTAGCTATTTTGACATACCACTAGCTATAGCTATGATCTCATAGCTGGGTACATTAAATTGAACACTTAAAATGTAGAAATTCCAAGACTGTTTTTGTGCTAGGGTTAGGTGAAAATCATTGATCAAAAAATTTAAGGGTCCAAAATCCAAGCAGTTTGGAATACTTTGGCAGCACTGTATTTAAAGTTCTCTATTTTTGTACATGCATAAAAAATTAATATTCTTGTTTGGTAATTAATGTGCATTGAATAGTTACTATTATTATTATGCTCTTAGATTTAGTATAGCTAGTTTCATAGTTCTGAATGTATCTTCAAAAGACATTGAAATCATGTTAAATAGCTACATGTTAGACTCACAGCACATAGTAGTGTTTTGATGTTTGCATTGACAAATCCAATGTTGAGGAACCTTGTCAAAATAACTGCTGCCTCTAACATAATAGCAACTGCTGTAATGGCAATCACAGAGGAAGTAGGTCCCCTTATTTCTCTCATTCTTTTGTCTATCTTTTCATCTATGCTTTCATCGAACACATAATCCTTATATTTTTCAAGGTCTGACACATAATCCTCAAATTTAGGGGCAAAGTCATCTTCAAATGTCCCCAATGCCACTGAAGCAGCTATTAGAGCTGCCAATGATCCTACCTATGCAAGATACAATAAAGCTAAAATAACATCTATAGAGCTATTATTATGTATCTGACATTGTGTGGCTAAACTAGTTAGCTCTTATAGGTATATAGCTACACTGTAAAACTTACTGTTATAGCCAGTACCCTCAAGAGGATTTCCATTTTTCCTTGCGTGAAGCTTACAATAGCTAGACCTGGCCTCGCGCCTACATCCATGATTAGCTACTTGCTATGAAAAGATCTGTGAAGTAAAGTCTATTCGCATTCGCTTGCCCACGGAAGTAGTAGCGGTAGAGTGTGATTACGTAGTAGTGCATCATTAGTTGATTTAGCAAAAATACTTGTGGATGATGGTATGCAGGGGGGGGGGGGGGGGAAGTTGGACAAGCCTACAAGCGCGTGCTAATTTACGTGCTATTTTTGCATTCCACAAATTTCTCACTCTCTCATTTCTCTCTGCTAAGGTGCACTGGCTAGAGCTGCTCCAGCAGCTCCCTGCAGGTCCTGCATGCATTTTCTACATTACATAATTCATTTCAATTTTCAGGTATTAAATATGGATCTGAACGTAATTTGTATTGAAGTTGTATGAAGGATCTTGCTTCACTCCAAAATTAAGCATCATTCATGACTTATCAGACGCAATGTCGAGGAATTACACAGAATCACCCGAATTATAGCGATTTTCAATTTTTCGTTAATATTAAACTCTATCAAATTAAAGGTAGAGGGTCAAGGGTCATCAGAGAATCGCACGAAGACACCTTACCGATAAGCTAGCTAGCTAGTATTATATTGTAGCTAGCCAAGTCTTCATATCTAATGAAGGGAAGGCACTTGAAGATGTTGATGTCAGATTGTCTTGACCATAAGCCATTAGGTATATGCACAATGATTTATCAGTGTCTACAATTTTTCTCAACTGGAAAAGGTCATTAAAGAGGTGGAGAAAAGCAGAAATTCTTGGTCTGTTTGATGGCAGTTACTCTCCCATGTAATTTTTTGAAGACATAATTATATGTATAAAAATATTGGACTGATGGTGTACAATAATAAAGTCAAAATAGCTAATATTTGTACCAGTTAAATGCTTCAAAGTACACAACCACTAAATTTTGTACCCGTTAATAAACATTACCTTAAGGTAATAGCTAGCTATAGTTTTAGTCACTTTAAGCTTTAGTATAACACTTTTAGACTAATTGAGAGTTTGAGACCCAAGAGTTTTATGTGACTAAAATACCTACTACTATAGCTAGTTTTTAGAACATTACAAAAACATCAAAGAAATAACAGGAGACTTGCAGTTTGTGTCTAAGCAATTGTGCTCAATTAGCTATAATATTATAGCTATTATTGTAGTTTTAGAAATGAGGTCATTCTTATTAGGGCTCTTTAATTCTACCTTAGAATGTGTATTAGCTATTATGTTTATTACAGCTTCTTGCAGTAACTTTCTATACTATATTATGACTGGACAATTTCATGAGCATGAAGAGGTTTACAAGATCAACAAAATCATTCAAGTGAAATTTCATGTGATACTTATTGCCGATGTGACAGTTGTGTTGGCCTATTCCTAAATTTGTATTCTGTCATAAAGTTATCTAATCCTACAGTATTTAAAAATAATCAAGCAAGAAATTATTGATAGAGAGCTAACCAAAATAATCACATTTCTTAGTCCATTCTTTGTCAACTAACATTATGATCAGTTATCTTCCACAAACTTTACAATTGTTCTAGTAGGTCTGCCTGCAAAATTAACATAAGAGTTGTTAATACTAGAAGCTCTCTATAAAGGACATAGTGAAATTTATTCTCAGAACAAATGCCCTTTGTATGGAGGTTGTCTCTTTCAGAATGAGAAGTTCCAATTTAATCTCTAATAGTTGGGAGTTGATTCCAGAAGAAGATTAGAAATTGGGGGGTGAAGTAGGACCTACATAGTATAGATTCATGAGCCTAAAGTTAGAATTACAAGATCTTTCATTAAATCACCTTCAATTAAAGTGGAACCTCTGAATAAAGAACACATTGGGATCAGGTCTATTGTCCCTTGTAGAAGTTTGAAATACAGAGAGAGGGGTTCAGGGGGTTAGAATAAAGGGTTTCACTGTTAACATTTGTTGTACTCTATAATAATGTGTACTCTCAAGGAAGACATCTGTATTATTATTATGTAGCTACAAGTTCAGTTACTGTTATGTTCATACCAGTCATTCCCTTTTCCAGATAGGGAACTTCTCCATGTGCTTCCATCACACCAGCAATATCAATATGAGCCCAATTATCCATCTCTACAAATTCCTATAATGACAACAACAACATAACAACAACATCATCATCAACAACAACAACAATAAGTTCTGCTAGTAGATTTGATCTCCCTTTTGGGGGTTGTGGGCAAAGACAACAGTCAATCAGAGAGAAACAGAGAGGGAGAACACATAGAGAGAGAAGACACAAAGAGAGGACAGAAAGAAGACACAGGGAGGGGGACACACACACAGAGAGGACAGAAAGAAGACAGAGAGGGGGACACACACACACACAGAGGACACAGAGAGGGTGGACACAGAAGGGACACACAGAGAGAGAGGGCACAGAGAGGGTGGACACAGAGAAAGAGCACAGAAAGGGTGGACACACAGAGAGGGCACAAAGAGAGTGGACACACAGAGAGGTCACAGACAAAGAGAGAAGAAAAAAACTTACTTTTAAAAATGCCGCAGCAGTGCATGCTCCAGCTGACCTGCAATAGAAGATACATCATAATTATAATTTAGAAGTCAATAACAGTATAAACAAGACCCCCTGTACACATAACTTGCACGTGAGCCAGAATTATTGATATCAGCTAAATGAGATTCCATTTGCTTTCTATACTGACTGTAGAGTGGCATTCTCCATAAACGATCTCCACTACCTTGTCCTGCCTAAAGAGGGAAAAACATGTAACTAGTTTCAATATCAACCTATATGCTTACTTTTTTACATGATGAAGATAGCTATATTCCTCTACAAACTATAAAATGAACTCTTTAGGTAATGTGAAGGATTATACAAGTCTTTCAATGTAGATCTGGACTATTTAGCTGTCAGATTTTTGCTAAAATTAGTTGAATAATTATGGAAGAATGGATCTTGACAAAATAGTGTTGGGATTGTTAAAAATAATTAACTTTTCATGAGGTTTCTAAACCCACAACAATTTTTTGCACGAAAATTAATTACAAGCAAGAAAATTTATACATGTACCTATTTTTAAATAATTTTCCATGGAGTCTATAACCACAAAAAATACTTTCACATGAACATTACTACTACTGAGATAAATGAAAAATAATGCCTTTTAATATAAGTATGGCCAGATCTATGGTATATTTGCTCATGAACACACCCCTAAAACAGAACCAATTCCAATATACCTTATGTAATTGATTCCAGAGTGAATTTGAATTTGTGAAAACTGCTGCAGCACCACTTCCTAATGCCACATCAATAGCTCCAGTCAGAGTAGCCATGTCTATAATAGCTTGAGGTTGAAAGGAATGAGCATAGCAAAGAGTGTCAGCCAAAAGGAGTCGTCCCTCAGCATCAGTGTTGTCTACCTGGAATATCATGATTCATGAGTATTGTGGTGTATGTGTGCGTGTGTGTGTATGGTGGGGGGGGGGGGGGGGGGGGGGGGGTGAAGTTAGTACAGTAATGTCTCCTTTGGGAGATCACCCTCCAATCCTACAGAAAGTGGTTTCCCACTTTGGGTGGGGCTAAATTACTATGTAACAACACATATATGTAGCTAATTAAAAAGGACATCTCAACAATTAGGAACCTCTATAACTATCTCATTCTATATAACACACCTCTATTATCCTCCCATTCTATAATACACACCTCCATCACTCCCTCCCATTCTATTAACACACCTCTATTACCCATCCCTTCTAAATAAGACACCTCCATCACCCCCCTCCCATTCTATATAACACACCTCTATTACTATTCCATCCTATATAATACACACCATTACCCTCCCATTCTATAGACCATACCTGTACTAATTCTATAACAATTATAATTTTAAAAATAGCTACCTCTATTGTTTTTCCATTCATTGCAGTAACTACATCTCCAGGTTTGACAGCATTTCCTGAAGGCATATTCTCACAGAGTGGTACCAAAGCCACTACTCTTTTCTGACACTCCAGCTGGGCAAGTGCTATCAGGGAGGACACGGCACAGGCAGCTCCTCCCATGTCCCCACGCATCAGGCTCATCCCAGAAGCGGGTTTAATAGAGATACCACCAGTATCAAAGGTCACACCTGCAATATAATAGCAAAAAGAAAGTGAATAATCTCCTTGATTTTTTCTTAAAGAGGGACAGACACACCCCCTACTCCACCCCTAACCATTGCTTATTATGCTAATACAAAGATTCAGGATTATGCATTAAATCTCTCTCCTCCCAGCACAACATCTTGTATGAAAAAATTAATATTGCTATTATTACAGTCCAAAATAATAATATTCCGTTACCTTTCCCAACAAGTACAAGAGGTTTTATTTCATCATCTTTATCTTTCTCTTCTGACATATTGAGTCGTATTTCCAACAGCCATGGAACCTCTACCGAACCACGAGCAATGCTCAAGAAGGCACCCATCTTCTGAGACTCGATCCATGACAGAGGTCTATAAAAAAAGGTCACATAGGACAGCACTTGTCATGCACTAGAGTCTGAAATAATCACCCTTTTACTTTATTGACAAGTAGAAAGGACATTACTGTCCCCCAGGTCACTTGTCAGAAGACTATGGTGAACAGGTGGTGGCTTAGAGTAGCTTTCATGTACTTATTTTAACTACGATTAAGGCACCATAGCCTTCTGATGTTAAACTGAAAAGTACATTAATAACTAGACTACTAAGGGCTAGTCCCTGCTGACTGTGAGGGCCCCAGAAAAAACAGCAATAAATACACGGTTCAACCAATTTCAAAATCTCAAATACTTCATTGTAAAACAGCAACTCTTGTTTAACTGAATGTAAGTATGTTCACTTATTTCTCTATAGGGTAACAATACAAGGACAAGGTCAGCTTGGAAAGACAGATTCCACTATGTGGGCAAGCTAGTGTACCTTGGAATGACTTGAAGTGCATTTGGGTTGGTCAGACTCTGTCTCAACTGCCCAATCTTTCCACTGACTGATTCAACAAACATACTAGGAGTCATGTGATTTGATGGTGTCTCCATCAACTCTCGAGCAAAGTTTTGGGCCGATCCGAGGACACACCCTCTAGACCACTGATGAAGGAGCAAAGGGTTAGAACTACAAGAGAATATTAAAATAATATAAAACAGGGATTTAGGCCAGTCCCAATTCTCCCAGATATTCCTCTACACCAGTACTCTCCGATTCATGCCATTCCACAGTATTATAATATTTTCATAGTCAATGGTCAGCAGTGCAAATTACAGTAATAGTGAAGATCTACAGTGTATTAGGTACACAGATATGTACATCCCCTGAAATGAGGTCACCCCTCTAATTTCAGGACCTGGAATAGAATGGTTTCACCCTGACAATTGCAAGCATTTCCAACTAGGATATCATGTAAATACCTGATCAAACTGGTACTTGGAATTTTTGCTCCCTTCTTTAGACTTTTTAGTGTATCATAGGAGAACTTTGACAATGTACAGCCTTCACCAGAGGCTATGAGTAGGTAAAGATAAAGCTCATTGAAGATTAGGACAGGAAATTTAATTGTTATAAGTCATACCCGGAAAGGTAACTGGATTATTGAACATTTACTCAAATTCTTTAGTATTATTGGACATTTTACTCAAATACTTCTTCCATAAAATGGCCAGTATTCTCTTAGGCTGGGGAGTACTATCTAGTATTTACTCAAATGTTAAAAATAACCAACGTATAGATTCCTAAGGTTAGTATACTTTGCCAATTAAGGCCAGCATTATTGGGTATAATTGGTGGCACTAATTCTAAATTTAGTATCCTTGAGAGGGCACAGAATTCAGCTGGGTCTGCATTTTAGGTATATGTAAAATTAATATGGGTATGGCTTCACCATCTAAGTCGGTTATTAGAGTGAATTTATAGGAGTTATTATACTACAGTGCAAAGTTTTCACCAATTTAGCACCCAGGTGCACCAATTGATTTACTGGGAGTGAAGATATAGAGTGAGGCCAACAACATAGCAAGTTAGTTAATACTCTCATGTGTGTACACTCCCTAAAGTGGGATCTCTACATAGCTATCATGGCTCTCAAGCTTGCACCCACAACATCCCCCCCTCTTCCCCCCCCCCCCCCCCCCCCAACATTTTTATGCTTATTATATAGTACATAGTCAGGAGTAGGTAGACATGAATTTACTGGTGAGTATTCTAGTCAGCAAATTAACAACAGAAGATTTGTGTTGTGTTATTATCTCATTCATTTTTTTGTGCACACGAAATCCAATATCAGCAAAATGCCAAAACTGCTATTAATATTATAATAATTATAGGGAGATTTGGAGATTATGTCGGATAATGACAATGACACAGGATCATTTCCATAGAGTAGTTCTATGGTAGAGGAATAAATATTGCAAGACCCTTTACCCATTATTACATCACAAGATCCATTACCATTATAATAATAATGAACATGTTTGTATAATAATGTTGTGACTGACTACTGTGCAACACTCTGTATATACTTCTGCCAATTATCCATTGACATAGTTAAAGGGGTTTATAAAAAATCTGATTTTGAGGAAAACTTTTGCCACTAAAATAATGACAACATACCTTCAGCATTGTTAAAGTCATCCATATAAATATTTCTGACTTTTGCCTTCTGGAGCAGTTTAGTTCCAACTGCAGAAGCACAGCGGACATTTTGAGCCAACACATCAATGTCTTCCATTTCCACTTGATTACCAGAGTTATCCTCTTCTCGTGAACCCAAACCCACTACAGCCACATGGGTGTGGTTGGGAGAAAGATCATAAAAAAGACGTGATTCTCCTTTGCTCAGTTTTCCTCCAGAACTACAACGATAGGAGAGAGTCAATATTACAAAATATGTCCAAATGCTATAATTTTTGGTTCCAAGCCTTAGTGGGAAGAAGGATTCTTCTATACACAAAATTATTGAAACATAGCAGTGTTTTCCTAAGGTCAGTATAGTGGGTCCCTATGCTTTTTCAGGATGTGGTGGATTTTCTGAAACTTTGTTAATCTATAGATATCATGGAATGATGTGACATTGATAGAATATGTGCTTTCATTTCAGGTGGTACAATAAAGAAGCATAGTATACTCAGCACTCACACATTGATGAGATGAAGTAACTTGCCACGAGTGGTTAAATCTAGATCCTTAGCACACTCTGTCAACTCAAAACCCATCTCTTTACCTTCCTTAGTCTCATAGCAACCTACCACAACACCTTCACCAGTAAGATCATCAGAAGAGGAATCCTAAAATCAAATACTGTTTAGAGGAGCTATTTGCTTCCATTTTTAAGTTCATGTGTTTAATAATTAATAAATATTACTATTATTATTATTATTCTTTAGTATGCAGATAAAATATACAAAAATACCACTTAATCCTAATAAGTAGCTATACATGAGTTTCATGCTCATATAGAGCTAGAGCTAGAGCTAGAGCTAGGGGAGCAAAGTGGGCGTGTCACTCACGTGATTAGAGGATTCAGGGGTGGAGCTTGTGAATCTTAGACGACATGCTCTGAAAGGTCTAGTTAATTTTAAACCTGTCCCTCTTAACTGACACCACATCCTACTACAGTTATAGAAATCGGTAACGCCACAAGAAACCGACAAGATATCTTTCACTGGTTGACTCGTGACCACGTGGTTGGTTAGCGCGCGCGAAGAAATAACTGATTATAATAATTATTATTAATACACACCTACACCTGGGCATGATGTCATCATCAGCATGTTTTATCTCCTCTTTGAGTGTTCTAAGAGGGCTGAAATCCATGACTCAGGCTGTTCCGTGTCAAAATTGGAGAGCTATTCACCACACAGAATTATTAGAAGAGACAGGTGAGGTGCCACCGTGATGGCCATGCATGTGTAACAATAAAGATTACATCATTCAGATTACATCATTGTCAATTGTGTACTTATCTAACAACCCTACCCCTAGCCTATAGCAATAGTACAATTGAAAATGATTACATGAAGAAGGAGCCACTTAGGGTTAACCAGCTAGATGTCATTGCATAGTTGCCAACTTCCTGAGAAGAATTTTAGGTACACACTTACACCACGCCCATTTTGGTATACCACACCCCAAGTCACACCCATTACACCCCCCCTTTCAGTTCAAAGATCAATCATAACTTGGTAGTTGGGATGGGCACATTATGCTGGCATAATTTTGGGCATAATAGGTATGTAATAGCATAGGGCATAATGCTGGCATAATTAGTTTAGCCAAGAATACAGTGATTACTTGTCATTTTGAATTTGTCATTCAAGTGGCTGTTAGCCTGATAAAACAGGATTAACAGCCTAGCTACATTCATTTTCCAGCCTGTTAATTATTTAAAACCCATTCACATTCAGTCTATGTGGTGCTAGACTGCTAGTAGTAGCACCACAGCATCCTGATCCCACAGCACACTTGAAACATGCAGACTATAATGTGTGGGAGACAGTGATTGGCTGAACAAGATACCTTGGTAAACACTAAAGAGTATTATAGACTACACACCATTCTCCAATGAAAAAAAAAAAGCCTATTATGCTCAATTATGCCCTGAAAGGGATTATGCTTCAATGTAGCCTATTATGCTAGAATATGCAGCTTAATTTACCCATCCCTAGTAATAGGCTAAGTAGCAATTCCAGTTGAATAATTTCATGTTACTGTACTGATGTTTTGGTACACTTGGCAACTATGTCATTGTAATTAGTAGGGAAATGTATGTACATCTGTGTTTCATACAGAGGTGGGGAGACTAGGATCATCCCCCCACCCCCACAAGATCAGTTTCCCTATCCCCCAAGAAAATTTTATTAATATTTTGAGTTCATAATACATGGACATGAAAACTCCCCAAAAGTGTAAGCAACTTCATGGTTACGTAGGCATTTTGTCAAACTTAGCTAAAATTTTCTGGAGAGGCAAGGTGAGGGCTTCCGATGCCCCCAAACCCAATCACAGTTCCATGTTTCATTGATACACCAATTCCCCTTCTTCCGCCCCCAAGCCAAAAATTCTCTATGAAATCTTGTAATGTTTTAGGTCGAATTGCCTCAAAAACTCCATTTCAGGTCTCACTCAAGCCGGGAAAGACTTACTTTTGGTGCAGATGTGGACAGAGCAATAGGCAACCTTTCTGCGATGGCAGTCACAAGGGCAGTTCCTTCACTCCCTTAAAGTTCACTGTGGAAGAGAAAATACCTGAGGGGTTTCTCTGTGGTTGCAAACAGACAGGGACAGCACCTTACTGTGATGGGACACATGCCACACCCCTTGTTCAAGACCACAAAGAAATGATTTGACAGTCATCTGAGTCCTAAATTGCTTCCATAATTATCTAGTTCCTGTGCTTTGAATTAATATTAAGCAGTTTGTCATCTTACGTAGTCAGGGACCATTATTACATATACAAATACTCCCTACCAAGGCTACTTCATTTAATGTGCATCACTGCTTTTAATACTATACTTAGCTAGCTATTAATGTGAAGGAACTCCGTGTAATAATGCTGGCTAAGAGGAGTGTTTTGCAACAACGTTATTATTGGAGACAAGATAGACAATTTTGCAGGAATAAGATTTTGAATATTCTCTCAAAAATAAACAGACATGATGATTATATACCATGGAGATAAAATAAAATGGACCAATGAAAATAACTGTTTGTGATTAACCAATAAGAATAACTGTTTTGATATAATATAATAATGCTGCAGGGTACTAAAATAATAATGTTAAACATAAGTCCAGTTCTTCACACTTCCTCCCCCTTCTCCTTCGGCAAACTTGTTTGTCCGAAAAATGTTCCCCGTGAGAGGGCATCTGCATTTCCATTTTTGTGGCCTGGTCTATAAACCACCTTGTACTGGTAGGACTGAAGAAACAAACTCCACCTACACAGTCTGGCATTGTTCTCTTTCATTCGATCCAACCATTCAAGAGTCTGTTTCTATTATGAATGGCCTGCCCAAGAGGTATACTCGAAACGTCTGTATACTTAATTTTATGGCTAAGCACTCTTTTTCTACAGTAGAATATTTTTCCTCTCTAGGAAGTAATTTCCTACTGTAGTAAGCAATCGGATGTTCAATTCCACTGTCATCATGTTGACTCAGTACTGCACCTATTCCTCTATCAGACGCATCTGTTTGTAGAATGAAGGTCTTCTTAAAATCTGGTATTTTCAACACAGGTTCAGAGCATAGTGCCTCCTTCAGCTTCCTAAAAGCAATCTCACAGGCAGGTGACCACTTCACCTTGTTAGGTACTGTTTTCCTAATGAGATCTGTAATAGGACTTGCAATAGTTGCATACTGTGGGATAAAATTACGGTAGTAGCCTGTAATACCTAAGAATGAGCGTACTTGCTTCTTTGTGGTTGGAGTTGGGAATTCCTGAATAGCTTCCACTTTTGAGATTTCCATTTTCACTTCTCCCCCACCAACGACATGCCCCAGATAGCTACATTGTGCCATTCCAAACTTACACTTTTTTGGCTTCACAGTCAGACCAGCCTCCTGAATCCTTGTCAGAACTTCTCTAAGGTGCTTCAGGTGTTCCTCCCATGTTCTGCTGAAAATAATGACATCATCTATGTAAGCATTGGCAAATGAACGCAAGCCATCTAAGAGTCTGTCCATCATTCTTTGGAATGTAGCTGGTGCCCCCTGTAGACCAAATGGCATTCTTTTAAATTCAAATAATCCAAAAGGTGTAATAAATGCTGTCTTGCATTGATCTTCTTTCTTTACAGGAACTTGCCAGTATCCCTTAGTTAAATCCAGTGTGGTGATGTACTTCGCTTCACCGAGTTGATCTATAAAGTCACTAATTCTTGGCATTGGATAGGGATCAATCTTTGAGTGGGAATTCAATTTTCTATAGTCTACACAAACTCGAAGAGTTCCATCTTTTTTATTCACTATCACCATTGGTGCAGCCCAGTCACTTTTAGATGGTTGGATTATGTCGTATTCCAACATTTCCCTAATCTCCTGCTCTACTTGTCCACGATAAGCATGTGGAATTCGATATGCTGGGAGTCTAATTGGACCTGAATCATCTGTTTTGATAGAATGTTCAGTCAAATTCGATTGTCCTGGTAATGCTTGTAAAGTTCTCTTGAATTCCTTTAAAAGAATGTTTAACTCTCTTTTCTGAATAGTAGTTAGCTGTTCTCCTAACACCGGCTCTCCATCACTTCCACCCTTCCAACTAAGCATATCATCATTCATCTCATCTTCTGCTGCATCCTGCATTAGATAACCTTTACTCTCTGGAACTTGCCACTTTCTCAGCATGTTCACATGAAAAATTCGTTTTTGCCTCTTCTGAGTGCCCAAATCAATTAGATAGTTCACCTTTCCCACAGGTTTTACTACCCGATATGGCCCTTGCCATTGGGCAGTGAACTTCGAGGTAGATGTTGGCAACAAGATGAGGACATAATCTCCTGCTTGAAATTGTCGTTGTCTAGCCTTCTTGTCATACCACTGCTTTTGGCATTCTTGTGCTTTGGACACATTCTTCTGCACCAGTGACATCATCTCTTCTAATCTCTTCCTCATAAGCAACATATAAGACAAAACACTCTCATCATCAACTTGTGGTGACTCCCACATCTCTCTTATCACATCCAATGGTCCACGAACCTCTCTTCCATATAATAGCTCAAATGGTGAATATCCAGTTGACTCTTGCGGTACTTCTCTATATGCAAATAGTACAAATGGTAAAAGCTTATCCCAATCCTTCCCTTCTTCATAGGCAGTCTTCCGCAGCATCTCTTTCAATGTTTGGTTAAACCTCTCCACCAAACCATCAGTTTGTGGATGATAAGGTGTGGTGCGAATAGCCTTCACATGTAAGAGCCTGTACACTTCTGCTAACATCTGGGATGTGAAATTGGTGCCTTGATCTGTCAAAATCTCTCTTGGGATTCCCACTCTGGCAAAAACTTTGATCAATTCCTCCGCAATTGTCTTGGCATCAATAGTCTTCAGTGCTATGGCCTCCGGATATCTTGTTGCATAATCGCACATGACTAGTACATAGTGGCATCCAGATCTGCTCCTTGGTAATGGGCCAATAATATCCATAGCCATCCTCTCAAATGGTTCAGCCATAATTGGCATCGGAATCATTGGTGCTTTCAGAACTCTCTTGTGCGTATTCTTTTGACAGGACTCACAACTGCGGCAAAAGTCAGCAACATCTTTGTATAATGTTGGCCAGTAAAATCTCCTAACAATTCTTTCGATTGTCTTCTTTCTTCCAAGGTGCCCTGCAGTAGGTACACTGTGAGCGAGTTGTAACACAGCCTTTCTGCAACTTCGAGGTAAAATAATTTGTTCCTTCTCCGGATATTCCGACTTTACATTTGATTTCTTGCAATACAGTAAGCCATCCTTCCAAAGATAAATTTTTCCCTTTCTCACCGACCCTTCAAGGCTAGCTTTCCTCGCTTCAGCTAACGTCTCATCAGATTCCTGTAATCGTTGTAGTTTTGTCCTATTAATTGTCAGCTCACTAACATCCTTCTTGGCTGTCTTCGGCTTGTCTTTAGCTCTTTCTAAGCCATACTTCTGTCTGGCTTCTCTCTTCTCCTTCTTTGATAGTGTAATCTTTTCAGGCCTCATTGGTATAAATAGATCTTCTGAGAATGACGACCACACTTCGTCTTCTTCTCTCTCTTCATTTTTTCTAGTTAACTGCTCCTCCTTATCTCCAATAAGGTTGGAACTTTCTTTGCTACCACCAACAGATGATTGAAATGTGATGGAATGAGGATTCACTCCACACTCTATCTCCTTGGTTGCTTCCTCAGACTGCTCCTTCTCTAGTTGCTTGGTCTGGGCTCGTGTCATCACCAACACCTCTTTCACACCATTCAACGTCACTGTGCTTGGATTAGCTTGCAACAGCTTCCCTAACACAGGCACATCTGTTCCCAAGAGAACAGAAACTGGTAATTTGTCAGAAATTGCTGCTTGCACCTGGACTGTATTTCCTTCAATCTCTAGCTCCACATCTGCTAGAGGATAAAGTGCTACATCACCATGAGCACACTGAATGGTCACAGCTTGTCCCTCGAGACTCTTCTCTTCAGAAACCAACCCTTGTCGTACCATTGTCCGGGAACAGCCCGTGTCCAGCAATATGTCTGAAACTTCTTTGCCATCCACTCTTCCTTTTCGAGTGACAGCTCCTCCAAATCTTGTTCCACAAAACAATGACTTGGATGGACAATGCATAGCTATGTGGCCCTTCTTGCCACAATTGAAGCATTCAATCTCTTTTCGTTCCTTCTTGTACTTCTCTCCACTCCTAGCAGGTGGAACCTCCTTTCCTTGCCCCTGCACAAGTGACTTGTTAAGGTCCACACGACAGTCCTTGGCTACATGACCTATTTTTCCACAGTGAAGACATCTCCTGGATTTGTCTCCCTCTTTTCTGTTCAATTCCTTGTTAGCCAGATCTTCCTTTCTTGCCTGCAGATAACTATCTGCCAACTTAGCAGCTTCCTCACTCGTCCCAGGACTCCTCTCCCGGACAAAGACCCTGACGTCATCAGGCAGAGTCTTCAGGAACTGCTCAAGTACGATCTGGTCTAATACCTCCTCCCGTGACTTCTTTGATTCAAGCCACTTGGTAACCAGGTCATTTAGTCTTACCACTAACTCCCGGTTAGACTCATCTTTAGCACGTTTCCCATTGCGAAATCATTGACGATAGCTCTCGTCAGTGATGTCATATCGATTCAAAATTGCTTCCTTGAGTATGTCATAGTCTCCTGCCTCCACAACTGATAAAGAGGCATAAGCTTTTTGAGCCTTGCCACTCAGACTTGATGCCAACTTATAAGCCCATCTCTCATGCTTCACCTCATAGGCTGCCATCAACCTCTCAAACATGATGAGGTATGACACAATATCATCTTGCTCAGCTAGCCTAGGCACCTTCACCTCCTTGTCATTATCAGCTCGCATCTTAGCTGCCTCACCTTGGAGTTGAACGCCTTCCACAAGAGCTTGCAGTACTCTCATCTGTTGTAGAGCCTGCTCCTCTCTCCTGGCTGACTCTACCTGGTGCCGACGCCTTTCCTCCTCAAACTCATGCTCCTTCCTGCGTCTTTCCTCCTCCCGTAGCCGCCTCTCTTCTGCTAACTCCATCTCTCGTTGTTTCCTATCTTCTAACATCAAATGCATCAATTCTGCGATAGACGTACCGTCACGCCCTCCTCGCATAACATTGCCACACCTCTCTTGTTGGTCCTCGACAGCGTCGTTAGGTTGTAGCTCTTCCATTTGTTTTTTGTAGAATGTGCCCGCTCGAGTGGTCATAAAATTCGTAGCTAGGGTCTCGACACTTTCTAGTATAGAGTTTATGCGATGACGTAACGAAACGTAATCAAAACATAGCAACCGTTGCGAGGCACCATCTTGAGTGGCAGAAGCTGGTGCATGCGTGAGTAGCAGTGATGGAACCGGGACTATCTAGTGCTTCAGATTACTTTAGGGGGTTAGATGTGACTGCTAGACTTCGTTACAAAGAAAAACTGGACAAACTTGGAGGCCTAGAAGACCCTTACCTGCATTGGGTGCAAGGAATCGGGAGAGAGGAAGACTGGCAAAATTGGCCTAAAGTTGAGTACCCTGATATATATAACTTTCTTATTGAAGCACCTAGCCTCTTCACTGGTGAGTCCCTAAAGGCATATAAAAGCCTGGATGCATACAATTACTACATAAATGGCTGGATCGATAAGGCCACTGTCTTGAAGATTCCTAACTGTCCCAACACCTACTTAGCCATGGGGTGTGTAAAACATTCACAATGCCTGTCAGCTGCACCTGCCAAACCTTGGGTGGCTGTCAAAACTGAGGGAACTGTTGTTTTGGCACACTGTACTTGTATGGCTGGCTTAGGTGAAGCGTGTTCGCATATTGCTGCAGTGTTGTTTTTGTTAGAGGGGAATACACAGCATCGACAAAGGTTAGCATGTACTTCTTTGCCATGCTCCTGGCTACCACCATCTTTTCGAAATGTACCTTACTCACCAGTGGCTAATATGGATTTTGTTACTCCACAAGTGAAGAGGAAAAGGAATGACAGTGATAATACCAGTGATGCTAGAAACAAGATGGTGACAAAAGTCCCTACACCTTTAGAGCTTAATTCACTCTACAAAGAAATATCAGCAGCTGGAAAACCAGTTATCCTTTCACTTATACCAGGATACTCTGAGCCATATATACCCCTCTATTCTAAAGGTGTTTTGCCACAACCCCTTACTAGTTTTTTTGACACAAAAAACCTTGACCTTTCTTATCCTCATCTGCTTAACAAGTGTGAAGAATTTTTCAACTTGTATACAATCACACCTACTCTGGCAAAAGCAGTTGAGGAGAATACTAGGGATCAAGCACAGTCAAAGATCTGGTTTCAACAACGATCAGGTAGAGTAACTGCTTCAAAATTTCGGTCAGCATGTTGTACCGATGAAACACAGCCAGCACAATCCCTTATTAAGGTTATTTGTTATCCTGAGAGTGTGTCATTCAAATCCAGAGCTACAAGGTGGGGGTGTGAGCACGAGGAAGAAGCAGGCAAGGAGTATGAAAAAAGGATGTGCAAGAAACATTTAAATTTTAAAGTATCAAAGAGTGGATTCATCATTCCTCTCTCCTATCCACTGATGGGTGCATCACCTGATGGCATCATCAAGTGCAAGTGCTGTGGGTCTGGTGTGCTTGAAATTAAATGTCCCTATTCTTGCCGTGATAAGACCATTCAGGAAAGAACCAATGACTCAAGATTCTTTCTGCAGGAAAGTAATGGAGAGATGCTACTCAATGTGTACCATGCATATTACTTTCAGGTTCAAGTTCAGTTGAAGTTTAGTGATGCTCAATATTGTGATTTTGTTGTTTGGAATGTTGATCATTTGTTTGTACAGCGTCTATGTTTGGATGAACCTTGGCATTAGAGAAATGCAAACAGTTCATTAAACTTGCCATTCTTCCTGAGATTTTAGGCAAATGGTATTCACGGGAACCTCTGTCTTTATCAGATAATGAAACTAAAAGCCTCATTGAAACTAATCAGGACGAGTCACAAGACCTTTGGTGCTATTGTAGAAAAGGGGAATCTGGGACCATGATTGCCTGTGAAAATCAAGAATGTCCCATAGAGTGGTTTCATACAGAATGTTTGCACATAAAGACAATCCCAAAGGGAAAATGGTTCTGTCCGGATTGCAGGAAGAAAATGAAGAAAAGCCACAAGTCATAAAACTTGTCATCAACAATAATAATTATTATTAGCTATAATATAAATTATGCAACAAAAATCATCAAGACTGATTTTCAGATGAAGTTGTGCATGTTTTCAGTTGGGTGCAGTTTGCCCCTTCTTGAATGGAAAAGGGTGTGACCAAAATCTTGATTGTCATGTAATTACACATCTGACAACATGCAGTTCACACGATCAAGTCACACATTAGCCTTTGTTCCTGGTAATGCTCAGTCAGCAGCATGTCAAGCCCTCATTGTGTCATCTGGGCTGAGACTACAAGCAGTTTACACAATAGTCCTTTCAGAGTCTCAACCCTAGACTACAGCTTCTCATGAGGAATAGGATCTGTAGCAATTTCTTGACTTAGCAGGTTTATACCTAGCAATGATTCCACAGTCTGTCATGTGGAATTAATGCTTCTGATAGGAATCTGCATGAGTCAGCAGACCCAAAAATCAATTAATTCCTTGCAAGAAGGTGGGGTTTAGGGTTGCTTTGCATGGCTCTCTGAACTCAACCACTGCACTGACCTACTGAATCAGCACTAGGCTTATGGGATGGGTGTGTCATTGATGTCACTTCACACATGCATAACCTCTTCTGCAATAAGATACATGATCAAAAATTATTAAATGAAACAACTGATTCACATAAATTGCATAAGGCACAACAAATTAAGACAACTTTGTCCACTGCACTAGTATTTTCATCTTTGTTACACATGATAAAATTCACAGGAAGTATTGATCTTAGAATAGAATACTTCTGACGCACTAACCCAATGACTCTCTCAACATGAATGCGTACATGAGACAGCTTACGAGAAACATCAACTTCTGCTTTACTCAATTGTTTCTTTCCCCGGGTAAAAGGGGGCAGCTTAACTTCAGTACAGTAGAGTCCTGCACTATCTTGAATGTTAAACCCTCGGTCAGCCAAGATTAAATCACCAGGTAGCAGCTTTTCTAAAAGGTCACAGTGCTCTGTCAGATGCACATCAGAGACACGACCACCCCATGCTTTAGATATGTATGTTACTGCTCCCTGTGGGGATATCCCTATGAGAAACTTTACAGTGTTGTGGTGCTTGTAGTTTGACCACGTTTGTGCTCTGGCCATTAAATTTGTAGGCCTCTCTATAAATACTTCGAAACAATCTATTATTATGATACACTTTCCATAACTTCTTCTAAAACTCATGGGCATGGTACGTAACAGTTCACTTCTATCTGGCCACTTAACAAGAGGTCCCAATCGCACATACAAAATCTCAATCCACTTTTGTATATGCCTGGTAACAGTAGACTGGTCCACATTAAATCTGTAGGCAAGGTCTTGGTCCCCTAAATTAAGGCGGAGCTTAATGAGAACCATAATAAACTGTTGAAAGAGTGAAAGTGAACTCCTGTTACCAGGTACTATGCCAGATGATGCAAACTTGTAAACAGAAATCAGAGTTTTATAATTTGGTAATCCAGTGTAGTACTTTACCTTTTCATTGTGGCCCTCAAAAACTGTCTCTCCAAATGGTTCTTGGTCAGTCAGTGCAGATGATTGGTAGCTTCTTAGCTGCTCATTCTCTAACTCTAATGCTTGATTCTTGTCCCTCAACG
The DNA here is from genome assembly GCA_964016965.1 of Diacarnus erythraeanus. Classification (NCBI taxonomy): domain Eukaryota; kingdom Metazoa; phylum Porifera; class Demospongiae; order Poecilosclerida; family Podospongiidae; genus Diacarnus; species Diacarnus erythraeanus. Next base: position 6,979,687 of record OZ024674.1, on the reverse strand, counting down.
CTGCACACTCAATGGTAAGATTCTTATTCTCTTCTATTAGCTGGAAATTCTCTCTGCACACTGCCTGGAGGCTATCACTCAACTTTACTCGATCTACTTCCAACTCCTTCAAATCATTCATGGCAAGATCAGTCATCGTAAAAACACCAGAGTGTGGTTCGCAGAAAGTAACACCATTACCAGTGTCAGAAAGTTTCAACAGAGACCTGGCAGCTTCTAGTTTATTTCCAGTTTCAACTCTTCTTTTCTTCGCTTGTGATACTCTTTCAAATCGTTTCATCCCCTCTTCCAATTTTCGCTTCACTGGGCTCTTGATATAAGAAAAGACTGAGGGTACATAATCTGGAGACAGTGGGTTGTTGTCCTTGGCTCCAGAAACAAAGTGAGCACTACAAATCCAGGAGTGTTCAGTTGGTTCCCAGTTCTTACGTGCCACAGCAGCGATCCACTTTGCTCTTCTCTCTTTGTCATCCGGAAAACGATAAAAATGAACCCCAGAACCTTTCCTGTAACGATTAGTACAGCCGACAGCACAACAGCTCTTGCCCATTTTGCCACTCAAAATGGATGCCCAGTATTGCGCATGATCTATCGTGACGTCATTGCATAAGCTCTCAGAGTATCCCACCGCTGCCACCAAATGTGAAGGAACTCCGTGTAATAATGCTGGCTAAGAGGAGTGTTTTGCAACAACGTTATTATTGGAGACAAGATAGACAATTTTGCAGGAATAAGATTTTGAATATTCTCTCAAAAATAAACACACATGATGATTATATACCATGGAGATAAAATAAAATGGACCAATGAAAATAACTGTTTGTGATTAACCAATAAGAATAACTGTTTTGATATAATATAATAATGCTGCAGGGTACTAAAATAATAATGTTAAACATAAGTCCAGTTCTTCACAATAACTATAACATAGACTCCAACTTATTATTATTATTATTTTTTTTTTTTTTTGCACATTAATTAGTTGACCACACCCACAACACACCTATGAATAGATTTGCCACACCCAGTTTTTAAAGAATGGTTGGCTGTTGCCATGTATGATGATAGTCTCATGAGCCAGAAGACTCTTCTGGCATGGTGTGAGGCTAGCTAACAGTGTATTACAATTTTAAAATGAATTTGAGTGATTTTTAGCTTAGCTTAAGTAGCTGACTGTGGCATAATGTAGTCCTTAACACTCGTCTAATTTGCACTTGACTTGTACATGCTATGTATGAGTACATGCAGCTGCAAGTCAAGTTCAGATAACTAGCTAGGTAAAGATCTGCAACTAATTAATAATGGACTGCTAGATTTTCTTGCTCACAAAAACTGAATTATTAGAGTTAGTAAGGAAGAGTCAAGATATTATAGATGAAACTATGCTAAAAAAAACTAACCAAACAAAAATAACTGATGTGTATTACCATATTGTCACAGAGCTCTCAAGGAAAACATTATCAAAGAGTGAGACTATCCAACTTCAGGAGTGAGATCAGATTGTAGGTGTGAGACATGCTGTTAAAAAAACATGGCAATGGTATTGCCTCTTATGAAATGTAATAATTAGCTAACTATATCCATGCTAGTGTGTCAAAATGTACTACCTTCTCCGACATACTTCCGGGTCAAAGTCCATCGTGACGTCATTCAGACCTATGGTAATACATAGCCCGATTCATTAGGGCCACGCACTGTGTTTCCCGATTCAGGTAATTAGCCCGGAATTTTTGTGGTGTTCAGGGACCAGGGTTGCTTTTAGGGATTTTTTTTTAATTCCGATCATGCCCAGATGGGGCATGTCTGGTCTGGTGATGTGCAGTCTGTATACAATTAGTGCATGTTCCTGATTCAGACATGTGCAAGAATGCATGACAGCTCATTTCCAAGCAGTGATGATGATTGTTACTAAACACCCACTCCAATTAAGGGAAATTTAGGGAAATTTTTTCTTGAGGGTAGGGAATTTGCATCTACTGAATCTGGTAACACTGCCCACGAAGTTCGTTGTGAGGGTGAGGCAATGAGTGACCTTCAGGGCCACCATAGTAATAATGTCTTTGTGATGTCTAAAGGAGCCATAACAGGCCTCTCAACCCAAAAATGAACAAATATTGGCTAAAGATTTGTTGATGCAAGATTTCTAATGTTTATCTTTGCATTGTTCATTATAAGCTCTTGTAGCCCCCCTAGCTCTTTCTAACATAGGTTCCTAAGTAATGCATTAGAAATAATATACGTGTTTTAATAATGATCAATGATGAAAGTGTTCAGCTATTCAGTGTTGCTCAAAACCATTTCAAAAGAAATGGTTGTGGACATAGCTATTCAGCAAGTCATTGCCAAGGGAACAGTTTGTGAAACTAAGGAAAGAACTAGACATCACAACTATGTATTGTGGAGGAGTGTTATAAGAAGGTTGTGGTTAACTGAACTTCTTAACTTAAGGACCTTTTCATTAGTTACATAATCAACTCTATTGTAAAGTATAAAACCAGATACAAATCCACAAATAAATAAAGAGTTTATGTATAATGTTCCACTCTTCTAGGGTGATTTGGAGTTGTTTAATGGAAATCTTTCTTTGTCAACTGTAAGGATGGAAAAATTCACCTACAATACCTTTAGTCCAGTAACCAAGCTCTCCAATCTACAGTATGAATTTCATGGTGGAAGTTAGGAAAAATGTTGCCGTTCCCTGGATGGGACAGCTCAGCTCATGTGGGAGCATTGACCAAGAGCAAACTATATGTAATATTGTCATATTCTGCTCATGCAGACTACCTAGTCACAAACTTTAAAACAAAATAATTATTAATTTTTATTGATTGTGCAGTTAAATAGAATTCTTATATAACGTATGTATTGCACAATCTATAGATTGGATTAGATTTTGTAACACAATCCATAGATTGGCCAAATTTCTACAAAGAGTGGAACATACGTACATAGCTATACATTTCCTCCTCTTTCCTCCTGTTCTCATCTGCCTTGAATTATGTCAGGCCTGCCTGTCCATTTATCGATGAAGTTGGCTCATTCTCTGTGACTTCCTTTTCTCAAATCAATGTGCTGTGATATTGTACTGAGCAGGAAACACAGAGGGAACATAGTCTAGATGGCTGGGATGAACATTAATGATAGTATGTAAAAATAACTAAAGTAGCTGATCAGCTATACAGCTGTTTAGGTAGCTAGCAAAAAAAATGTCTTACCTGACTCAAAACATTCACTGCAGATTCTGAAATGTAGGCCTGGCTGCCCTTTTCATAGCAGCAGAGCTACTTCTCACCTGGAACATCTCTTAAAGGGAACCGGTAGAAACTGAGTCCTTTTTTCTTGCCCACGAAATTAGTACAGTCCACAACACATGGCAGTTATTGAGCATTTCCAATTTTTGAGCAGGGAGAAGATGTAGAACTTCAACTACTCAGACCCGTATGCGGCCACGCAATTCTTTCCCACCAAGAGGCGTGGTAGTAGTGTTTCCTGTTTGCATGGCATAGAATTTTTTACATGAAATAATAATTGTAAAAAATCATCCGCGAAAAAGGTTCATATTAGCTTACATTGATTGATTACACACATTGATTACATCATCACTTATCATGTTCTATATAATAGCCACAATCCAAAAGTATAGACTTTGTTGTGACAGGAACCAGTTAGAATTTTACTAAAAGTAGCAAAAGGTAACTAATCTAGCTAGCAAAGTACAATACTACATGTCACTATATATTATTGAGATTCTTGTTCTTTAGTTAAATGGGGGGAATTAGCATTCATTTTCCTCCGTTGAAAGAGCCATATGTGCTTCTCACCACTTTTTCATTCCACCCAAAGACAAGGAAGAAAATCTCCCAGATAATAACAGGAACACAGTCACAAAGCAGAATGCCTACACAGGAAAATACTGTGGTTACTGACACCAGACAATAATGAATTCAATATAATATCATCAGAGAAAATAAGATATATAGCTAGTTACAGGGATTACAGTGAAGCTTTAAATGTCGAATATACGTAATTCTAAAATTATGAATAGCTATAGCTATACTATCGACCACTCCTATTAAATTATCACACCAAGTCCTACAATGTTCTCAATAGGGTGAGGGGAAACTCACATAGGTGATAAGATATAGAGTCTTGATCAGGTAAATAACACCAACACATTATTATTAAATATGCATACAGTGTAATATGTGACCCAGTACTGGAAAGAACTTCATTGTGTAATGGGCTGGACTTGATGTGACAACACAAATTTAACAGATAATGTGTTAATTGTGTTATGCTTTTATTTAACTATTGCTTTGTACATGCCCAGTTGGGTGCAGGGCTCCTGAGAACAAAATTGATAATAAGACTATATTACGTATATCATTTGATAAAGTTTAATACTAACGAAAAATTGAAAATGGCTAAAATTCGCTAAAATGAGTACCCCTTTAAGGTAATCTAATCATCATCATGATTATTGTAAAAGAGCACTGAGAAAGAATGATAATTAAGTTTGTGATACTTATTGGTTAAAATAATTTATGTTGATAAAATACAGAGTGCTGAGCTAAACTGAGAAGTCTGAGATTTTTAAACTGGCTTATCAATATGGTTAAGTATTATGATATCCTTTTATAGTAGCTAGATAGATATAGAAATAAAAATGATTGGTTGGTATTATGACAATGGAATGACCTGCATGTTTTTAGCTTGAGTTTAAAATAATGATAATAATAATAATAATAATAATGATAATAATAATTATAGCTCAGAGTCTCCTACAATTACTAGCACAACAGTGTTTATCGTTTTTATCCTAATTGCTATGTTTTTGAGAAAAAAAGATGTTGATTCTGAAGGAATACAAGCGTAGGGTCATGGGAGAATGTGTGTGTGCGTGTGTGTCACTGTGGGAACATTATACTCAGAAAACTACTCTAGAAGAAGAATTAGTCATGAGATAAAAATTTTGTACTAGACTCCAGTAAATTATGCCGGGCATAATTGGAGCATACGTAATAGGCTCAATCATTATGCTGGACATAATTGGGCATAATTGAGCATAATAGGGAGCTTCAACCATTATGACTGGCATAGTTTAGAATTGATCATGACTGACTAGTATATGGCCTAAGTGCATGTTGTAGCTAGTTAGCTGAAATTAGTCATAATGGAGTTTTATGCTCTAATCATGAGATTGAGAGTAGTATATAGCAACAGTGAATCATAGAGTGAGAGCTCTTTAGTTCAACAAGAAAATAGGACTGCTTCTTTGTTAAGTAAATTAATAGCCCCTACTATAAAGCCTGATTTGTGTTGAAAAAGGAGGATACAGACTCAATTTGTTCTAAAAAAAAAGTAGGGCATAATAGGCAAAATTCAGAGCATAATATGTATGGTTAAATTTTGAGCAATGTTCAAAAGCATAATGGGCAAAAATTTGAGCATAATTAATACTGGACCCTACTCATGACTATGGTTGGTTAGCGCATGCGATGAAATAACTGACCTTATACAACACCTACATGGGCATGATGTCATCATCAGTAGGGCTTGCCCAATTATGCTCAGGATTTTGCCTATTATGCTATTCTCCAATTCTCAAAATTTCCTCCTATTATTCCCAAGAAAGCCCCCATTATGCCCCACAAATTGTCAACTATTCTTAACCTTTTAAAAAAAAGTTAGCCAGCAACATACTTGTACTGGAACATTAATGAGGTTTCCTTTGGGAGTCTTTTTTCCACTTGGAGGATTTGAAGGGATCTTCCCGGAGTAGATGGTTCTTTAGCCTACTCAATAAGCTAGGTGCTGTAACTGCTGTAGAAGCTTCATTAGGGAGTACCTCAAGTAGTATCTTCTTGGTTGAAAGCTGTGGATGTCCCTTCTAAAGGGTAATCTAAACTAGAAGCCATGATTCAAAAGAAAGCAGCTACAGCAGTAACAGCATCAGCAATAGCTATACGTGAGGATTGAGTGCTGAGTTGAGTAGCCCAGCCCAGCCCAGCCCAGCCCACTATAATATACATCAATATAGCTAGATAGTTATTGCTTAGCTCAAAAAGTTGCTATAGCTATTATGCTCGCCTTGCCTATTATTCTCAAAATTATGCTAGCATAATTGGGCAAGCCCTAATCATCAGCATGCTTTAATCTCCTGTTTGAGTGGTGTAAGAGGGCTGAGATCCATGACTCAGGCTGTTCCATGTCAAAATTGGACACATTTGAATTATTATTATTAGAAGAGACAGGTGAGGTGTCACTTTGATCTAGCCAGCTAGCTAGATGTCATTGCATAGTTGCCAACTTCATGAAAAGAATTTAAACTGACATCATACCACTGTTGTATTCGTTAACTAAAACTAAAACTAAAATGGATAATAGTTCACTAATTTCTTCACTACTAAAACTAAACTAAACTGTAGTTCACTTACTTGCTAAAACTATAACTAAACTATTTACATCATATTGCACCAAAAACTAAACTAAAACTAACAAGAGCAGAGGTTGAATCTAATATTAGTTGAGTACATCTCCAGCTGATAATTATTGTATTAATGTTTGTAGTTAGCAAGCAGCATTCATCCCATGGAAACAAAAAATTACATTTCTAACTAAGTTGATTGCCCCAGAATAGCTACCGTGGTCTTGTAACTAACTAGAACTAAAACTAATGCTAGGCTCTTGTAGTTAACTAACTAAAACTAAACTAAAAGAAATACCAGGCTCTTGTAACTAACTAAAACTATACTAAAATGTTGTAAGATTCCAATAACTAACTGAAAACTAACTAATAGTCCAAAACTACTAACTAAACAACAATACATCACACCCATCTTAGTATACCACACCCTAAGTCACACCCATTATTTTATACCTTCAGTTTAAAGTCCAATCATAACTTGGAAGTTAGGGATGAGCACATTATGCTGGCATAATTTTGGGCATATTATAATAATAGGTACGTATGCAAAAGCATTGAGCATAATGCTGGCATAATAATTGGTTTAGTCAAGAGTACAGTGCTTACAGATATATCTGATTGTCACTAGTCAAAGAGTCTTTGACTAGTGAAATAGCACCTTTTAATTATTCCTCAAATCTTCATTGCAAATACAGCTGCTAATCTGCACATGGTGGTTGTTTGTGAAGTTTTAGCTGAAAGAGTATTAGGGATACTTTGAATGATTGTATATGATTCTAATCAAAAAAGTAGCAAGCACATGAGGGTCTCTGTAAAACCTGGACTCTGGAATGTACTGTACTGGACTGGACTGATTCACTATGTGAGCATGCGCATTGTGAGCGTAGGCGGACCACTTTTTTTCAGTAGAGATCAAGAGAGAGTGTTTTGTTTGTACTTTGTTTCTGTTTTATATATTCCCATGGACATCATTATAATTTCCAGCCGAGAGCTAACAGGTAATCTGCACAAGCCATTAATTTTAGTTAGCTACCAAGTAGGTATATAGTAATTAGCTATCCCAAACCTTTTAGTCCAAATCTTAAAATCCCTTAAAGTTTAACTGTAGCAGCCAGTTAGGAGCCTTGTGTTATGTCAGTGGCATCCAGTAAAATTATAAGAATTACCTACATGACTACAGTGTTACATGCAGATGCAGATGCTATGTAAATTTGTGTGCATGTGTGTTTTAGTGACCTCCTTTTTGAGGATTTAGGAGTGAGATGGCCTTATTAAGGGGTACAAAATTTAGCAGTTCTGTGCTTTGAGGCATTTAACTGGTACAAATATTAGCTATTTTGACTTTATTATAGCATACAGATAATTATACACCATCAGTTCACGGTATTAATATTTTATACATAGAACAGCTTTTCTCCACCTCTTTAATGTTTATAATAATTATAGTGACCTCCTTCAGTTGAAAAAAAATATTGCAGACATTGACCAATCATTGTGCATGTAATGGTTTGGTCAATCTGATATCAACATCTTCAACCAGCCATTACAATAGGCAGGCTAGCTACAATAATGATCATACTATAGGACATCCTCTGGTGACCTTTGACCCCATCAACCTTTAATTTGATAGTTTAATATTAATGAAAAATTGAAAATAGTTAAAATTTGCTAAAATGAGTACCCATTTATAAATGTTACCTTAAGGTAAGTAACTATGCATTGTAGCGCTAAAATTTAATTAAATTTTCCTCTACAGTGTTATTCTCATGTTCACTCCAATAAAATGGCAGCCTTTAATAAGTATCGGTGTAGATGGACTGACTACTCAAAATTTGTTGTAAATTAAATGATATGAAATTGTTTAGCTGCTTTGATTTATTCTGCTCTACAATGATAGTGGTATACAGTTGATCTTATGGGTGTGATAAAAGTTCCACTAGCATTTCGATAAGCACAAGCCACTGTAAGATCAAATGGAGGACTTGGTATTTCCTCATTGCAAGTCTTGAGATTCCCTCTGCATCTCTGACAAACATGCATATTGCCTTTTATAAACTTTAAGTAGAAAGGATTTACATTTGGAAGTGATGGTTGCTGTTGGTGGTGGTGTCAGTGGAACAGGGATAAGAGGTTGATAGATAACTTTGGAGTTATCATTAGCAACTCAATCAGTTGATGAAATCCATATCTACATGCTGTCTTTGAGAATATAGGAAGCTGTTTATCATCATTATAGTATATTTGACTGAAAAACGTTTTCTCATCAAATAATTGATCCTATAATTATAAAATGGTGGTATGTTCATAAACATCATCTAGGAAATTTTTTTTTTAATAATTACACTTAAATCCTCAAAAAGGTGCTGAAAAATTTTAATACTAATACAAAAAAAAATGCTATGTAGCTAGCTAAATACAAATTTACATAGCATGTGACTCTCTGTAGGCATGTGCCTAATAATGGGAATCTCCTACAAATACTTCTTACGTACCAAGATATACTTCAATTGATATCACTGCTTTTAATACTATACATAGCTACCTATAACACAGGCTCCAACTTTTTGGTTGCACCACATTAATTAGCCCAAAACACACCTATGAATAGTTTTACCACACCCATTTTAAAGAATGTTTGGCTGTTGACATGTACGATGATGATTTAGAAAACCCATCTGCTAACAGTGTAATACAATAATTTTACAAGCATCAAATTTGAGCTTAGCTTGCAAATAGCTAAGTATCTAGCTGGTTGTAGCAAGGCATAAATTTAATATTAGAAGCTAAGGATGTAGCTATGACCTAATAATTGTAACGACCAGAGTCCTCTGGCATTAGAGGGTTTTAATAAAGTGGTTCAAGAATAATATTCGATGTTCACAAAGATTAGAGAATACAACAACAATGTTACAGCAACAGAACATAAATAAGTTCTAAGCATGTGCAGTTAAGTAATAATGTAGAATAACTGTGTTGATAGTTAAACAAACTGTGGCTACATGTATACATAACCTAATTACTATTGATCTCTGACCCTGCTATCATTTCCTGTGTAATACTCTTGTGGTCATCAATGAATTCAGTGACTTTGAAGGAGCTTCCTTGTTGATCTCTGTGGAGACCCAAAAGATTTAGCTATTAACTGAGGACCTTAACTCTATAGCATTAAAAATTCAATTAACTATTATTATACAACTAAACTAAACAGCTACACTATGGTGGGAAGTATTTTGTTGAAAATTCAATATCATAATTATTATGTATAATGGTGAGAGGTCTGTGTGCTATCCCAACATTATAGTTATTATTAATTATTCATTATTACATATTTGTGGTATTATTATTATTATTCCGAACTAGTTCTTTTAATCATTATAAATATAGTCGTTCATGTGCATATAGTTCAGTTGTCAGTAAATGTTCAGTTATTGTCAGTTGATTCTAATAATACTTTCTAAAACTATAACTGCGTGCTATCTCGGAACACCACTGTCTGGGTGCTTCCATAATGTGTAAAATCCTTATATTACATCATTAAAATTACGTATAATATAATTTGTAATCATAATAGCTACATAATAGCTAATAATTTATTAATATACCTCTAATAACAATAAAGAAATTTACACATCGAAGCACCATCGTAACTACATAAGAATACAAAATGTAGGGTAGCTATCATTAAAAACTATGACACTATGTATTACCGAATCAGCTCCTGACTATTGAATACTAATTCACAACATTCTGACATACATACATAGGAACTGCGTACCGTATTTCTCGTTTATTAATAATTAATTCATTTTAATTTTCATGTTGTTTTAATTTCGGAAGAGCCTAGCAAGCCCAGCATGCTGCTGTGCATCTACAATTATTCAACTTTTTAAATTTCGTAATAAAAGTGACATCCGAAATTAAAATGACGAAAATTTCAGCAAATACGGTAGCTACTTAGGTATGGAAGCAATTTAGGACTCAGATGGCTGTCAAATCATTTTTTTTCTGGTCTTGAACAAGTGGTGTGACATATGTCCCATCACAGTAAGGTGCTATCCCTGTCTGTTTGCAACTACAGAGAAACCCATCTTCTCTTCCACGGTGAACTTTAGGGGCTGCCCTTGTGACTGTCATCATAGAAAGGTTACCTATTGCTCTGCATCAAATACATGTCTTTCCCAGCTAAAGTGAGACCTGAAATGGAGTTTTTGAAGCAATTCGACGTGAAACAATACATAGATTACAAGGTTTCATAGAGGATTTTTGGCATGGGGATGGGGATTGGTGCATCAATCAAGCATGGTAATATGCTATATCCTAGGACAGAAGCTCCTAGTACAGAAACTCCTAAGAAGAGAATATAGCTACCATACTCTGTAGCTGACAGAGGATAGGAAGGAGGCTATATCCTAGGACAGAAATTCCTGTGGAGAGATTTACGTATATTATTAAGATGATAGAGGATAGAAATTCTTGAAGGGAGGCTATCCTAAAATAGTGAGTGATTTCCAAAACTGTGAATGTATTGAAATGTTATACGTAGTTTTCTGCAGTATACCAGCAGCATTTTGGTCAAAGTTTGACTACTATAGCTATAACCAAAGATACAAACAGTAATAGTATGGCTACCCCTATTGTAACATTCCTCATTACACAACTGTGGCTACTACCTACTACTGTTGCTTCACTGAAGACAATTACAATGTAGTAATAAGAAAGGTCGAAGAAAAGTAACAAGTATTTATCAATGTAAAATTTGTAAACTATGTATGTGTATCACCACTTGTTTTGAATTTTGTAAGGATATGGTCAAATTTGGGGGTCCCGGGAAGAAAAAAGCAGCGATGCTCCCAGAGGTAGTGTGTGTTGAAGGTGTCTTTTGCACAAGACAGGCATTTGAGAAGCCAATCAATGGCAAGTCACATGTCATAATGAAATCAGCTTAAGTATTAGAGTATTTATGGCAATAATTCTTGAGGTAGCTGTGGGGGTGTAGACAACTTTTTAGGACTGGGGGAACTAATAAGGTAAAGAGAAAAGAGCTGCAATTTGGCTCAAGGGGGAGAGTGTGGAAGGGAGATATGCCCCCTCCTGCACAAAGTGCGGGGAGCAAAAAAATCCAAGAGGTGTAAGAGAGCAAATTAGAGTAATATTCACTAAGCAACCATAAATAATATGTACAGAAGGATATGGTGGACTCTATTTCATTGAAGATAGTGGATTCTGTACTCCAATATCACTTTCAAACTATATTTTAGAATACACTGATCGAAAAACCTAAATATTATTTTGCTCACTAGTTCAGGCTGATAGCTAGGCTGATAGCTGGCTTTAAATTCAATGGATGATTCACCTGGCTTTAAAGGACTCTCTTAGAAACTCACAGACATGGTAGCTACTAGCTACAGGCAACTAGGCTATGAGTCTTAAAGCAGCTGTTCCATACTTACCTGTTAACCACTACTGTCATGATCAAATACTGTTTACCAAACCACTACAATGCACATCATATAATATGCAGTTTACAACAACAACAGCAATAATAATAATAATAATAATAATAATAATAATAATAATAATAATAATAATAATAATAATAATAATAATAATAATAATAATAATAATAATAACTAAGACAGAGCCTGAGCTTATTAGCTTATTCATTTTCTGCCCTCCCCCCCCTACACCTATGAGCTGTCATAAATGGTCTATACACAAGCTTTTGGACTTTGCCCTCTAGGGAACTAGCTAGCTGACTAACTTGTGATTAGGTCAAATATGTGAAGTTAGGCACTAACCAACAACAGCTAGCTATAATATTATACACATAGATGGATGTAATGTTTTGTATGGTATGTAGGTATGTGGAGACAAGGCCAATATGCCAAGTTGCAGTTAATGATGAATCAAATAGCAACAACACAGAAGAAAAATTGTCACATAACAAACAGTTTCTATATGGCAATGTAATTATTATTATTATTATTATTATTATTATTATTATTATTATTATTATTATTATTATTATTATTATTATTATTATTATTATTATTATTATTATTATTATTATTATTATTATTATTATTATTATTATTATTATTATTATTATTATTATTATTATTATTATTATTATTATTATTATTATTATTATTATTATTATTATTATTATTATTATTATTATTATTATTATTATTACTATTACTATTATTATTATTATTATTATTATTATTATTATTATTACTACTACTACTACTACTACTACTACTACTACTACTATTACTATTACTATTACTATTATTATTATTATTATTATTATTACTATTACTATTATTATTATTATTACTATTATTATTATTATTATTATTATTATTATTATTATTATTATTATTATTATTATTATTATTATTATTATTATTATTATTATTATTATTATTATTATTATTATTATTATTATTATTATTATTATTATTATTATTATTATTATTATTATTAACATCCCAAAAATAGGTATACAAAAGAGAGAAATGGGCTAGGTGGTTGAGGTGGACACAGAAATTACAACTGACTCAATCAAGTTTTTACTATGTAAATGGTTGTTCACGTCTAAGATCCCTGATAAGATAGGAACAAAAATTAATGTGCTGATTAGAATAGTCCTTACAAAATTGTTTGCCAGACTTTTAATTGAGGCTTAGGAATGTAAAACAATTATAGCAGAAGGACAGAAGATTTGAAGAGAGCAGAAGAACGATGGAAAACAAGCTTTGTAGCTTGGCAGTGCAGTGAGCATTGAGCAACTCTCTAACACTTTATAAAAAGCACAACACCAATATAATTTTTCGCGCAGTCTTCTAATAATGACGTAATTGTCCCGGCGACATTCACACCCCAGAACCTACACGAACCTAACCGGAATCCCCAGAACGACGGACGTGCGGAAAGGACGGACGGATATGCGCGGTACGAGTTGCCGGGCGGATCTTTGTCGACCGATTTTTGACTCCTTAAAAGAACTGCGTCTATTGTAGAGTTTTACTTCACAGATCTTTTAGAGTATACTCACAGCAAGTAGCTAACCATGGAAGTTGGCGCGAAGCCAGGCCTAGCTATTGTAAGCTTCACGCAAGGAAGAATTGAAATCCTTCTGAGGGTATTGGCTATAACGGTAAGTTTTACAGTGTAGATATGTACATATAAGATATAGTTAGCTAGCTAACGAGCTTAGCTCGGGTACGTACATGTTATCCTGCAGTTAAAGACAGATTCTCTATTAGAGACAGTAGACCTGATCCTAGTTATTCAAGGGTTCCATTGAAGCTGTAAAATTATAATAATTGTATTATGAAGAATTTTTTATCCTACAATGATAACTGGCTAGATAGCTAGCTCGCTCCATAATAATTTTCAGAACAACTATCTACCTATGTAGCCACCCAAAAGGTTGCATTGTAATTTCAAAGTGTGAGATGTATATAATATTGTATGTTGCTGTATATAGGTAGGATCATTGGCAGCTCTAATAGCTGCTTCAGTGGCATTGGGGACATTTGAAGATGAATTTGTCCCTGAATTGGAAGAGTTTAAGGAATCACGTTTTGTATCAGATGAAGTCAGGGATGAAATCAACAAAATATTGAGAGAAATAAGAGGACCTACTTCCACTGTGATTGCCATTGCAGCAGTTGCTATTATGATAGAGGTAGCAGTTATTTTGACAAGGTTCCTCAACATTGGATCTGTCAATGCAAACATCAAATTTCTTCTAAGTGTTGTGAGTCTGTTACAATTAATTATAAGAATTATAATGTCTTGAGGACAAAAGAATGTGACAGCACAGTAGCTAGTTACTCATTCATATCCAGATACTTACTAGCTAAGAGACAGTGTATATGTTTGAGTTAATGTTAGCTTCAAGACACACACTTTCCTCCAATTCACCATTACTCAGACACCATTGGCACCAGGACATGCAATTTTTGTCACCACAACAATAATCTCTAGTAGTAGACTACCTGTAACTACAAACTGTAGACTAGGGATGAGTAAATTATGCTTATTATTTTTTTTTACCTATTATGCTATGCTCTGATTCTTGAACTTTTACCTATTATGCTTTTTAAAATGTGCCTTTTATTCCTCAATTATGCTGCAATAAATAATTAATACAATGTCAAATCAGTGGGAGTTGTATTGTAGTATTCTGAACTGCCTGTTGATGATTAGGGCTCGATAAATTATGCTAGCATTTTTTTTGAGCATTTTAGGTACAGTGAAGCATTTGAGAATAATGCTGGCATTATAGGTCAAAACAGAAGCATTTTGGGAATGTTGCATAATGTTACATTAAAATTTTTATGTAAGCATGTCATTATCACCACATGACACATCTAAGCAGTTCTAAGTACAGTCAGCAATTCACATAGCCTATATCTAGCCAGCTTTGAAAATGGCTGAGTGTCCAATAGATACCTAGTTTTGTCAAACAACAAACACCTCTTTACTGGAAGAGAATATTGAAACATCAATTATGCTAGTTACAGGAAGTTCTGTTTGTTTTATCATAGATAAAGATCTATGGTTTTATTGACTTTTGTTCAATAAAAGTGAATCATGAGCATTATAGGGAAAATTGAAAGCATTATAGGCAAAATTGAAAGCATTATAGGCAAAATCAAAAGCATTATGAGTGGTGTGAGTGGGAATTTGAGAATAGCATTATAGGGAAAATTTGGGAAATAATTTATCGAGCCCTATTGATGATGCACCAGAATCACAACTAGACAGAAGCTGATCTCCTGGAGGTTGTTGCAAGCTCTGCCATGCTGTACAGCTAACTGCAGCTGTCTACTGTGCATGTGCCTAAGTGTCTGTCTGGAAAATGGATGTAGTTTATATACTAGGCTGTTAGTTATTTAATAAAACAGGATTAACAGCCTAGTAAACCACATCCATTTTCCAGCCTATTAGTGTTAATTATTAAATTTAATTAAATCCCATTCAGTCTATGTGGTACCTAGACTGTTACTAGTAGCACCACAGCACCCTGACCCATAGCACACTTGACACATGCAGACTATAATGTATGGGAGTAATTGATTGGCTGAACAAGATCCTTGGTAAACACTCTAAACAGTAAAAAAAAAAAGCCTATTATGCTCAATTATGCCCTGAAAGAGATTATGCTCCAATGTAGCCTATTATGCTAAAAGAATATGCAGCTTAATTTACTCATCCCTAATTAAGACACTATACTAAACATAGGCGGAGGAAGCATTTTTGTTTTGGGGGAGTGGGAGTAATGTGGGAGTATTATACTTTTTAGGTAGCTATAGCCAGTTAAATAATTAGATTTTCTTCTTTCATTAACTAGCTGATATAAAAATAAAGGCAACTTCTTTTAGGTCAAGCTTATGGAACTCCTAGGGAGGTCTTTCTCCTCATTATGACTTCTTTTAGACATTCACAGAGCCTCCAACTTGAAATTGTTCACTTTTGTAGCAAATTCCTAGCCAGCTAGTTTCATGACATGCATCATTCTTAATCATATTATTTAATTGTTATAAGACGCACACCTACACACCTATGTCTGCAGGTATCTTTGTGATTAATGATAAAAAAATAGACTAGACTGTGAGCTAGAATTGAGGGGAGGGAGAGTCTTTAGCTATGATAGCGTTTGATAGGAGACACTGGAACAAGCTAGCTATTAACAATGCACCAGGTAACTAACATCATGTGTCACCTAAGCTTGTTACAATGAACAAGCTTAGTGTTTTTATCACCTGTGAACTGTTTGAACAACTCTTTAAGCCTCTAGACAGTGTTATTTCACAGCTATTAACTAGCTAGTTTAATCTTGCTATACTTCCATTATTATAATTTCCAGTTGGTATTTAAATGTGTAAATCCGTAAAAATACTGATAAATCTGTGGTTGGAGGCTCTGAACTCAGTAAGGTAGTGTTGCCATTATAGCTAGCTATTTGATCAGCAAAATTATGCTGTGCATGTGGCACTTTTCATTATGGTTTCACAGTTGAAATAGCTACTAGGCAGGGGGGGCAATGCCCCCCCCTATTCCGAGGACTAGACTAAATCATCCAGTTAACTCTTTAGGGCCTATAGGCGGATATATCCGCACATTGAAATGTTACGTAAATGACTAATAGCGGATATATCCGCGCTAGGAATGTTGTCAACCTTTTGGCTCCAGCAACGCTAAACTAAGAGGAAGCTACACAGCAGGTGGCTGCTATATTGATATTAATGAGTCTGACTTCATTTACAAACATTATAACGGCCAGATAAACTCTGGCAGATTTCTTTTCAAGTAGGGCGAGTGTACTGGATGAAATTATTACTGAGGGAAGATGATGACAATATTGAATTTAGTGAAAGTAAGAATCAGATGATGAAAGTAATGACAATAATAGATGTAAAAATGCTAATATGACTTTCTTTGCAGGAATCTTTCCAGACTCAGCTCTACCCTCTCCTCGCACAAGCAGCACACTCAATCTGTGGAGCATTGATTCATATAATTATTACATACGTATCACCTTCATTTACCATTACATTTTTTATCTCTGTCACAACACATAGCCATAAAGCAAGCTTTACTAACACATCTTGACCGCACATGGCCACACCCCTTCTCCATGATCTAGATTTTATGCTATTTATGGCTATCTACCACTCCACATTTAAAATCTAACCGTATAGTAGGCTTACCTAACATTCTGAAGTTGTACAATCTTCTTCCACGTCCAAATCACAGAATAAAATCGCTACGCTAAAGGCTAGCTACTTAGCATAGAACTATCGAATACTAGATTGTTTACTGTTCGGTCGCTGCTTTCATTATGGACTTTTGTTATTTACAAGATGTTACTAGGTGACAAATCTTGACAGAGACCCTCAAGGACACGGGAAAGCCACAGAGAAAACTCCCTCGAGCAACGCCATCTTCGATTTTTTTTTTTTTTTTTTTTTGGTCATAAACGCACACGCCGGTTTTCTAATTATAGGCCCCAAAGAGTTAATAACATGCACATTACTTGCCTGACAGGAGTATTTTGTTTGTGTACAGAATACATAACATGTATAGACTGAAATATAAGAGCAGGGAAGATGAGACTAAGTTGCATGGCCAGATTGTAAATATTGATTACTGTGATCTTGCTAGCTATTTACATGATGTTGTAACTGAGCATGTGCAAGATATGCAAGTTTTGTCATAATAGCTAGCTAGCTATTCCTTCTTGAAGAATGGACTTTATACTTTATCTGAGTATTGCCTCCTTAGGAATCATTAATACAAAAAGTCAGTATAATACGTAGTATCAAACACTTATCACATGTCCTAATACGAACATATACTCAGGGGTCTTACCCTCCAAGTGTCTTGGACTGTCCCTGATTTGCCATTATCAAAATCTTGTCCTGAATGAGTCTGTGGTAAGCTGCTATTTGTGCATGAATATCTAATTGAGTTAGAGAGAGTACTCTCCTAGGTCTATGAGAGCAGTCAACCAGAACCCACAACCTGTGCTAATAATATATTATAATAGTCTGTCATCTACAAGCCACAGAGAGCCTTAGGCAAAATTAGAGTATTCATTACTGTAGAGTGCTTTGAAATCTCAACAGCTACAGGACTCACAGATAATTTAATGAAATTCATAGTGGGTATGGTCATATTTAATTGGAGGATGAGGTTTGTCCCTGATTTCAATTTTAGGGTATGAAGTACTTGCATGGTGATGATGACCTCTCTGTCAGTGTTGATCTGGATGGTGATGATTGAGAAGCCAAATTTTTTGCATAGCTATGTATGGAACTGCAAGACAAGCAGCAATAATGAAATTTTTATCCACCACATCTAGTACAGTGTCCCTACATACAGAACAGGATCCCCACACCCACTGAATTAATACATGTATAATATTGATAAAGTTGGCAATTTAATCAGTGGCCATGTACCAGGTTATAACTATAGGAGCTTTTTCTGGTCCAACAAAGGATAACCTCTCTACAATAGACAAGAGGCTGTGTTCCAAAAGTGTCCAGTTATTCAGAGGTTCCACTGTATAACTACTATTAATAGTTCGGGTACTTAGGTCTGTACAGCTGTCCAACCTATTCCTGAATAATTCATAAGCTAATGCCTTCTTTTTAACACTGAGAAGCTTCTGTAAGCTATGTTTCCCAGCTAGAGTAACTTCACACCTTACTCTTAGAGCCTGCTAGAGCCTGCTAGAGCCTGGGGTCAGAGAGCACTCAGATCCTAACTGGGAATGCAAACTTAAAGTATATGATCATGTGGTGAAAAAAAGCCATATTAATTTACCTGAACTCCCCACTTAGCGGCCACTGTGTGGTGGGTACTTGCTAGTTTTTAATACACACAGTTACAGCAACACTTGTGGAGGTTTGATTACTTGTAGCTAACTGTGTGGCATAGCTAGAGTTGTGTTCTGAGACAAGCCAGTCTTTATATGTACCTTGTTAATTTATTTGTAGTTCTCTTTGTATTTTTGATATTTGGTTTATGTTATGTAGGTAATATTTACTGAAATATTGCTGATGGCCAGCTACATAGCTGCTGGTGTGAGCACTGCTTATTATGCTGATGAACACTTATTTGATGGAATAGAGGGCTCAATCCCAAAGGAATTTGCAAGACTTAGGAATTCAATGGCTACTGCTGCTGTGAGTAGCTAGCTATGTATACAAAATTATTGCGTTAAGTAAAATCAGGACTTCACTTTTACTAGTAGCTATACTAATAACATAACTAATAATACTAATAATACTAATGGTAATGTACCAGTTTAATGTACACAGAACTTACAATCACATGCATGCTAATGTAGAACTTGTGAAGTAGCTAATATTATGTATTGGTAGGCCAGAAACCATGACTAGGTCTCCAAAGTGCATTAGAATAGTCTTACATTAGTCTCATGTTTAGGGGTTGGTGAATTATGCTCATTTTTTTTTGTTATTATGCTATGCTAGCAATGCTCATCATTTTAATAATTATGCTAGCTACTAAAAACCTCATTATGCTCAACATTATGCTCATAGACAGGGTCCAAAGGTCACCTCAATCACAACCATATCCTGCACTGCACACATGACAAATCACCTGACCTGACATGTGGTTTTGCAATGGCCAGTTGGCCACTGCAGAAAGTGCTGATTTAAGTTCTGGTTTAATATTACAGTACAATAGAAACTAATGTTGTTTTTGGGGTTTTTTTGTTTTTTTTTTGCCAAAAAAAATACCTTATTATGTTCAAAATTATGCCAGCATAATTCCCAACACCTACTCATGTTTCTTTTAAAGCTTAATCTGATACAATTCACACTATTAGTTGTGATATGGTGGTAACTTTAACTGTCATGTTAGTTTTCTTTGTGTTGGGCTGGGCCTATGTTCTACGGAGGCATTTTAATTTTGGGTGGGGCTAAGGGTGAGGTCGTAGGGATTATCTAAATATGCTAGCATAATTGAAAATAATAAGCATGCCCTAGCACAGGAGAGTAATGACAGAATAATATGTAAATTTCAGGAGGAAGTGGGTGGAGATACCATTATACACGAGCTTCCATTCTTGTCTAAATCTATTCTATTGATACAACCTTCTTCTGCAGCTGCAGAACATGTTTTTTCACTCACTATATTGAAAACTCAATTGTTACAGTATAAATTAATGTTCACATGATAATTTCTTTTTAATTATAGCATACCATAAGATAAGACTGATAGATAAAGAATAATAGTCAAAATTTTAAGAAGAATAGGTGGAAACTGTAAGAATAATAGGTATAAACTTTGTGGCACAGGAGAATAGAACAGCATAATTGGGCAACCCCTAGTGAGGTCAAGGTGTAGTGGCTGCAAAGTGTATAAACAGTAAGCTAACAACATCAAGCTCACTGCTCAGTAGGCTACTATTCCGGGCATAATTGGAGCATAATAGGCTCAGCCATTATGCTGGGCATAATTGGGCATAACAGGGAGCTTCAACCATTATGGTTGGCATAGGTTGGAACATGGCATGTTGTTAAGCTAGTTAGCTGAATTAGTCCTAATGGAGTTTTCCTGCTTTAGTACTGCTAATCCTTATATTAAGAGTAGTAGCAGCAGTGAATCATAGAGTGAGAGCTCTTTAGTTCAACAAAAAAAATAGGACTGCTTCATTGCTAAGTAGATTAAGAGCCATACTAAGTCTGATTTGTGTTGAAAAAGGAAGATACTGACTCTATTTGTTCTAAAATGGTAGGCATAATGGGTAGAATTCTGAGCATAATAGGGTTAGCAATGCTCCAAAGCATAATGGGAAAAAATTTGAGCATAATTTACTTGACTCTACTACTCAGACGGACAGTACAGGAGCTGCAAATTTTTAGTAAGTTGGTATTACATTGCTAATTGTTTTTACAGAGCCTTACACATTCTGACAAGTTGTGTACATTCTAACAAGTTCACCTATTGTAGGCAAATGGGCTTAGCCCCCCTTTCAAAATTTGGGGTGGGGGGGGGGCTCTAGTCCCCACCCTCAGCCACCACTGATCTAGGACATGATAATTTTAGTATTCATCCTGAATTAGCTGACTTTAATGACATTCATTAGCCCTTTCTAATACTGAGTCACACATTACACTGCTCTATGTGGTGTTATTATTTGCCTGTCAACTTAAGACTCTAGATCTGCAGAACTGAACACCTTAATAGCCTATGTGCTTTTTCTCCCACCCTATAGAGAACATTAATAGATTAAAGGCCTTTATGTTATATCATGATTTTAGAATTGAATTTATTATAGTCACCAGTTCAAGATTAATCATAGCTAATCCTTGTAGCTAACCCTTGTTTTTCTTTGATGCTATTGATTATGGTGTCAGTAACCACATTATTTCCTGTGTAGGCGTTCTGCTTTGTGGCTGTGTTCCTGTTTGGATTTCTTGTGGCCTGGGAGATCATCTTCCTTGTGTCTGGGTGGAATGAAACATTGGTGGGAAACACAGTTTGAATGCTAATAAGAAGAGTCTGAATTGTATCATGTAGTACTGTAGATTAGCTAGCCACCTTTTTGCTACTTTTAGTATTATTAGTTCCCACATAGATTCACATTTAGCTCGTAGGTAATTATAATCTTTGTAACTATACATTTCCCATTTTTTTGAATGTTGAATTATGTGACATAGAGGCTAAGGGAACTAGATTCCTCTTTCCCTAAATTTTGTATACTTGGTCAAAGAATAAACATCGAGCTAGCTAATCTTATGAAGTTGACAAAAGTGGCACTCTGACAAAATTTGAAATTATTTTTATTATTAATCCACAATGGCTGAAAAGCAGCTTAACAATCTGTCTGATCCTACATGTACACTAATGCATAACTGAACTGATGAGTGCAATAATCAAAGAAGGAAGTTCTTAACAATTTGTCTGATCCTACATGTACACTAATGCATAACTGAACTGATGAGTGCAATAATCAAAGAAGGAAGTTCTTAACAATTTGTCTGATCCTACATGTACACTAATGCATAACTGAACTGATGAGTGCAATAATCAAAGAAGGAAGTTCTTAACAATTTGTCTGATCCTACATGTACACTAATGCATAACTGAACTGATGAGTGCAATAATTAAAGAAGGAAGTTCTTTGTCACATTTAAAAAATTAGTGTTGGTTAGCTATAATTGTTTTCTTGATAGTACATTTCATGATTATTTTAAACATAGTTTCTGCACATCATATCCTCCCATTCATTCATCACATAGTTATGGTGTGACACCTCCCCCAATTAAAGTGTCTCAGCTGCTGCTTAAGGGAGAGTTGTATAATTTGATAAGATTAATTAAACTTTAAATGCAGCTATAGAGATCTCCATAATCATTACACTGCACCAAAAATGAAATTTCCTACACTGTTTTGGTAGAGGATAGGGCAGAATTTAAGACAATGTATATAGGAAATTCTGCCCTATCCTCTACTGAAAAAGTGTAGGAAATATTCCTGCATCTGGCCAATTGTAGGAAATTTCATTTTTGGTGCAATGTTATGGGATCAATTTTTTGTAGTACTAAAGCAATATTAATCTTGGTGGAACCCCTTGTTTATAGTCAACAGAAGCTCCTTCAAACTCACCAATTCATCAAATTGTATACAGAAGTCTACAAGAGTATTACACAGGAAATGATAGCAGGGTCTGATCAATAGTAATTAGGTTATGTGCCCACAGTTCAACCATAGCTACATCCTTAGCTTGTAATATTAAATTTATGCCTTGTACAGCCAGCTATACACTTAGCTATCTGCAAGCTATACACTTAGCTATCTGCAAGCTAAACTAAATGCAAATCATTGTAATACATGTTAGCAGATGGGTTTTCTAAATCATCATACATGTCAACATCCAACCATTCTTTAAATGGGTGTGGCAAAACTATTCATTGGTGTGTGTCTTGGGTGTGGTCAACTAATTAATGTGGGAGTGTGGGGTGCAACATTTTTTTAGAGCCTATGTTATAGCTAGCTATGTATAGTATTAAAACAGTGCCTTGGTAGTAGCCATAGCTAGATACAGTATAGCAGGAAATTTTCGAGGGGAAATATCTTCATGGTTAGAATAAAACCACGAATGAACTTTTAATTTTATGGTTTATTTGAGATGGCACTGAGCTGTGAATTCTTTCCACGATTATTGAAAACCACTAAGATACGTATTTCCCCTTGAAAATGGTAATAAGTAATGTGCACTTTATGATAAATGAAACTTTGCACACCAACTCTACACATAGTGGACCTTATTTTCTGATGTAGAACCATCTTGGATTGGACTTTCAGGTAAATTGTGAATTTGTGTACAAAAATAGCAAATTTCTCTATTAAATCTTTGTAATGTGCCCACTTGGATATCATTTAAAAAATCTTGTTCCATTATTAATCACATTTTTATAGCTTTTTTGGTTCAAAAGTTATGATAATATAAAATGTGGGTAGTTAGCATAATAATTATTTTCTGTCAGAAAAAAAAAATTATAGAACAAGTTTTGCACTTTTATCATTAAATAAACACACTATGGTGGGAAGTATTTGTTGAAGATTCCATACCATTGTGTATAGCTAATGGTGAGAAATCTTCAAAATTGGCACTGGACCAAAAATGGAATGTCATATAGGATCATATATATATGACATGTACATGACATTCCACATCTAGATTACTTCATATGTCAGGTGGTGAAAATGTGATGAATCATATTGAATTTTATTCATCTAGGACACTTCATAAATCCTTTTAAGTTTTCTGTTTATGAAATGTGATATGTTATGTTGAATTTTATTCCTCTAGGACATGTCATGAATCCTTTGAAGTGTTTTGTACATAAAATGCAATATGTCATGTTGAATTTTATTGACAAAGGACCATACTTCCAAATATTTTGTACAGGAAATGTGGCCATGAATTTCATCTACTAATATTGACATTATGTTGTTGATTAGCTATAATTATATGCATCACTTTAAATTATAGTTGTGTGAATGGTGCTAGATGTGTCCACAAGTGTGCCAAATGAGACATCACCACACTCAACTCCAATGATTAATCAGTGCAGCGCGCGCAGCATGAGCTAGAGAGAGAGAGCTCTCTAGCTCTAGCTAGCTAGCTAGCTAGCTAGCTAGCTAGTTACACTTGTCTCGTGACTAGCGCGTGAGACCATCACAGCTGCATGTCAGTCTGGAAGTAGAAGATACTTGTGATGATCAAGATACAATAAGTCCAGATGAACCGCCTTCCGAATGTAAGTGAGAACTTGTGTGTAGAGATTTGTATTAAGCCATCAGGGGTCTGTGGAATAATCACTCCGTTACCAGTGTAATCTGTGGGTAATATAAATACTGCCAATAACTATAATAAGGTACCTTGGCTAGCTAGTGAGTATGAATCCGACTACCCTGCCTGACTTTGAAGGGCTAACCTGGGTTGACTAGAGTGTGATTTAGGAAGGCACCTCGAAGTAAGTGTGACTCCAAGCATCCATGCCTACCCTAGGTTATTTACTTGTAGTTAGCTAGTGTGACTTTAATCTTGCAGGCCAGCCCCTTCGCCATGATCTGGTGACTCTGGTTCAACCTTTTGGATCAAACAATCAGATTTTACTGCATGTTATGTGACAAACACAATCCTAGTTCAGAAGCTAAACCTGACTAGCTATGGCTAACAAACCAAAAGCTTACGACAAAATTGCAGGAACATCGTAATCTCTCATGATAGCATATCCCTCTCTAGTGAAGGGACTTACCTATGAGACTAGTGTGACTTATGGACTTAACTTCTACCCATGTCTACATTAACCCTTTCGCTACACTAATTTTGGATTTTTTTGGGGATTTGGCATTGGTCGTCACTAGGCGCCGGCGCCCCAGGCAGCAAAAGGTCGCGCAGGTCAGCGTGACGTCATGCTGGCGGCTAGCAGATCAAGGCAGAAAGAATGAGCTCCTTGGAGACTCTTGCTGGCCTGCTTATGGCCTCTCTCACACCGACGATCCTCTACGGCACTGCCCCATGCACTATGCCACTCTCCTTTTCTTTTCATTTTTTTTTTTTTTTTTTTTTTAAAGTCCATATAAAGCGAACATCAAAGGAAGATCAAAGGAAGCTCCTCCCTGTGGTCAAACATCTGAGAACTGACGGACCACAACCCATTGTTCTGACTTCCGATGCCGACAGTCAAAGGTTGGCGGCAGGAGGACGTCCTGGTGCCGACGGGGTCCGAGTAACGGACGGTTGAAAAGTGTGTAAAATTACACTCTTTTGGGAGCGAAAGGGTTAGTCTAGTCACTCCAAGGTCAAGAGTTCACTGCTGAATGAAATTGACCCATATCTCTACGCAAATCCCCGCCCACATCTTCATTTCTTGCACAATTTCAGACAATGCCACAAGCTTCAGACCACACACCCTTATGTGACATCACAACGCACCTTATACCCTTATGTGACATCACAACACACCCTTATGTGAGACCATCAACAACAGGTCATTTTTGAACTCATGTTGCTTTAGTCAACTAAAACTATAATTTAGTACCAGCTATTAGTCACAAAACTGATCTCAATTAGTCAAAAACTAACTAAAAGTTGTCATACTAAAGCTTACATTGACCATAACATTAATCACTAAGGTTGACCAAATCTTTGTAATACTCTTTGTGACAAGACTTGTTGCTGGTTTCACTAACAGTTACATTATTAAGAAAATAATATCATCTTTGAATCATAGATGTTTTGGAGCATGGGGGCACACCCTGAATGGGAATGAGGTTAGGGGTGGGCAAGGACTCCGTGCTATAGAATACCATTGGGTAGGAGACTATCTAGCATGATTTGTTACAAGAAAACACTGTAGGCTTTCCAAAATAGCTTGGCTTACCTAAATTAACAATTTTAGCAATACAGATGTACCTAGTTCACCAGTGTGTGTATGAAGAAGCTCGTGATGACATTCTTGATTCTGATCATAGGTATGACTCTATGTGATGAAGAGATGAAAAGGCTATGTGCTCTGCAGTCTCTGTAATTGTAAAGAAGCTATACTAAAGAAGAATGTAAAGTTAAGAATATTCAATGGAATAACACATTTCAGAAATTGCTTGCACATGAAATTACTTTAGATGCTGAAAGGTTATATTATAACTAAATTTGGCATATAGGCTAGCATGTTCCTTATTGATCTGCATGTTTAACCATGGGTGGGTGGATGGGGCATTTCTCCCATGCTTCCTATGCCTATGTGAATTCACGCAGTCTTCTTATAACATAATAATCTTTATTAATATAGCTAATCTTCACTAGCTACTGAAGTTAGTTTTGATGAGTCTAGAAACTTTTGGGGTAGGTGCAAATTCCTTTATCTCCTCATGTAATCCATACCTACATAATGATAATTGAGAGAGCTTATAAAATAAAAGAGGAAAGGAAGGAAGGAAGGTGGGGAGGTGCCCCCACACTCTACCTATAGAGTCTACAGGCCAGCTAGATACACATCTGGTTCCACGCCCCTCTAAACACACCCAGGGTCTTCACACACCCCTTCTAGCGGGCCACAAGGGGGTTCCCCCTCCTCCTTCTGAGAGGTCTACAGGATCTAGACACACCTCCAAATCTCTCACACACACACACCCCTTAACTCTCTAGGTCAAGTGGGGATTCAGCTGGACACACCTCCACTCCCACACCCCTCTAAACACACCCAGGGTCTTCACACACCTTCTAGCGGGCCACAAGGGGGTTCCCCCTCCTCCTTCTGAGAGGTCTACAGGATCTAGACACACCTCCAAATCTCTCACACACACACACCCCTTAACTCCCTAGGTCAAGTGGGGATTCAGCTGGACACACCTCCACTCCCACGCCCCTCTAAACACACCCAGGGTCTTCACACACCTTCTAGCAGGCCACAAGGGGGTTCCCCCTCCTCCTTCTGAGAGGTCTACAGGATCTAGACACACCTCCAAATCTCTCACACACACACACCCCTTAACTCTCTAGGTCAAGTGGGGATTCAGCTGGACACACCTCCACTCCCACGCCCCTCTAAACACACCCAGGGTCTTCACACACCTAGCGGGCCACAAGGGGGTTCCCCCTCCTCCTTCTGAGAGGTCTACAGGATCTAGACACACCTCCAAATCTCTCACACACACCCACTCCTTAACTCCCTAGGTCAAGTGGGGATTCAGCTGGACACACCTCCACTCCCACGCCCCTCTAAACACACCCAGGGTCTTCACACACCTTCTAGCGGGCCACAAGGGGGTTCCCCCTCCTCCTTCTGAGAGGTCTACAGGATCTAGACACACCTCCAAATCTCTCACACACACACACCCCTTAACTCTCTAGGTCAAGTGGGGATTCAGCTGGACACACCTCCACTCCCACGCCCCTCTAAACACACCCAGGGTCTTCACACACCTTCTAGCGGGCCACAAGGGGGTTCCCCCTCCTCCTGAGAGGTCTACAGGATCTAGACACACCTCCAAATCTCTCACACACACACACCCCTTAACTCCCTAGGTCAAGTGGGGATTCAGCTGGACACACCTCCACTCCCACGCCCCTCTGGACACATTCAGGGTCTCCACCTTCTAGCGGGCCACAAGGGGGTTCCCCCTCCTCCTTCTGAGAGGTCTACAGGATCTAGACACACCTCCAAATCTCTCACACACACGCCCCTTAACTCTCTAGGTCAAGTGGGGGTTCAGCTGGACACACCTACACTCCCACACCCCTCTGTACACACCCCAAGTCTACACACACCAATGTCGAGGTCGAGGGAGTCTCAGGAGGGGTGTTCCCCCACAACACTCTTTCCTAGCTTCTACAGGAAAGATAGTGATTCTGTGGGCTGGACACACACCCTTCTCAGCTCAGATATTAGGTTAGCTTAGCTACGGAACTTACAGCTGCTATCAATGTCACTGTCCACTCCTTCGCTTAAAAGCCTGGAGCCCCAGAATTCCAATCCATATTGCTAGGTCCTCGATACTAACCCTTTCGCTACACTAATTTTGGATTTTTTTTGGGATTTGGCATTGGTCGTCACTAGGCGCCGGCGCCCCAGGCAGCAAAAGGTCGCGCAGGTCAGCGTGACGTCATGCTGGCGGCTAGCAGATCAAGGCAGAAAGAATGAGCTCCTTGGAGACTCTTGCTGGCCTGCTTATGGCCTCTCTCACACCGACGATCCTCTACGGCACTGCCCCATGCACTATGCCACTCTCCTTTTCTTTTCCTTTTTTTTTTTTTAAAGTCCATATAAAGCGAACATCAAAGGAAGATCAAAGGAAGCTCCTCCCTGTGGTCAAACATCTGAGAACTGACGGACCACAACCCATTGTTCTGACTTCCGATGCCGACAGTCAAAGGTTGGCGGCAGGAGGACGTCCTGGTGCCGACGGGGTCCGAGTAACGGACGGTTGAAAAGTGTGTAAAATTACACTCTTTTGGGAGCGAAAGGGTTAAATAATTTTAAGGTCATTATCTGTCAGTTAATTATTGTCAATCTTAGCTGAAATTTTGTGAGGTATGAATGGCTAGAATCACTCTATCCGAGTTAAATTTTTTAACAGGTATTCAGCTTTTGCTCCCTCCCTCTCACCCTCTAAATGACAACCTGGCCATGATGTATGTTTTAAGGCATGCATGGTGTTAGCTTCTGTGTATGCATTACCATTACTTAGACTCTGATGACTTAAGCATCAGTGAAGAGAGCTCTGATGAAGGTAACTTAGTAAAAAATAATATTTTTTGACTAGTTGTGAAAAGAGTCTTCTGGGAATTTTTGGCGCATGTGCAAGCAGTGTCATCCAGGCTCTCCTTTCCACCCCCATATAATTAGAGAGCCTGGATATGAAGCTAGTGTAATTCCATGGAGAATGGTACTATTTTAGGATGTAGGTGTGTATCATTTTGGTTATCTTTCATAGACCAAAACCAGGAAAATGTACAAAACACTGATTGATGATGACAATGATTTCACTGGATTTGATGTAGGAAAGGGTAAGATTTGATGTCATCATTATGTGTAGAATTTCATCTTGGATATTATAACATAGGGTTACCTTTAAAGATAGTGCAAAGCAGAATGTGGTAACTAAGTTGGTCAAGGAAGTACTGGCAGTTAATCCTACATTTCAAGCCTGTCATGTTCGCAGTAAGTTAGTGTTATAATTTACGTGGTCAACATTATTAGTCCAGTTACTAATTCCTTTTAATCCTGGCATCACAAAACTTTCTCTATAATATTTTAGGGAGCCTCCTCCCCCCTCCCTTCCTTTACTGAATGTCCATAATTTTATATACAGTATAACCTCCCTTATACGGGCAGTCTGGTTTTAGGGGGTGCCCGTAACTTGGATTTGCCCATATCTCAGAATAAAGGAAGATGTAATGTTATGAACCCTATGTATTACAAAAAAAGATGATGATTTGGTTTGTTTCTTAGTCTCCATTCTTTTCCTTTTGCTTGCCATAGTAGTATGCTATGCACATGCTCAGTATGGACATTGAACCATTCCCACATATTACATAATATGTATTATTGAAAGGTCAAAGTTCCAGATATAGCTGCCCGGTTGAAGGAGGTGCCCGTATCTTGGGAGTCCGGATAAGGAAGGTTCTACTGTACCTCAAACATAATAAATACTGAACTACTCTCCTACTCTTTTGTTCCATAATAGCTTTGTCTTGATTGAATTTTTATGAGGAGAGAAAGCCTAGAATCACTCAAGCTTGGTTTTACATTTGACTCTTCCCTTATTGGTGTAGCACACTACAGGGTTCAGGATTTTTTGGTGGCTATTTTGTGCTCTGCAGGTGTGTCTTTGGTTCATTATATATTATATGAGTTACACTTCTTACTGCTGTCTAAAACTGTAGCAGCTTGGTTGCCATCTTTTATAATTATATTGTTGGTATCACTATAGGTGCTGTCTACACATATTACAAGACATTAAGCCAGGAAGAGTCATTGCAGAGACGTGGCAAATTAGGAGATATAAAGAAAATAAGACGGCACTGAGAAAGAATTGCATGAGTAAGTAGTGAATTATGGTACATGGAGTGCTTGGTTTAAAAACTTGAAAACCAAAGTTTGAATATTTTGACTATTGAAATTTTGACCAGATAATATCTGATGTACTGAGTTAGTGTGCTCCATTTAAGGTTATTCTACAGGTATATTTATATCCTGTTGCTAAGTAGTTGCCAGGTGGATTAATTGTGATAATCTACCTGCAAAGTGTGTAAATCAAGTAACGAACTTGTGGACAGTGCATGTGATGTGAGCTAATTTTCATGTGAGCCAGCTAGGCAAGCTAGAGAATGCAGCTAGCCATTGTAATGCATGTTTTAGGCTAGCTGTTGCTTGCCAGAAATGCTTGCAAATCTGTTGCCATGGATAGATCACTCATGCTCATGTTTTAACTATTACTAGTACAAATGGTGTCCACTCCACTGTACAGTATAATACTTAATTGTTCAATGAAAATGTGTTACTAACAGTTAGTGTCTGCACAGCTGTGATTATAGTATCAGTTCCTTGGCTACAGTACTTTGCAAAAATAAGCTTTGTGACTTGCTCATGAAGGTATCGCAAAGGTACATATCCACAACCATATCCACAATTTACTTCATGCAGCTGCTTTTTCAGCTACCCCCATTCAAGTACCATAGTTAACTTCAGAGATAAAAACATTTCACTGTTACAAACATCAAAAATCCCAAGGGGTTTTTAACTCTAGGTCCTATATACTATACTTGCCTTCACATTCCAACCTTTTACCTACCTACCTTGGGGTGACCAAACCTCGAATAGCATTGTGCACACAAACTTCTGCCGCTGTTAATAAAAACACACTTGATTTCCGTGATGAAGCCAACTTATGCTGTGCAATGATATCCCCCAAAGTAGGTGTGCACTGTTAAGAATTGTGACTGCATTATACAGTCAGCAATGGGCTATATTACTGACTCTCTGACGTAGTCACTATGCTAGTGAAATTTCAAGTACAATTTTTATTGACTCACCCTAGCTTTTCACGTCTATGTACTACAATTTTAATTGACTTACCCTAGCTTTTCACTTTTATGTACGTACCATATAGATGGTTATTTTTAAGGCTAAAATTTTTCACTGATTGATGCCATCTAGGAAATTCACTGAAATAATTTTCATGGATTAAATGTTCAAGTATTGAAGAGTAGCAGTGAAAACAGTGAAAATTAGATCCCTTGAAAATAACCAGCTATATGGTATATTAGCTATTATCAGGAACTTGTGCCAATCTAAATAATATGCTAATTATATGATTTTTTTTTTAGAAACTACAACATCAAATTACGTTCCAAAAGCGGTGTTACCAGCCTAAGATAAAGAGAAGTGGTCAAAGGTGCCTATTACAGACTTCATGTCAAGTGAAGAGAGTGGGGAGGATGAAAATGAGAACAGAATAATAATTATAAAACCTCTATCTTGGCGAGTATCAAGGGTCTACTCATTTTGCGATCCCCGAGATGTAGTCTCAAAAGATGGCAAGTCACCACAGTCCAAGTGTCAGATGAAGACTAGAGAGATTGGTGAGGTGTCTAAGCATCCTAAGCCCAGCAAAGTTGCATCTTGGGCCATTGTGTAAACATGAACTTATTAGTATTGAACTATTGTATATTGTTATCATTATGTAATTATTATTATGCTTGCTTATGTTCTTTGGCTTAATGAAAATATACATGGTTATTATTATTATGTATATAATAATTTTGATGTATCCTGATCATGAATGGTGTGAAAAATTTCATATCCAACCTTCATGTTGGATAGCGGGATTCATCAGTTCCCATGAAGAAGAAAATGTGAATGATATGTGATAAAAACTGTGTGTGTTTGGTACATGGGATTTAGCTCTATCATCTACATGAAATTCAACATGAAATTCCACATCCCTGGTAGTTATGACATTTGAAGTGGAGGTGGAATCCCAGTGATAAATACTGCAGTAATCCTGCAGCATGAAATTCAATTTTTGGTCCAGTGTGGGTGCTTCCATTATGTTGTAAAATCCTTACATTACATCATTACAATATTATTATTTCTAATACAGTAATAATAATAATATTATTATTAGAAATATTATACCTCTAATAACAATAAAGAAATTTACACATAGAAGCATCACCATAACTACATAGGAATCCACAGGATGGGGTAGCTATCATTAAAAACTATGACACTACTATTGAATCAGCTCCTAAGTATTAAATACCAATTCACAGCATTCTGATCATAGGAACTAGCTAATTTAGGACCCAGATGGCTGTCAAATCATTTCTTTGTGGTCTTGGACAAGGGGTGTGGCATGTGTCCCTTCATAGTGTGGTGATGTCTCCATCTGTTTGCAACCACAGAGAAATCCCACACAGTGAACTTTAGGGAAGCGAAGGGGCTTCCCTTGTGACTGCCATCGCAGAAAGGTTGCTGTAGTATCTTCACTACAGTTCGCACGGCAAGAAACTCACAATTATTATACTGAGGTATAGATAGACTGACTAACTTATAACAGACTTATCACAGACTGAATTATAATTGAAAACACAGAGTTAAATACAGACACAAAATGGTATTGAGCATGCTCACTAAAAATCAATTAAACTGCAGCTGACATAATTTATGGTGACACACTACAGTTGCCTATTGCTCTGTCCACATCTGCACCAAAAGTAAGTTTTTCCTGGCTTGAGTGAGACCGGAAATGGAGTTTTTGAAGCAATTTGACCTGAAACAATACACGGTTTCATAAAGGATTTGGGGAGAGGGATGTGGAAAGATTGGTGCATCAATGAAGTACAGTAATGTGCTATATCCTAGGACAGAAGCTCCTAAGTACAGAAACTTCTAAGAAGAGATTACATTATACTCTATAGATGACAGAGGGTAGAAAAGTCTATGGGGGGAACTGCTATTATCCTAAGACAGAAAATCCTGTGTAGAGATGACAGAGGATAGAAATTCTTGAGGGGGGAGGTGATCCTATTTTCAACTGTGAATGTATTGAAGTGTTAGAAAATGTGAATGTATTGAAGTGTTAGTTTTCTACAGTATAGCTACCAGCAGCATTTTGGTCAAAGTTTGACTACAATAGCTCAAAGATACAGTATAATTATAGTAGTAGCTATGGCTACCCCTACCTACTACTGTTGCTTATTGTAACAACTTTCACTGAAGACATAATGGAGGTTTCAATTTACAACTAGCTAATACCCTCACTAGGGGTGTTGGTCAAAGTTTCCCCAAAACACAGGTATGTCATCTCTACTCCAATAATTACTAATTCTTTGTAGCTTATGTATCCCATCAAAACATTAACTCATAAAAGTCCACATTTCTTCTCTAGCCAACATAAACTTACTGACACTTCTTCCTAAGCCTGGCATACCTGTTGGTCTCTACCACAATTATGTCACAAAGTGACTGAGGCCACAGCTCGTCAAATTTGGTTCATTTGGGATCTTTGATACTAAAGGTATTTAGGGATAGCCTTAATACCCACCCACTAACAACTTTTGGTCAATTCATTCTCCTTTTCATCCATACTTACAATATACCACCAGACCTCTCAACTCTCACTATTTTGGTGTGAGACTCAAGCTTTTAGAGCAAATCTCACTCTCTCACTCCAAAGGTCCCCAATCTCACTCTTTTTGGTTCTCACCTCAAACTTTTAGTTCTTGACTCACTCTTTCACACCACACAGTTATTATCAGGTTAGTGCATGGAGGCTAGGTACAATAGATCCTGGCCACTGAAGTCAATAGTTTAGGACTTACCATGCAGCTTTGCCTCTAGCAAGACCACAGTACAGCATATTGTATGCTTGACTGATTATCTAAAAGACAGGCGTAAAATGGCTGAGAGGGGCCCCCTTCCTCCTTTATCCTACTTACAAAATTTAATATAGGAAGAATACCCCTTTGTTAAAGGGAGTCCTTCCTCATTAATTGCTGTAAAGACTCATATATTAAACCCTTTGGAATGGAAGCCTACTGATACTTTACTAGTTGATGCCAAGAAAGTAACAGCAGCATACAACAAAGAACTGAAACAATAGATAGAAGCACACAATATATTAACTTTATGAATATTTATGAATTTGAAAAACATATCTCACTCCAAACTGACCAATCTCACTCCAAATTAGCTTGAATCTCACTAAGGTTGAGAGGTCTGTACCACACACATTATAATTAAGAGCTTATAAAATGGAAATAGAGCCATATCTCTAGTGCTACACCTTCTAAAAGTATAGTATAGTCAATGACCACACCCATTACCGCTAATACTCACACTCCTAAAGAACAATAGGGTCACCATTGGGGTCAAATCTACACAGTGGGTTCCACGCCTCTTTTTTAGGGTAGACAGCAGCATCACACCGCCACACAGCAAGCTCCAAACACCTTTCATTCCCTCCACACTTTTCCTAGGGTCTATATGCTAGACACATTTCCAGGTTCCACACCCCTTTTCCCCAAGGTCAAAAGGTCACAGGGGGTTCCTACTCACATCCAGGGTCTACAGGCCAGATCTACCTAGTAGAGACAGTGGGTTCTACACGAAAGGAAAGGGGTCATGGGGTTACAGTCTAGACACACCTTAGGTTCCATAACCTAAGAACAGGGAGTTCCCTCAAGCCTTGTCCTAGGGTTTACAGGCTAGACATACCTCCATATAGCAGTTCCACACTCCTTTCTTCATAAAAGTATCATTAGGAAGAAAGTAGACAGCAGGGCCATACCTCTCAACAGTGAGTTCCACCTTACTTATAATTGCAGTTTACCACACCTCTTTTCTAGTGGGGTCACTGGTGTAGCATATACATAATGGCAGCACAATGGACGTACAATATAGCACAGTTCTCAAAAATTTCTAGCTTTTCTGGAACAAAAATCAACTAGGAACTAATATTTACAACTGCTATATCAGTGTTAAATGTTACTGTCCATTAACTATCTTCAAAGCGGAGCTGAACGTTTCCTGCAAACCAATCCATATTATGCTCGGTCTTTTTAAGTAGTCTCGAAATTTCGTACTTTGTCATTAAGACTAGATACTAACCCCTTCAGTTGATTCTGGCATTGGTCTAGAGTCGTTATGGTGGCCCTGTGAAGGTCACTCGCTGTGTCAACAGCGTCACCCTCACAGCGTACAGCGTCACTCTCACAGCGTACAGCGTCACTCTCACAGCGCACCACGTACCTCACCCTCACATAACCTAGGGTCTGCAACACAAAAAATGAAGATTCAAGAATCCAATTCTCCACAGTTCCAACAATATGAACTCATTAGGTGAATGTCAAATCCAACACAAATTTGTACCCTGCAGTCTTCTTCAGCTCCGCAGGCTAAAAAATTAGTTCCAGCTTTTCGCGTATTTAGATTGAGGTCCACCCTCCAAAATATAAAAAATCTTATCTTGGTCTAAATGATGCCCAGTGCTTCTTCTGTCCACTGGCTGTGTGTGTAAGTGTTAAATAGTGATGCTTTGGCGTGCTAAGTAGAGCTAAATCCCTTGTACTTTGGTCAGTCATCCAAAAGCGGGCAATTTCTGTGGTTTGTATGGGCCCAATTTTCCTGCAGAGCAAGGTAGTTTTCCCCTCGCATCATTTATAGTTAGGGGGAGGCCTTGCTTGTGCGTGACCATAGTTAGAGCCGGGTCTATTGTTTTTTGCCATCAGAGATGCAAGTGCAAAGCAGTGTAAGGCACGCTGAGGTAATCTTTGATGGATTCTAGAGTTGCTAGAACTGTATCCTGATGGCTAATAGATGGAACATTTATGTCTACTTGGAAATATAGGTTGGGAGTTTAGGCAAGAAATTGCTGTCTCATGGCCACTAGAACAAGATCAGGTAAAGAAGCGTCCTAACCATTAAAATCTAACTCACCAATACCTTTTGCATGATGTAGGTGATAGAACACCTACATACGGTGAATTGATTGACCTTCTTGACGATTCCGAAAAGAATTGTTCATTGAGTGATAATGTGTCGGACATCCTTTACTCCTGGAATAAGCATTGGATGTTGCAAACGATTTCATGCAACTGTGATGCGCATTGCTGCTCCAACGAGGTCATCATTAAGGGGTCCCAGTAAGCTCTGTGGTTCGCCACTCACACGCTATCGAAAAAAGAAGTGGATTCCTCGTATCCGAAACCCGGGTAAGCAATTCTTAGCAGTTATTAACAGGATTTTTTAGAAAATGAATTTGGAGGGGAGGGGGGAGGAATAGGGGCAGGTTGTTGAACTTGAATCTAGTTCACACTGTTGTCTATTTCAGGAGGCAACACTATTTCAGGGGGTTCCCTCCCTCCCTAACCTGGATGATAGACCCTTTCCCCCTAATCCTACAGGTCCACCTGACAGAGTTCCATTCCCTGATGAACTTTATTATTACGGTCTGAATGAGAAGTTACTGGCCAAAGTTTTCCATTATGTGCAAGCTCAAAAGAAGGGTTCTCTTCCTTGGAGCGTACGAGGAGTTCCCAGCATGTTGTTTTATCAGCAGTTGCATCGCTACATGAAGAAATGGCCTCTAAGTTCCTCTTCAACAAAGACGGCAATTGGAAAGGTTTACATCGCCATCGATAAGAATTTGCAGGATAAAGGTTATCAGCCTGACAATGCTTACCGATTTATTGAGCGAACTGTTGGGTCAAAACAACCTCCCTCTGCAACAATGAAGTACGGCTTGAAAGATACTGAAGTAAAAGCCTTGCAAAAGGAAGTCAAGCAATGTAGTGAGTGTGTGCAGAAGTTGACCATAAATTTCAATATGATGAAAAGAGAATTAGACCATGCACATCAAACTTTAGAGAGCATCATGAAGAGTATATATACGATAATGGATGATCTATAGCTGTCAGTAGTTCATTACTTGGTTGTTGCTATTGATTTTTGACTTGCTAAGCAAGTAATAAGAATATTTGTTGGTGAGTACCTTACCTTTAGGTATGGAACAGTTCTAATTTTCATAGTAGTTACACCTCCACCCAGTACATTCCATTGTGTGAAGGGAGGACAGGGTTGCTTTCATGTTTCATTCATGGAAGTTATCGCTTAACTTCTACCTATTGCATTGTTACTAACCACTTGTTGCCATACTCCTGCTTTGTACTTATTGTTGCAAGGATATTCTGCACAACCCTGTAGTTAGTTGCTATGCATGCTCACATGAAACAAACCACCCACTAGAAGATACAATTTGTAGTGCTGTGGTTAGATAATGCACAGTCATTGCACAGGACAGTCAAGCAAAGTTCCAGGGCATAATGTCTATCCTAATGTGACGTGCTTCTTATGAGAGGAAGCATCGGTTATAGATCAGGCCAGAACCATTATATAATGGTAGCTGAGAAGTTAGCCAAGTTATAATTATGTATACAAAAAAAATTAATAATTACATGATTTGTAAGTTGCCCATATCAAGTCCTGTGTCAAATCAAAATGACATGACTCATCTTCTTCGTCATATGCTATTTCATATAGTTTAGTCACTAATCTGTACCATTTCTCTTCACATGTCTCTTCCAGTTCGAACTTGTGACTAATGGATTTGCCAACTAATAAAAAAGGGTTACTAATCAAAGCTGAGTATTCTGGAGGCAAGCTGTTTGCAGCTATATGTTCAGCCAATTCCTTAACAAGGTCATTGATTGGAAGTTGTTTTCGGGACTGACTAAAAGTAATTTGAATTTTTTTTTTTAAGTAACTTCTTTCTTATATTCACTTGGGTTTTCAACAAAGTAATTTTTTTCTTCTTCTTGGAGATACTGATCTGCTCCTTATCAATGTCTGAAATAGATTGATGTAGTTCTTCTGATGTAATCAGATGCTCCTCTAAGAGCTTATCTTTTTCTACCTGTGCTCTTTGAAGAAGTGCCTGTCTTTGTGTATGCACTTGAATAAGCTTATCTCTCCTTTTTTCTGATCTTTCAACTTTCCAATTGCCGTCTTTGTTGAAGAGGAACTTAGAGGCCATTTCTTCATGTAGCGATGCAACTGCTGATAAAACAACATGCTGGGAACTCCTCGTACGCTCCAAGGAAGAGAACCCTTCTTTTGAGCTTGCACATAATGGAAAACTTTGGCCAGTAACTTCTCATTCAGACCGTAATAATAAAGTTCATCAGGGAATGGAACTCTGTCAGGTGGACCTGTAGGATTAGGGGGAAAGGGTCTATCATCCAGGTTAGGGAGGGAGGGAACCCCCTGAAATAGTGTTGCCTCCTGAAATAGACAACAGTGTGAACTAGATTCAAGTTCAACAACCTGCCCCTATTCCTCCCCCCTCCCCTCCAAATTCATTTTCTAAAAAATCCTGTTAATAACTGCTAAGAATTGCTTACCCGGGTTTCGGATACGAGGAATCCACTTCTTTTTTCGATAGCGTGTGAGTGGCGAACCACAGAGCTTACTGGGACCCCTTAATGATGACCTCGTTGGAGCAGCAATGCGCATCACAGTTGCATGAAATCGTTTGCAACATCCAATGCTTATTCCAGGAGTAAAGGATGTCCGACACATTATCACTCAATGAACAATTCTTTTCGGAATCGTCAAGAAGGTCAATCAATTCACCGTATGTAGGTGTTCTATCACCTACATCATGCAAAAGGTATTGGTGAGTTAGATTTTAATGGTTAGGACGCTTCTTTACCTGATCTTGTTCTAGTGGCCATGAGACAGCAATTTCTTGCCTAAACTCCCAACCTATATTTCCAAGTAGACATAAATGTTCCATCTATTAGCCATCAGGATACAGTTCTAGCAACTCTAGAATCCATCAAAGATTACCTCAGCGTGCCTTACACTGCTTTGCACTTGCATCTCTGATGGCAAAAAACAATAGACCCGGCTCTAACTATGGTCACGCACAAGCAAGGCCTCCCCCTAACTATAAATGATGCGAGGGGAAAACTACCTTGCTCTGCAGGAAAATTGGGCCCATACAAACCACAGAAATTGCCCGCTTTTGGATGACTGACCAAAGTACAAGGGATTTAGCTCTACTTAGCACGCCAAAGCATCACTATTTAACACTT
The DNA here is from genome assembly GCA_964016965.1 of Diacarnus erythraeanus. Taxonomy (NCBI): domain Eukaryota; kingdom Metazoa; phylum Porifera; class Demospongiae; order Poecilosclerida; family Podospongiidae; genus Diacarnus; species Diacarnus erythraeanus. The sequence continues at coordinate 6,940,589 of OZ024674.1, read as the reverse complement.
ACACACACAGCCAGTGGACAGAAGAAGCACTGGGCATCATTTAGACCAAGATAAGATTTTTTATATTTTGGAGGGTGGACCTCAATCTAAATACGCGAAAAGCTGGAACTAATTTTTTAGCCTGCGGAGCTGAAGAAGACTGCAGGGTACAAATTTGTGTTGGATTTGACATTCACCTAATGAGTTCATATTGTTGGAACTGTGGAGAATTGGATTCTTGAATCTTCATTTTTTGTGTTGCAGACCCTACATAACCCTTTCGCTACACTAATTTTGGATTTTTTTTTGATTTGGCATTGGTCGTCACTAGGCGCCGGTGTCACAAAAAAATCGATCCGGGTGAATTTCGATCCGGGTGGATCATATCCGCTAGCATAATCAATCCGTAGGAATAAATACGCTAGCATTATCTATCCACCCTGGTTTGAATTCGCTAGCAGATTTATTCCTCCTCCGCTAATATGATCCGGGGTAGCAAATGGATCCTTGACAAGTAGAACTATAGCATGTTAATGTATCTGCTAGCAGGACTGATCCCCCTTAAATGCATGAATCTGTTATAGTGAAGCATCTCCTGGAATGTATCTGCTAGCAGAACTGATCCCCCTTAAATGCATGAATCTGTTATAGTGAAGCATCTCCTGGAATGTATCTGCTAGCAGAACTGATCCCCCTTAAATGCATGAATCTGTTAAAGCATCTCCTGGAATGTATCTGCTAGCAGAATTGATCCCCCTTAAATGCATGAATCTGTTATAGTGAAGCATCTCCTGGAATGTATCTGCTAGCAGGACTGATCCCTTAAATGTATTATAGTGAAGCATCTCCTGGAATGGATCTGCTAGCAGAACTGATCCCTAAAATGCATTATAGTGAAGCATCTCCTGGAATGTATCTGCTAGCAGAACTGATCCCCCTTAAATGCATGAATCTGTCATCTCCTTGAATGGATCTGCTAGCAGAACTGATCCTGAATCTGTTATAGTGAAATATCTCCTGGAATATAGGACTGATCCCTTAAAAATGCATGAATCTGTTATATATCTCCTGGAATGTATATATCAGCTAGCAGAACTGTGAGATGTCTACCCACTTGCCAAGGTAAGCCAAAGTCAATATATCTTAATATACTCTTTTATACACACAGAGATAAGACCAAGAACAAATCAGAACACACGAGTCAGTGAGGTCTATAGTGCAGGGACACTAACACAATCACAATGACCGAGATGAGCATGCTCACATAATAATAATTATTATGCTGTAATGATGATTAATATACTACACTTCTCCATACTTAAGATGATAAGTTACATACAGAGTTATGAGAGTATCTTAAAGGTGGGCCATGATTACTCCTTTTAGGGTAAGTTTTATAGGAGGCAGTGTAGAGGATGAATCATGTGGGAAGTTCATTAGAGGTAAAATCAGCAGAAACTGAATTCTCAATAGTAGGCTGTATGGGCTCAGCAGCATCTTCACATGTAGCTAACAGGAACTGGAGCACTCACACTAATATTGGGAATTACAATTCTAGGACTTGCTACTAAATCCTGAGCATATGGTATATCTTCCTGCTCATCATGGCTTGTTTTATCTATAGACTTCAAATGATCCACATTACATACGTATTTTGTGGTTACTGAATTTAATCCATAGAGACACTAAGCAGTTGTCCTTCTAGTTGTTGTTATTAATACAGTTATCAAACTAACTTTGTGCTATCTCTGAACACCACAGAGTACAAAAATGTATACTGAATAAGGGATCTCCATCTTCACTGCATCTAGATGGTAGTGTCCACGCCTTTTCGCTCATGCTCTCCCGGATAGAATCTGCGGGGGTAGGATAAATTCTGCTAGCGATTCCGATCCGGGCGGATCGTTTTCGCGGGGGGGGATCGAATATGCTGTGTCACCGGCGCCCCAGGCAGCAAAAGGTCGCGCAGGTCGGCGTGACGTCATGCTGGCGGCTAGCAGATCAAGGCAGAAAGAATGAGCTCCTTGGAGACTCTTGCTGGCCTGCTTATGGCCTCTCACACCGACGATCCTCTACGGCACTGCCCCATGCACTATGCCACTCTCCTTTTCTTTTCCTTTTTTTTTTTTTTAAAGTCCATATAAAGCGAACATCAAAGGAAGATCAAAGGCAGCTCCTCCCTGTGGTCAAACATCTGAGAACTGACGGACCACAACCTATTGTTCTGACTTCCAATGCCGACAGTCAAAGGTTGGCGGCAGGAGGACGTCCTGGTGCCGACGGGTTCCGAGTAACGGACGGTTGAAAAGTGTGTAAAATTACACTCTTTTGGGAGCGAAAGGGTTAGTGCAGCCAAATAATTCGCCACTGACTCTCCAGGCTGTCTCATGCGAGTGTGGAATTTGTATCGCTGGACCGTCACTGTAGGTGCAGGATTATGATGCTTCGTCACTAGTTCGACCAGGTCACCGTAAGTTTTTTCGCTCGGGATTGACTAAATTCACATAGATTCATGTCATTACGTAATTTTCCTGGGGGTCAAAATTATGGCTGCGTGTGCGGGGTGCAGCTGCCTAGAGCGCGCCACAGATAGATGTAGAGAGCTAGCCGGACGTACCTTGATTACGATGGAAGCTGGTAGCAGTGCTAGATCTCTTAAATGGGCTCATGGCTTGAGTCCCATTTCTGGTGGTTTATACTATGAAGGAGTTGTGGATGATTTAAGTATAACTCTTGACATCCACAAGCGAGATACTGTGACTACATTTGGCATTAGAACATCTTATCGTAAAAAACCCCCCTTTGCAGCAGATAAGGAGAACGTTCCAAAGGTAATAAATCCCAATAAAATAGTGTGACATGTATAACCAGATGTGCATGCATGTACAGTAATGTAGGGGGCTCCAAATGGAGATAGGCATGCATGTCAAGGCAGTTTCTGGAGCAATTTAAGTGATCTATCTGGTTGTTGTTTTTTCTATCACCACCATGTAATTGTAAATTTGTTTCCACACCAGACTCACATAATTACAATATAATTATTATAACCTCTTTTTGTTATCTACTATAATAATGTGTCATACAGACTCTAAAGCCCAAGTCAAGGATATTATGGTCGCATAAAATCGGACAGAAGGTGTTTGAATTCAACAATATACCATTCTCCATGGGTGAAGTGCGGTTTTTTGACTGTCAGTTTGGGCAGGATTATAAGTGTAAGAGTCGTATGAAGCAGCCCAGAGGTTGTCGTGTATGTTTACAAACTACCCAGAAAAAAGGTTGTCCTGCCCATATTACTATACGAGAATTTATTCTTTATCCTGATTACAAAATTGTTCCAACTTCTGATATGAGCAAAAATCAGATACGATGTCTCAAGAAAACCTCACTACATGACCTACAGCTAGCTCAAGGTAGCAGAACTGATATCAAGACTATTTCAAAGTATTATGTGTGCCTTCCATCCGAAGAAGCCCACCACAATGTACATTCCACAAAAGGTCCAATGTCTTTGGCTCAAAGAATCCACCCAGTATTGATTCAAAGGATTCATGAACTTGTTGCTGAGGGGGTTACTGAAACAAATGAAGTTAAACGATCACTCAGGGTGTATATAAAACATCTTAATACAGATGACATTATTAACCCAAATGACAGATCCTACAACCCCACCGATAAAGATATCAGCAATCATGTCTACATTGCCAAAATGAAACTACAACTATCAAGCTTGGATCAAGAAAATGCTTACATGAAGATAGAAGCATGGAAAAAGTTGAACCCTCAAGCAAGCTTCTTTTTCAGACCATATAAAGAAGAATGTATAGGTGATTATGAACAGGAAAATACAGTACAGCTGCCATCCAATACTCTTCTTTACATACATCAGGAGAAATGGCAACATGATTTGCTTGTTAAATATGGAAATATCATGTCTTTATTGGATGCCACATATAAAACAACGAAGTATGAATTGCCTCTTTTTTTCCTTTGTGTCAAGACAAATGTTGGGTACATAGTTGTTGCAGATTTCATTATCCAGGGTGAAACATCAGAGGAAGCATTAGATATTCTCAAGTCCTGGAACCCCCAGTGGCAACCCAACTTTTTTATGACTGACTTTTCTGAAGCAGAGATACAAGCCATAACAGTATCATTTCCTTCCACCACAATATATATATGTGACTTTCATCGTGAACAGGCATGGGAAAGATGGGTGAAAGATCATCATCATAAAGTTGCTCAAAATGATCAAGATACATTACTTACTCTTCTTCATAACTGTGCAAGTGCTCCTCCAGCTGGTGTTTATGATAGCTTATCTCGTGATCACCATTATCAGAGAGCAGTGGAAAAGCTCAAGGATTCTCTGCTATGGAAAGAGAATGAAAAGTTAAGAGAGTGGTTAAATACTACTTGGCTTCCAACATCAAGAGTAAGTCTGTGTTGAGTCAAAATCATGCATTGTTGGTACTTCTGTCCAATGTGTGAGGTGGGAGTAGAAATTATGTCAGATGTATGTTGTGCTAGCATGATCATGCACTATTTTGAACATGTTATTAGTATTATGGAAAAGCATTCATACATGTAGCTCCATACATGTGGAAGAGTCATTCAATTATATTCTAATAGCAGCAACTTTACAGCTTTTGTATATTATATCTTTAGCGTTGGGCAAGATATTTCCGGGATGGCACTTATCATCATGCTATTAACACTAATAATGGTGTTGAGGCACAAAACAAAGCACTAAAATATACATATCTCCCAAGGAGAAGGACAACTACATTTTCTGGAATTATTACTCTCCTGAATGAAGATTATTTTCCTGACTGCTATCGAAAGTATGTCTTCCTTAATTTCAAGCAGTCAGATAAATACAGGCTATATAGTGATGTTGTTCCTACATACCTTCAGGAAAGACCTAAACAAGTAATCATACATTGCCTACACCGAAAAGTTAACAGTGCTAAGTTTGATATCAGTGATGTTATTGAAGCTAACACTGAACTGGGAAGGTTTACAATTTCTGGTTCAATGGGGCATTTATACAAGCTTAATTTTGGTAATGTTGGTATGCCTCCCGAGTGTTCATGTCCAGATTTTACAGAATGGAATATTCCATGCAAGCATTTCTTTGCAATCTTCTGTTTATTCCCGCAGTGGGGATGGAACAAACTTCCCGATCATTACCTTAATGGACCTTACATGAGTAGTGATCAGACAACTATAAATACCTTCTTTGACACTTGCAACTCACATGATAGTTGTTCCTCAGAACAAACTACATTCCATGATGATATTCCATCACAAATGGACAACATTCCTAAGAAGGTATATTAATTTTTATTAAAAATTGTAATGTAAGAATTTATTGTTTATCACTTGCAGGCATTAAGTGTGTCTCATGCAGCTATGAATTTAAGAATTACTTTGGAAGGGTTAAAAACCCTTTCATTTAACTGTCAAGATTCTGACCTTCTGGTGTCAATAAATGCTGATGTGAAAAAGATTCTGGAAAGGTTCAAGAATCAATTACCAACTTTTGAAGGATTAATTCTGAGACCATGTGCTGCAGTTTGAGCAAGACGTGCACTAATCAAAGCTAGAAGGAACTTTGCAATTCTTCCTAAACAAGCTCATAGAGGCCGTCCCAGGTTGAACTCAAAATACCGTATGAGAGTAGGTGTAAAGGCGCAAACTTCCAGAAAAGTATGTTATTATATGTACACATACTTGCACATAAAGTACATATATAGCTTGAGGAGTCATTGAAGAAAAAAAGAGTAACTCACCCAATTTCTGTCAACTATTCCAGGTATGCATTGTATCATAATATACCGTTAACTAACTCAGCAGATTCATTGTTCTTCTTGGGACAAGCCTACCTACTTAACTGTCCATATATATTTTACTGGATCTGGCTCTTAGATTACTGAATTATACTAAATTAGTAAGTAAAATTACTGTACTAACAAACCCTTAAGTATAACATTACAAGGAGAAGACCTATCAGGTGGTGGAGGACCCACTTACGGTGATAGCAATAACTGATCCTGATGGACCAACTCTGGCAGTTACTGTTGGTCTGTTAGAACCAATTATGGTGGGAGGACCACCATTCAAGCAATGTTGTAGAATAGACTATAGCATTTCAAACGTGTACTGTACATTGTTATTCTGGCTCAACTCTTGTTATTTTGTGGGCATGTTTGTGTGATCTGTTATTGTAGGCAAGCCTCGGATAGCGATGAAGTGCCTGCTGAATGTAACATGAGCAAACCTTCTCCAGCTCAAGATAGACCAAAAGGTATAGTTACTAACTATTAAGCTGCATAATAGCTAAGTTTGTATTACTATTTTCAGCAAAACGAGGACGTTGTGGCAACTGCAATGCCTGCAAGCGAACTGTTGACTGTTGTCAATGTTCAAACTGCAAGGATATGAAAAAGTATGGTGGACCTGGACGAAAAAAACAGTGTTGCATTCAATGTAAATGTGAGTACATGCATTGATAAATTTTTTTGTGCATTCCTTAAATATTAATATTTTCACATAACCTTGGTCATTTTCAGTCTGATGGCATAATATATAATCATGCAAAACTATAGTGTTCTAGTGAGCCTAGTTTTATCAAGTGAGTCCCACCCTAGACTCATACAGTGATTTTGGGTACAGTGATTTTGGGTGGCACCTCATGGGCAGGAAAAGTGTTCCAACCTCCCTGACTATTGTCTGTTAAACAATATAATATACTAGGGGTGATTTCGTGGTAGATCTGGACGAGGAGGGGTGGGAGAGGTTGAGGGTTTTAACCCCACCCTTTTGTTCTTGTTATAGTTAAATATCATTGATACATATATCAGAGCCCCTTAAGCCTCAGAATAATCCAATCTCTTTAAAAGATCCTTTTATCAGCAATGAGGGGGGGAGGTTGTAAGGGTTTTAACCCCACCCTTTTGTTCTTCTTAATATGTATTAGAGCCTCTCCAACCTCAGAATAATCAAAAATTCCTGGATCTGCCCCTGGTGATTTTCACCTCACAACAGATCTCTCTACATTGAGAAGCAGAGTGATCAATCAAATTCAAATGAATCATCCCTCTATGACTCACATTTATTTTTTTATTACATAGGTTTAGGCCTATCTTTAAGGGCCAACAATTAATGGTACAGAATCTCTACTCAAGATCAAGATGACAGCAAGACATACATGCATGACACACATGAACTTTGACCCCAGTAAAAATGTAATCAAATTGTGCCATTTCTCCTGTATAATAATTATAATTAATTAATGGTCTGAAAAGTTCACTTGGAGGGTTAGACTTCCATGATTCATGTAGGCATTTTCTTGATACAATTCCTTTGGCAATGGCTTGGTAGAGTCTGTATCATTGGTATACAGTATTAAAACATGTTAAGTTGCACAGAGGGCACTTCACTTCTTCTGTTTGGAGTCCCTACCATCTTGCATGCATGTACATACCATCATAGCATACACACAAATACAAATAATTATGCATGCAACACTACCTTTGGAACATTCTCCTTTATCATCTGCGGCAAAGGCAGACTTTTTGTGATAGTTCTGAAGAGCACAGCATCTCAAGAATTTCACCTAGTCATCTATACCAACCAAAATGAGACTGAGATGTGGTACTACACTACTATCAGATGTGCTATATCGATCAAAAGGCAGCAGCACCCCGCGCAGTCATTATACCCTAAAGTTTTTGAATTTTGACCCCCTGAAAAATTACGTAATGACATGAATATTGTGAATTTAGTCAATCCCGTTTCCTTACAGCCTACGTTTCCATTAGAAACATAGGGCACAAAAGGGTTAAATCAGGAAACCCTACCGTACTAATTTTAGTGACAGAGTTCCGTCATTTTATTACTTATTGTAGTACCAGAAGGTTTCCGAACCGGGTGCAGATTTCCCACTACAAACCTTTCTAGACGATGACTAACAAAGAACTGGATCACAAGACGTCAGGTGCTAATTAATTCCGCATCACGCGTACTCGCATTAACCCTTTCGCTCCCGAAAGAGTGTAATTTTACACACTTTTCAACCGTCCGTTACTCGGACCCCGTCGGCACCAGGACGTCCTCCTGCCGCCAACCTTTGACTGTCGGCATCGGAAGTCAGAACAATGGGTTGTGGTCCGTCAGTTCTCAGATGTTTGATCACAGGGAGGAGCTGCCTTTGATCTTCCTTTGATGTTCGGCTTTATATGGACTTTAAAAAAAAAATAAAAATGAAAAGAAAAGGAGAGTGGCATAGTGCATGGGGCAGTGCCGTAGAGGATCGTCGGTGTGAGAGAGGCCATAAGCAGGCCAGCAAGAGTCTCCAAGGAGCTCATTCTTTCTGCCATGATCTGCTAGCCGCCAGCATGACGTCACGCTAACCTGCGCGAGCGACCTTTTGCTGCCTGGCCGGGGCGCCGGCACCTAGTGACGACCAATGCCAAATCCAAAAAAAATCGAAAATTAGTGTAGCGAAAGGGTTAGTATGGAGGACCTAGCGATATGGATTGGAATTCTGGGGCTCCAGGCTTTTAAGCGAAGGAGTGGACAGTGACATTGATGGCAGCTGTAAGTTCCGTAGCTAAGCTAACCTAAGCTGAGAAGTGTGAGCCTAGGGTGTGTGTCCAGCCCACAGAATCACTATCTTGCCTGTAGAAGCTAGGAAAGAGTGTTGTGGGGGAACACCCCTCCTGAGACTCCCTCGACCTCGACATTGGTGTGTGTAGACTTGGGGTGTGTCCAGAGGGGTGTGGGAATGGAGGTGTGTCCAGCTGAACCCCCACTTGACCTAGGGAGTTAAGGGGTGTGTGTGAGAGATTTGGAGGTGTGTCTAGATCCTGTAGACCTCTCAGAAGGAGGAGGGGGAACCCCCTTGTGGCCCGCTAGAAGGGTGTGTGTGGAGACCCTGAATGAGACCCTGAATGTGTCCAGAGGGCCGGGTGTGGGAGTGGAGGTGTGTCCAGCTGAACCCCCACTTGACCTAGGGAGTTAAGGGGGTGTGTGTGTGTGAGAGAGAGATTTGGAGGTGTGTCTAGACCCTGTAGACCTCTCAGAAGGAGGAGGGGGAACCCCCTTGTGGCCCGCTAGAAGGGTGTGTGTAGACCCTCCAGAGGGGTGTGGGAGTGGAGGTGTGTCCAGCTGAACCCCCACTTGAGTGTGTGTGAGAGATTTGGAGGTGTGTCTAGATCCTGTAAACCTCTCAGAAGGAGGAGGGGGAACCCCCTTGTGGCCCGCTAGAAGGGTGTGTGTGGAGACCCTGAATGTGTCCAGAGGTCCGGGTGTGGGAGTGGAGGTGTGTCCAGCTGAACCCCCACTTGACCTAGGGAGTTAAGGGTGTGTGTGTGTGTGTGAGAGATTTGGAGGTGTGTCTAGACCCTGTAGACCTCGCAGGAGGAGGGGGAACCCCCTTGTTGTCCGGTAGAAGGGGTGTGTGAAGACCCTGGGTGTGTTTAGAGGGGCGTGGAACCAGATGTGTATCTAGCTGGCTTGTAGACTCTATAGGTAGAGTGTGGGGGCACCTCCCCCCCTCCTCCCCACCTTCCTTCCTTTCCTCTTTTATTTTATAAGCTCTCTCAATTATCATTATGTAGGTATGGATTACATGAGGAGATAAAGGAATTTGCACCTACCCCAAAAGTTTCTAGACTCAAAAAAATTCAAATCAAAACTAACTTCAGTAGCTAGTGAAGATTAGCTATATTAATAAACATTATTATGTTATAATACTTTTGAGAAGACTGCGTGAATTCACATAGGCATAGGAAGCATGGGAGAAATGCCCCCTCCACCCACCCATGGTTAAACATGCAGATCAATAAGGAACATGCTAGCCTATATGCCAAATTTAGTTATATAACCTTTCAGCATCTAAAGTAAAGCAATTTCTGAAATGTGTTATTCCATTGAATATTCTTAACTTTACATTCTTCTTTGGTATAGCTTCTTTACAATTACAGAGACTGCAGAGCATAGCCTTTTCATCTCTTCATCACATAGAGTCATACCTATGATCAGAATCAAGAATGTCATCACGAGCTTCTTCATACGCACACTGGTGAACTAGGTACATCTGTATTGCTAAAATTGTTAATTTAGGTAAGCTAAGCTATTTTGGAAAGCCTACAGTGTTTTCCTGTAACAAATCATGCTAGATAGTCTCCTACCCAATGGTATTCTATAGCACGGAGTCCTTGCCCACCCCTAACCTCATTCCCATTCAGGGTGTGCCCCCATGCTCCAAAACATCTATGATTCAAAGATGATATTATTTTTTTAATAATGTAACTGTTAGTGAAACCAGCAGCAAGTCTTGTCACAAGGAATATTACAAAGATTTGGTCAACCTTAGTGATTAATGTTATGGTCAATGTAAGCTTTAGTATGACAACTTTTAGTTAGTTTTTGACTAATTGAGATCAGTTTTGTGACTAATAGCTGGTACTAACTTATAGTTTTAGTTGACTAAAGCAACATGAGGTCAAAAATGACCTGTTGTTGATGGTCTCACATAAGGGTGTGTTGTGATGTCACATAAGGGTATAAGGTGCGTTGTGATGTCACATAAGGGCGTGTGGTCTGAAGCTTGTGGCATTGTCTGAAATTGTGCAAGAAATGAAGATGTGGGCGGGGATTTTCGTAGAGATATGGGTCAATTTCATTCAGCAGTGAACTCTTGACCTTGGAGTGACTAGACTAACCCTTTCGCTCCCAAAAGAGTGTAATTTTACACACTTTTCAACCGTCCGTTACTCGGACCCCGTCGGCACCAGGACGTCCTCCTGCCGCCAACCTTTGACTGTCGGCATCGGAAGTCAGAACAATGGGTTGTGGTCCGTCAGTTCTCAGATGTTTGACCACAGGGAGGAGCTGCCTTTGATCTTCCTTTGATGTTCGCTTTATATGGACTTTAAAAAAAAAAAAAAAAAAATGAAAAGAAAAGGAGAGTGGCATAGTGCATGGGGCAGTGCCGTAGAGGATCGTCGGTGTGAGAGAGGCCATAAGCAGGCCAGCAAGAGTCTCCAAGGAGCTCATTCTTTCTGCCTTGATCTGCTAGCCGCCAGCATGACGTCACGCTAACCTGCGCGACCTTTTGCTGCCTGGGGCGCCGGCACCTAGTGACGACCAATGCCAAATCCAAAAAAATCGAAAATTAGTGTAGCGAAATGGTTAAAATTTAATTTAGCAGTTAATCGACTGCTAAATTAAAGAGATCAGACTATTATTATTGTTAAGCTGCTTTCAGTTATTATGGCCAAAATAATTATGTCAAAACTTGTCTGAGTGCCACTTTTGTCAGCTTCATAAACACTTATAAGATTAGCTTGATGTTTTTTCTTTGACTAGCTAAGTACAAATTTAGGGAGAGAGGAATCTAGTTCCCTCAGCCTCTATGTCACATAAAATTTTGAACATTTAACTTCTGGTAAATGTAGTTATGTACAAAGAGTATAATTGGGAACCAGTTAGAATTTTACTAAGGGAACTAATCTAGTAAAGTACAATACAACATGGCACTATTGAGATTCTTGTTCTTTAGTTAAACGGAGGGAATTTGCATTCATTTTAATGCAAGGTCTCCTTCATGGAAAGAGCCATGTGTATTTCTTGCCACATTTTCATTCCATCCATAGATAATGAAGATGATCTCCCAGGCCACAAGAAATCCAAACAGAAACACAGCTACAAAGCAGAATGCCTACACAGGAAATAATGTGGTTACTGACATCATAATTCAATTTTTTGCATCAGAGAAAACAAGATGTATAGCTACGTAGCTAGTTACAAAAATTACAGTGAAGCTTGAAATGTTGAATATCATAAAAATTCTAAAATCATGAACAGCAGATTCACTCCTATTAAATTATCACACCAAGTTTTTTAAAACTATCAATGTTCTCAATAGGGTGGGAGAAAACTCACATAGGCACATAGGTGATTAGTTCTGGAGAATTATAGAGTCTCATCAGGTAAATAACACCATTAACACATATAAATAATATTTATGCATACAGTGCAATGTGTGACTCAGTACTGGAAAGAACTTAGTAAAATTCAGTCACATAATTATAGAGATCTTATAGATAACCATGTCACATAGCTATCTAGCTAGATATAATTCAATTATGCTAGACCATGGGTCCAGTTCAACACAAACTGAAAGATACCAACAAACCACAGGGAAACCAATATGACAGGTGTAAAGTTACCATACGTAAACTAATGCATTTTGGAGACCTAGACATATAGTTTTTGGCCTACCTCTGGTACATGATGAGGTGTACGCAACTAAGGAGCCAATTTGTAGCAGAATAATTAATTAAGCCCTATTATGAATTCATAGCTAGCTACATGTATAAAATTACTCACAGCAGCAGTAGCCATTGAATCTCTAAGTCTGGCTACCTCCTCTGAGATTGTGAAACTTTCTGCACCTTTTATTTCATCAAATATGTGTTCATCAACGTAGTATGCAGTACTCACACCAGCAGCTATGTGGCCAGCCATCAGCAATATTTCAGTAAATATTACCTACGTACAAATAATAATAGCTAGCTACATAAACAAAATATCAAACTGATATCATTACAAATCATTTTTTTAAAGACTAGCATGTCTCAGCACACAACTCTAGCTATGAACTTCACAGCAATAGTGATTACACTGCTAACTGTAAGCAATCAAGCCTCCACAAATGTTACTGCAACCATGTGTGTATTAGTTATTATAAGTGTATGCAGGACATGAGAAAACAAGTGTTTATTATTAAATATACACAGAGTTTTTGGTACTAATTATAATTCTTAAGGAGATGATGTTCAGATAAAGTATAAAGTATAATTCTTCAGTTAATTATGACAAAACTATCATATGTTCTGTGTTACAACATTGTTTAAATAGCTATATAGTGAGATCACAATAACCAACATTAATCATCTGGCCAGTCTCCTCTCAAAATTTCTATTAATATACAAAATTAATGTTCTCTATGCACAAATATTCCTGTTGGGTAATTAATGTGTATGTTATTAACTGGATAGTTCTGAGTACAGGTTATAGTTACAGGTAGCTAGTCACAGGTGTCTTAGTAATGGTGAATTGGAACTTTAAGTTCAAACATACACTGTCTTTTAGCTAGTAAGTACGTACATCCAGATTTGAATAACTGTGCTTTCATGTTCATTTTTCCATCCTCAAAAGACATCAATAATCCTAGAAATAATGCTAATAGCTAGTTATACTCACAGCACATAGTAGTTTTTTGATGTTTGCATTGACAAATCCAATGTTGAGGAACCTTGTCAAAATAACTGCTGCCTCTATCATAATAGCAACTGCTGTAATGGCAATCACAGAGGAAGTAGGTCCCCTTATTTCTCTCATTATTTTGTTTATTTCATCTATCTTTTCATCTATGCTTTCATCGAACACATAATCCTTATATTTTTCAAGGTCTGACACATAATCCTCAAATTCAGGGGCAAAGTCATCTTCAAATGTCCCCAATGCCACTGAAGCAGCTATTAGAGCTGCCAATGATCCTACCTATGTACAGCATAAAGCATACAATATTATATTATTATTATACATCCCACACAACCAGAAAAATGAGTTGGCTATATAGCTATAATAATAGCTAGCTACTGTTCTTTAACTAGGTTATGTGTCATTAATTTTGGCATAAAAGCTTATATATCTGTGGCTACAATGGAACCTCTGGATAAAGAACACATTAGGATCAGGTTTACTGTCTCTTGTAGAGAGAGTCTGTCTCTATCTTGGAGGTTAATATAATGCATTTTTAGCTGGTTGTCTGTGGTGTTTACTTAAAAAGGATCTTTTATCTGAGGTTCTACTGCATGATAAAGCTAAAAAACATGTAGCTATGTATCTGACATTGTGTAGCTAAGCTAGTTAACTAGCCATTTATAGGTAACTATACAATAAAACTTACTGTTATAGCCAATACCCTCAAGAGGATTTCAATTTTTCCCTGTGAGAAGCTTAAAATAGCTAGAACTGGCCACTCCATGACTAGAATACTCCAAGAGATCTGTGAAGTAAATCTGTGCAATAAACGCAACTCTTTTATAATGCTAGGGTTATTATAAAACGGACTCCGACTGGACTGAACTTGACTGGAACCGAACTGATTCACTTTATCTGAGCATGCGCATTGTGAGCGTAGGCGGACCACGTTCTTTCAGAGACAGTGTTTTGTTTGTAGTATATGTGATAGGATCTGAGAAAACAACCTTTTTCGGGAAATTATTGATTTTATTATGTTATACTCAAAAAACTGAACTAGGGTATACTTTTGGCAAAATGTTTTTATTAGCTTATTAGTAGCTGCTACCTTCCCCACAGCATTGTGTGAAGTTTCACACCTTGTAGAGACTTCTTTCACACCTAGCGTGGCCTTAGAAAACTCACACTTCAACTTAATGTCTAGTGTTGCTCGTAAACAGAACGCCCTTTCTCAATTAAGACGCATTATGGTTTCCAGGCTTTGAAGTTCTATATCTAGAGAACGGTAGTGCCCAGAGCTACCATTTAACTTGCACCCTGTAGGTAAGTTACCGTACTTTAACCTAAAACTAAAAAATAAACTTTGATATTCTGCCCGAAAAGGGTCTTTTTCTCAGATCCTATCACATAATACTTCGTGTTTTTTTTTTTTTTGTGTGCCCAAGGACATCATTATAATTTCTAGCGAGTCTGAGGATTCCGACGGTGGTGATACGGTGCCAGGAGCTAACCGATAATCTACACAAGCCATTAATTTTAGTTAGCTAGTCTATCAAGTAGTGAAAGGGCTAATTCCCAAACCTTTTAGTCAAAAGCATAAGCCCTTAGCCCTTCATCTAACTAAAGAATACCTACAAGGTTTAACAGTTAGGAGCCTTGTGTTATGTATGTCAGTAGCATTTGGTACATCCAGTAAATGTAAATTTGTGTGTGTGTGTTTTAGTGCTCTCCTTTTTGAGGATTTAGGAGTGAGAAACAGCATTTATTTTATCTGGCCTTATAAGTAGCTATGCATTTCCTCTACAGTGTTACTTTCATGTTCACTCCAACAAAAAGGCCACCTTTAATAAGTGTCAGTATAGACCTGGACTCTGGACTGACAATCACTTCTTACTCAAAAAATAATTATTGTAAATTAAACATTTGAAGATTATTATTTCAAGGCTTATTTGGAAGTTATTTTTTAAATGTTGGATATGGGCAGTATATAGTTTTGGACGGATATTTTCAGGTATATGAACTTCAGATGGTATGAAACTGGGTTCAGCTTCTTTGATGCATTCTGCTCTACAATGATAGTGGTATACAGTTGACCTTATGGGTGTGATTAGAGTTCCACTAGTATTTCGATAAGCGTTCAGTTCTGCATGAGCCATTGTAAGATTAAATGGAGGACTTGGTATTTAGTCTTGAGATTTCCTCTGCATCTTTGACAAACGCAAATATTGCCTTCAAGTAGAAAGAATTAGGTAATGGTTATTGTGCTGCTGTTGGTGGTGGTGTCTGTGGAAGAGAGATAAGAGGTGGTGGGCTTCTAAGAGTTGAAGCAAACATAAAATTGTAGATGTTGAAGCTCCCATGTTAAATCCATTAGGTCCATATTCACTTGTGACATCAGATTTAGTTATTGAGATTAACTGTTTAGGCTTTTCAGTATTTCTGGACCTTTTTCGTTTAGGACATCCTTTCTGTCAAGCACAACCAATTGGAAGACCGTACGTGCTCAACACTGGACTTAGATCACAGGAGGTGTAGCGTAATCCATCAATTTTCGACCGGTACCTATTCTCGACCACACCCTCATGAGAAGTCCACCATAAAAATTACACGGACATGCGCAGATGTGCGCGTAGATATCCGGCGATCCGAAGTAAGGAGAAAGAGAAGCGGCGGTGGAAAGGCAGAAAGGAGGTCTCCAGCGAAGGTCAAGGAGTCGAATCACCCGAAAATGCTTCGTCAGTGGTCTGACCAAACCATGGTCGGGGCTATGGAGGCCGTTCGCTTGCAGCAAAACGGGATATGGAAAGACCAGAAACGAGGTTCTGAAAATTGTTGAAGCAACAATGGCAAAAGAAAGGAAGAGAAGGCAAAGCCAGTGTGCAGACAGCAAGTGTGGTGTCTGGAGCCATGTTGACTGCCTAGAAAGGGAAGCTAGGGGGGTTGTGTGTTCTAGCTGCTTTAGCATTTTCAATTAATCATTTCCGAGTTTGCTATTCAGAGTGTTAAAAGTGGTGTCACTGATTCTGTTATCATTTAAACTCTACAAAATGTGGTGTGCAAAAAGTTCATATTTGTTACAATGCTATGTTAGTTGGATTTAAGTTCAAAAAGGTCAAACAACCAAAAAGTTATGTGAACAAGTTGGTAGTGGTCGACAATGAAATAACTATAGTAAATGAGGTCGACTTCATATACACGAGGTCGATAATCGCGACGATGGTTACCGACTTCAGGCAGAGCTGAGCAGAACGACTGGATTTACAGGTGGTCGACACTGTAGTAAGTTCATAGCTGAAGGCATCATATCGTAGGTAGAGCGATCCTGTACCTACAAAACAGTGAGAGAAATGGCGGCAGCTATTTAGGTGGTCGAGATTTGATGGATTACGCTACCGAATTTCTTTTACTTTCAGCTATGGCCAGTACATGACTGCAGATCTTTGCAAAATTCCACTCATATACATGCAGTATCACATAATATAATAATACATTACCAATTGCTTCTAGTAGCTATAAACAGAGGTGTATGAGGGTCAAAAATATTGGGGGGGCTGAGTACCACGTGGCTGTTAGGCCACGGCAAGGTGGAGGGTGTGGGAAGGGGGATGTACTCCCTCCCCACAGAGCATGAAGAAAATTTTGCTGGTATATAATTTATATGGAAACAATACTATATAAAAAATTAAGGACTACTAACTATAATATTATTTATGGAAATACACCAAAATAGTTCCTACGTTCAGTATTTACAGCAATAAAATCTTTAGCAACTTTTTCCATATCATAGGAGTCAGTAAGATCCTTATGAATTATTGAGTCTTTGCTCAGACATGGACAAGCATAAATATGTATTAACTACTTTGAGTGCAGAAAATGACCTTTCAGAAGTAGCTGATGTGATTAGCATCGTTAAATATAACCATAGAATGTTAGTGCCTTTTTCCAGTTATTAAAACCCGTACTTGTAAAACTTTAGTGCTAAAGGTCAACAAACCTTTACTTTCAGCATTTCTACAATGAAAGCAAAATAACTACTTCTTTCTAGTTACACAGATCGACAACCAAGGGTAAGTTTTAAACCACTTATCCAAGAAATGCCTGCCATTATTTGACATACTGTACAAGCAAGGACTGTTTTATTAGTTGGCTGATAAGACTGTACGATCCACACAGCAAAGTGATTTGCACAGTTACCTGGGCATTAGACTGATCACAAGTACTAGCAGTAGAAGCTTCAGCTTGAACTTGTAGATCCTCTGAATCTTCTACAGCCACAACAAGGCTCTCAAATGAGAGACTGGCCTGTCTAAACCTCTTGGTCATGTTGACTCAATAAGCATTTAGAGACTAGGCAAAGTGCATGATGGTGCAGCTACTAGTACTTTGTTTGTGGTTTGGGTTATTACAAGTCAATGACAGTGTGAATTCTATTGTAGCTGTGTGTGTGTCCATCATTTTGGCCAAAATATTGGGGGGGGGGGGCTCCCCCCCCCCGCCCCCTCTTTCTACGACCCTGATAAAATGTGGTGTTTTTGAACTGAAAGACAACCATTCGAGCTTTTTTGTCTTCACTGATGTAGGCTTAGTTAATTGGGCTGCAGAGCTAACATGAGACTTGGGTGTACCTTCCAACCTATACTCTGTCTTGATGGATGCAAGTCGAATTCTTTTACGTTGGTCTAGCCTCATCTTTGACCATTCCAGGATAGAAGTTTGAGAGATAGTTAAACTGAGCACACAAACAATATTGATCGAATAACTTCATCTCTTCGTCCTTCAACAAGTTGTTTTAGTTGCTCGTTAACATGCTGTTTGTAATAATTGACTTTAATCTTCAACATCAGAGGCGGATCCGATTGCCCCCCCCCTTTCAACACCTTGTGACATTGTTTTGTGTAGCTGGGCCACAAACAGTGTAAAAAAATTGTAGCTTACACTTTACATGTAAATAATTCATTAAAATTAATGCTAATTAAATAGAGCCTGTATTCAGCATACCTGGAATTGAAAAACATCCCAGAGTAGCTGATAATGACACAGACCATTAAATTTGTTAGATCATTCCAACAAAAGTTTAGTTGTTGAAAAGCAGCTACAGACTAAGGATGATAACACCTCTGTATTGTACAAATTCAAGAAGTTATCTGAAGGACTTCCTACCTCACTTTCTGAAACATTAATTTTTCTCCTGAATCAGATCTAAAATATCACCACAACATAAGAGTAGCTACTGTAGAGGCAACTTTTTGCTAATGTAAAACTAATGCATTAAATTTTAATGCAACAGTTAACTGACAACTCTGTCTGTAGTTAGCTACAGTGCTGAAGCATACTTTTAACATAGTGTTACAGACTTAACAGTTTATATTATCTAAGTGTTAATGTACTGTGTGTGTGGCCTAGTCCTGTAATTTTTCTGTGTTGTGATGCAGAGTCGAATTGTGAAATAATTCTTTTACGTTGGTCTGGCCTCATCTTTGACCACTCCAGGATAGAAGTTGAGAAATAGTTAAACTGAGCACATAAACGATATTGTCCACGACCTGATAAAGATCGAATAACCTCATCCCTTTGTCCTTCAACAAGTTGTTTAAGTTGCTCATTAAATTGAGGCCACTCATGCTGTTTGTAATTGACTTTACTCTTCAACATAGCATTAATTGATTCACTAGAGTTAGTTGTGAATATAGCAGGAGGTGAGCCAAGTCCAGCTGCTTCCCTAAGGTCTTTTCTTAAATGATATTTTACTACATTGGCTTGATATTGAACGAAAAACTTGTAAAACCGAGGTCCACTGCTCGGTGCAAAAGGACTTTCTCTCTTATTCCAAACATCTTTATGTTGCTCTAACATGGTGTCAAATTCAAGCTCAGAAGTGCTATCAACAAGTCCTTCACTATAACATGACCCAGTCTGATGTCTGATAACATTTCTTTAGCCAGTGAACTTGAAAAGCCAAGTGAGTGCAGCTTCTCGTGCACATTTTTCTTAAAGTGAATAAAACAACGTAACTGAATGGCTAATTGAAAATTATGGGCTAAAGCTTCCACAAGGGCTTTATCACCATCTGTACCAAAGCAGAGAATGTTCCGAAGATGCTTGCTGTGACTAATAAACGTTGAAATGAAGTAATTGAATGATGAAAAGTCAGTCTGCTGATGAACTAAAACAGGACCAACCATTGTTGGATGCTTACCAGTGTTCACATCTTGCAGCATGAGGTGTGGATAGGTTGTTAATGTGACATAGAAGTCACCAAGATTGTAGGTTGTGTCAACTGAAAGGATCCCAAAACAATGATTGTTGGTAAGAAACCGCTCCATGTCATTAAGCTGCCAATCAAAGAACATAACACATTGGGGGAAGGTGCGGCCTTGACATCACGGACAAATGCTTCAGTATTTCCTCTAGCAAGTTTACATTCAAGCATCACAGAGTACAATACATTTTTATCACCAGCTAAATGGCTTCGGCGAATGTTGCTTATCTGTTGTCGATTACGGGGAAGCATACTAGGAGTAGTCACTTCAATTTCACCACCACATTCCTTTCCTATGGTGAAAACAGCAGATTTTGGTTTCTCTGACTTTGCCACATCCTGAAAGTGTTCTCGGGCTGATTCAGATGTACGAAAGTAAGGTGTCTCAGTCTTGGAATTTCCATGTGGCTTTACCTTGACTTCTACCTCAGGTCCATCAAAAGTATATTGGATAAGTGCCATTTTATTTCTATTGCCCATGTAATCTGCATGTGAAAGAAATAGCAGATGTACATTGTGTTTAGTACATGCAGTACATGTAGTGTTTTCTGTTTACACGTTTGTCAGGTTATTAAAGGTATGGTCACAACTAGGCTTTAACCATTCACTTACCACTGATTATACTTTTAATTATGCTATTTACCAAATAATGCTTAAGCCTACCCAGTCAAGATTACATATGTATCAATAAAATATACAGTAGAACCTCGCATATCCGGCCCTCACATAACCGAATGCTCGGATTAACCGAACTGTAGACTGACTATCTAAACAAATAGTTTAGCTAACTATTGTTACCTCACAAATGGCCTCAGGCCGTCAGGAAGTCACAATAGATCTGCAGCTAGCTGCAAGCTACTTGGCTCACAGCCAACTGCTAAAAATGGGTGGTACCATCTGCAGCTGCATGTACTAATTTTTCTGGCTGTGGCTAACTACTGTAGTTACTTGGTTCACATCCAACTGGTGAGTTGCTAAAAGTGGGAAGGTTTTTCACTCAGCTGTTGCTGTTGGCAACTGGACCTAGGGGGGTTTCATAATAGCTAGCTATGTGCATACAGTCATTATTATGCTACAGTATTATGGCCACTGCATCAAAGTTGCTTGTTAACAGAGTAATGCCATGTCAACAATTTTGCTTTAGTAGCTTTGAAGAGATACAGTAACTTAAAACAAAGTAAAGCCTGTAACAAGTAAACCTAAAGTCATTTCATAGCTGTAATTTTCTCAGATTAATGATGCTTCACATATCCAAACCTGTCTCGGTCCCATTGGGTTTGGATATGTGAGGTTCTACTGTACCTTGAATATCAGCAATCATTCTGTGATAAAGGTGGTAAGTATTGTGAACATAATGACGAGTCAAGACATGGTACATTCCCATCCTCTCTGCAGCAGGCTTTTTATCTGCAATTCTGATCCCAGTGGCAGTTATTCGAAAAAATGTTGACTTGGTTCCAGTAGGATTCCAGGATCCTAAGTCATCACTCTTTAAATCACCAAATCTGATACAATCCAAGTCTACAATAAATGTTGCATTCTCAGAAACACCACTAGGTCGAACTGAACCAACTTTAGAACTATCAACTTTTGATGTCATTAGCAAGTCAATCAATTGATGAAATCCATATCCACATGATGTCTTTGAGAATATAGGAAGCTGTTTATCATCATTGTAGTATATTAACCTTTTCTCATCAAATTTGATCTTATAAGTATTATAAGAATGGTGGTATGTTCATAAACATCACCTAGGAATTCTTCTAAGTATGTACTTCTGTAATTACACTTGAGTAGGCCAGTCAAAAAATGCTAGTAAGACCTTTGAAGTACAGCCCAGAAAACAAAAACAAACAAATTTTGAGTATAGTATCAAGAAATATAGTGCAAGGAAGAATGTAATATTAATCCTATTCCATATACTCTAGTGTAACAGCTAGGTTATGACTGTTAACTTTTTGCATGCAATATGCCTAACCCCAAAGTATCATTACTAAACTGAAATTCTTCCCACATGAATATTGGTAAAAGGTCATAACCTCTCTCAACAGCTGTTACAGTATAGCCTATAGAGTAGCTATAATACATTTTCTTGCAAGGAGGATCTGCTTTAGCTGGTCTTGACCACTGATCATCATCGTTCAAAACTACAGTATTGCAAATACAAGAATATAAAAGTAACTAGCAAAATCATGGTGGTATTATATACAGTTACCCAATTGCATTGTCTTCACCACCAGAATCAGGAGAAGGTGGCCTTTTTGTAGGAGTGAACACCAGAGTAACACTGTAGAGGCAAATTAATTTTAAATGTTAGCACTACAACTTAATTACAAGGCCAGACAAATTAAACGTTGTTTCTCACTCTTAAATTCTCAAAAAGGTGCTGAAAAAATTTTAATACAGATACAAAAATGCTACAGTTTACATAGCATGTGCCTAAAAAATTCATAACAGGGGGTATTAGGGAAGAAACGAGAAATAGATTTCTTAAATGAAGCGGTGAATTTCTCATGTAGAGCCACGAGGATTAGGGGCTAAGGGTTTACACCTTGACTAAAAGGTAGCCCTTCACTACTCTAGGTAGCTAACTAAAATTAACAGATCACCTGTTAGCTCCCGGTACCGCCTTATCGTAATCGGAATCCTCAGACTCGCTTGAAATTATAATGATGTCCATATGGGCACAAAAAAAGGCAACAACAAAACAAAATGAAGTACAAACAAAACACTCTTATCACGATCTCCACAGAAAAAACTGAAAAAACGTGGTCCACCTATACGCTCACAATGCGCATACTCACGTAGTGAATCCAGTCCAGTCCAGTCCAGTCCAGAGTCCAGGTTTTACAGCGACCCAGTTCAATGGGATTCACTTTTTTCACTCGATCTCAGAACGGAAGTAGTTCTAGTCACATGATCGAGCTCAGCTGGCCTATAGCGCGCGCACAATGCGCTCCTATATTTCAGCCTGTGCACAATAAAATAGCTTGCTTCAGATACAAATGTGCAAAAAGGTAATAATTATAGCATACAAACAACATAGCTAAGTACAAAATGAAGCAAAAAACAAACACAACAACAACAAAAAAGAATTATGTAATTTCTGCAGTCAGTGTAAGAGTACTGTAGTGTCGGTCTAACCAATGAAACTTCACCAGATTTTAAGGTGATGCTATCATAGTGACTGTCATCTTTAAACAAAAGTTCAAAGTGATCCAGAAAAGTCATATCTTCAGCAGCAGTATCAACTTCTGGATATTCTTGATAAGAAAACTCACATGATGGTCCTAGGGGTTTAAAAACTTCCCATTTTAACATAGATGATGGTGTTCGAAGGAAATATATCAGAACTTGAAAATATGTAGATGCTGCAATAATTTCTACATGAGTATCCCACACTCCTGGCTGTAACATAATTATGAATGTGAGACTTCAAGTCTGATGAGTTAATTTCAGTCAAGATTTGTGAAAACCTGGAACTGTTTAAGTTTTCAAATCTCACTAGAAGGGAACAAATATCATAGTGCCTGACAGTTGATCCATACAGCTGATGATGTGAAAGACTTGAAATAAGCAGTTACCATCAGCTGCCACTGAGTATACACACCGTCCATCATTATCTAAAAAGCTAAGATAATCCATTTTCTATAGAATCAATATTATAATAAATGTCTAACTATAGTTTACTACATAATTACATGCTAAATTTGTACATTATCAAAAATATGGCAAGCAACATCTGGGGAGGGAAGGGGAGGGGGGTGTTGCCCCTCCTCTCCATCTTCCCTCCGTCCCCCCTCCCCAATGCTGCCTGCCCTGCCCTGTGTACAAATTTCACTTGATTAGCATATTATTACAGGGGCAGATCTAGCTATTTTGAAAGGGGGGGGGTGTCCAGGTAGGTAAATGACAACCACACAGCCATTAGGCTGCAGTGAGGAGGAGAGTGCAGGAGGGGGATGTGCCCCTCCCACAGAAGCAAAAATTTTAGCCTTGCTATAATGCGGTAAAAGGCAATGAAACATGGACTCTAAGTTTTATTATTAGCAATAATAATACATAACAGCAAAGTGTGCATGCACCATTTAAGTTTCAAAAACAACAGAATTTTGAAACAATCTTCTTGAATGTTAAGAAATAAACTTAACAGCTAATAACTTTAGAGAGACTTCCTAGTACAGGGGGTGTAGACAACTTTTTAGGACTGGGGGGGCTAATAAAATAAAGACAAAAGAGCTGCAATTCAGTTGAAGGGGGAGGGTGTGGGAGGGGGATATGCTGCACGAAGTGCAGAAGCAAAAATTTTTTTTCAAAATCCAAGAGGTGTAAGAGAGCAAATTAGAGTAATATTCAAATAATATTTTAATATGTACACAAGAATAGGCTAGGCTCTATTTCATTTAAAGATAGTAGTGGATTCTGTACTGAAACATCATGATCCTCAACATCACTTTCAAGCTAGTAAAACTATATTTTAGAATACACTGATTGAAATATTAGCTCACCAGTTCAGGCTGACTGCTGGCTAGGCTGATAGCTGGCCTTATTTTCATTGGATAATTTATCTGGCTTTAAAGTAGTGCTAAACTACTATCTTAGAGATTCACAGACATGGTACTAGCTACTAGCAATTAGGCTAAGAGTCAAACTCAAGTTCTCTAAGCAACTGTTGCAATGTTACCATGCTTACCTGTTAACCACTACTGTCATAATTAAATACTGTTTACCAAACCACTACAATGCACATCATAAAATATGCAGTTTACAAAAAAAAAAAAAAAAAAAAAAAAAATGCCAGAGCCTGAGCTATTATTATCTAGTTAATCTCAAAAATCTGGGGGGGCTTTCAGAGCGTTCCTAGTAGTAACCTAGTAATAGCTTTAAAGAGACTTCACTGAATCATGGTAACCAGAGTAATGGCCATAGACAACATACCTTTTAAAGAAAGAGGTTATATTCAAGGAGCTAACTCTCTTCATGTTTTAAGCTAAAAAATACAGCTGCCAGCTATGTCACAGGCCAGGGAATTAACACTGTGCACAATCCATGCCCCAGTCATCAACCACATTACTATTAACACTAGCTAAGTGTTAAGTAATATGGTTGATGACTGGGGACATGGATTGTGGAATGTGCACTTAAATTAGCTACAGTCTAGGCTAGACTATGGCTACTAACCAAACATGTTTGACAAAAAAGGGGGGGGGGTCCTGACCCCATGGACCCCCCCCCCCTGGATCTGCCCCTGTATTATGCACATAACACACAATTAACTAATGTGGTGTGGTGTGGAATAATAATAAAGTCAGCATCTGATCACTATACACATGTAGCTATTTAACATACTTCTTATTGAGTGATAATGCTACTACATGGCTTTGTCATCTGAATGCACTTCTGTTTTACACAGCACTGTTTTAATTTTCCGTCTCCTCCATATTTTGATTTATCCAAACACATTTTACATTTCCCACAGTCCTCTGTCTTACATCCATCACATTGTTTACAACGTTTTTTCTTGTGTCCTATAATAATGTATAACTATAGTCATACTGGGTGTATAATGAGCAAATATGGTGTCATGCACTTAGTCTGTGAAGAAAGGGGGGGAACCTCTTCGCCAAAAAGGGAAGGATCTCTATGCAATTTTTGTGTATGTCTACCAGAATTTTGGTAGGCCAATGGAATACACCAACACTCACATTCCTCCTCTAACTTGACATCACATGACATTTTATGATGGAACTCAGTGTACACACATCTATGAAGATAGATGGTGTAGATTTCTACCACCAAATACACAACACAAGAAGAAGCCAGCCATCCACAGAGATGTCCCCAAACTAGGGGAGGAGCTGGCCAGACATTTAATTCCGCCTCAATGTATATCTCCAGACCCTTCCCACTCTGGCAGAGGCGTTAGCTCACAGACTAGCATGCACTCACATACATAAAAATTGCATACCTATTGGTTTTCTTCTCTCAGTTTCAGTGAGACCTTGAGAGGACTTTGTACATTTAGTAAGCTTTAAGATTCCAGATTGGTGGATACTTTGAGAGCTCAGTAAACCAAGGGACAATGTAGCCTACAAAAATATCCAGTTTCATAGAGGGTTTTAAATTTGGGAGAGGGAGAGTGTGTGCACACTGACAGCATGTGGAAAATTAGAAAATAGCATATTATGATTGCACTCTTGACACTGAAGCAAGGTCATACCCAGGGGGGTTCAGAGGGGTTCAACTGAACTCCCTAAAAAGGGTATTATTTAATGGCACGTGCAGGAAGATTGCACATGCTTGTGCTTGTTTGCACATGTGGAGCTAGCTAGACCTTACATATATGGTATGCAAGGAGTTTACTGTAGTAAAGTGATTTAGTCTTGTTACCAGGTAAGGGTGTTCAAGAACCTGACCATGATGACTATGACAGGGAAGTGAGTGATTCTGAACATGAGTAAAATATTTAGTAAACCACAATGAAACTATTGTAATTGTTAGTGGTGACAGAGGTTGATGACCCATCTCTTAAGTTTTCCATCTTAAGTTTTCAGAGTTTATTGCTTTAATTTTGAGTGTTAAATTGAACAAGTTGATCTCATGGAAGCAACATCCTGGACAAAATTGCCAGGAAAAGGACTCCTAGTGTTATTATAACTAATATAAACATGCATCTAAAATTTCATGCCTTCCATCAGTTTGCAGCTGTCATTAGTTATTAATTCAACAAAGTGGGTGTGATTGCAAATTTTCGAAACCCCCTTTTCAAAGAGCTGGATACAGGCTTGTATAGAAACATTTATTATATCCCCCTCTTCTTAAAACAGTTATAGCTTATGATAAATTATACCTTTCTGAGGGTTTCTGCCTTGTGGCCAACTCTATTTCTGTATCGCCAATCATCTTTGGCTCTCCCTCTTTTTATGCGTGGAGGTAAGGTAAGATACTTATACTGAATTTGCTTTGCCCTTTTCTTGGACAACAAACGGGCTTGTGGTCTTAGAAGCAGCCCATCCGCCTTAGGTAGACATGATCGGAACTCAGTAATAATGTTATCCAGTTTGTTAGCTAAGATTTGTGCTGGACATGTACAAGAGTAGGTTAAAGTTTCCAAGACCGTGAGGTTAGTTCTGGTACGTACACCTTCGTGCCGGAGTGATGCAGTGAGTGTCTGACAAAACAAATGCAAACAATTGACACTACATTGTATAATTAAACATGCACAGCTACCCATTAGGCTAGAGTGAAATTAAATTAATATGTAGATTATATACTCATGCATGCATCTCTACATGTACATAGCTAACCTTTCGTTTAGGTATTTCACTACTAGATAATGCCTCATTATTAGAGTTAAGTGAGTTATCATTATGTTCAGACTAAGTACTTCCAATGAGAGACTGCTGATCAATGCTCATATAAGAGCTCTTCAGGTAATGTTGTGATAACTTGTACCAGTCCCATCCAGGAAACAAATAAAATACTCTAGTGTGTCTTCTACATCATCAACTACTCCAGAATAGTAATTTTTATCAGCCAACTTCAAATTTTTTGTCCATCCCATGACCCGAAAGCTAGAGAGAACTAGAGCTTGATCTTAGAAGCATAGAGGCAACTGCAAAAACATCAGCGACACGTTGCCACAAGTTTGTCACAAGTTATGTCACATGATAAACACGCCCCCGTTCTCCGGATCGAGTGAAAAAAGTGAATCCCAAACTTAAATGTCTGCTGTGTAACCACAATAAAAGATCCTTTGCTGGAGAGCTTCCGCTAGCTGCTGCTAACAGGAAAAGTAGCTGCTTATTATTTGACGTCAATTGGCGTCAACCGCTCTTCAGAGCACGCAAGCGCATGACGCCAATTGGCGTCAACCGCCGTTAATCGGTTTTAATACTAATAAAAATTAATGAGTACTTTTGGCTGTTGGACCTCTTTGCTGTTGGTATCTAGGGAAATTGCCTGGTTACTATTGTGTGTGTACTGTGCAGTTAATTTCCAGTGGGTTTTAGTTATATATGCAGTTGTTGCAGCAGGTTGTTGTAGGTGATGTAGAACATGTGCTAGTAATACATTAAAGGTTGTAATTTAGGTGCATCGGTTTTATGAATTTGAAATTAGTAGTAATGGCTGCAAAGAGAAGACTAGATCACGATACTCGAATTAAGATAGCTGTACTTAGGGAGGAAGGCTATTCTACAACTCAAATTGCAAACAGAGTAAAGTGTAGTCAAAGTGCTGTATCAAAAACCTTAACTAGGCTCAAGGAGACAGGGAGTGTGGATGACCGAAAAATGTTCTGGAAGACCAATCCAAGGGAGGATAGTATAAATGACCGAAAGCTTACTAGCCCTCAGTTAAAGAGAGAGTAGGAGGAAACTTGTGGTGTTGTATGTAGTGCCAGCAAAGGCTAGATGGTGCAGGTCTCTATGGAAGAGTGGCCAAGAAGAAGCCACTACTTACAGACAGGCACAAAGAAATTAGATTAAAGTGGGCTCAGGAAAGAGTTTCTTGGAGTTTGACAGACTGGCATAAGATCATTTGGTCTGATGAGTCAAAATTTAACCTTTTTGGCAGTGATGGAAGGATTTATGTTAGGAGAAGAGTAGGTGAGGAGTATTTGCCTTAATGTGAGCAACAAATGGTGAAATTTGGTGGAGGATCTGTAATGGTATGGGGTTGCATATCATGTGATGGGATAGGTCCTATTATGACAGTAACTGGTAGAATAAATGCTAAAGATTACATTGATTTGCTCTCCAGTACACTGCTTCCATACATGCAATCAATGGGTCCAGAGTACATATTCATGGACGACAATGCACCCTGCCACCGGGCTCATTCATGGATGGCATCCCACAACCTTAATTTCATGGAGTTGTGGCCTCCACAAAGTCCAGACCTTAACCCAATAGAACATGTATGGAACATATTGGAGAAGAAACTGGTTGAGAAAAAGCCAAAGAACTTGAAAGAATTGGAAGAAAAAATAAAGGAAGAATGGTTAAAGATTCCCACAATCGAAATACAAAATCTTATTTCTAGCATGCCTCCTCGAGTAGCAGCAGTAATAACTGCTAAGGGTAGTCATACAAAGTATTAGTGTTTGTTTTCATGACTATTCATGTTATTAATACCTATTGTAGCCTAAAAGTCAACCTGCAATTTAAGAATTGTTCACCTAATGAATCATACATTTGGGGGGTTATTCCAAACTTTTTACCGGCACTGTATGTGATTGGGTACATGTATGATACACTAGGTATAGTGTGATATTGTGGTCAGGTATATATGATCCACTAGCTAGGTATAGTGTGGTCAGGTACATAATCCACTAGGTATAATGTGGTATATATGTATATTATGTGTGAACAGGTCTCATTGCTGAGTTGTATAGCTATGTGCATCTGTGCCAAAAACATTCTATCTACAAGTCCATGGAAGGAGAAGCATCCATTATACGTATTATTATATTGCATTACATTGCATAACACTGCACTACATTACATCACACCACTACATTACATTATACTATACTACATCACATTACACTACATTGCACTATATTAAATTACATTGCATTACATAACATAACATTATATTACATTACAACACTTCATTACACAATACATTACATTACACTACACAGTGGAGTAGGAACCAGTTGAACATTGGGGGAGCAAGACCATGGCCTGAAGCAACATAGTTCAGCAAGTGTTAAATTAGGGGTGTCTGGCACATGTGGAGTCTGATAGCACATAGCTACTGCTGACATCATTCATCGAATCAGCATGGCCAAAAGGTTATAATAAAGGTTAATATTTGAGTGACAGAGGCTCATCATGGCTCTTTTAAGCATTTTGGTCAAAAAACTTTTTGAAACACTGATGATCTCAGAGCTCCATTTTTTCAAAGTGTATCTGATTTTGTGTGTGTAATAGGCTTTATGGAGAAGGTGTATAGAAGATTAAAAGCTGATTACATGACAGTAGGAAGCAAATTTGGAGTGGTGGGAGCCCTGTCCTAGAGCATAAAGCCACATCCATTTCTGAGCTAGTAATTAGGAGAGGATGAACAAATACATACCTCTACAATTTTAACCATGTGTGGGTATAGCTTGATGAAGACCTCTGGTTGTGGTAATTGGGGCCTAGGTGTAAGATTACTTGGTTATCTAATAGTGGTGAACCTGTGAACATTTTTTTGTGTTTCTAAACTGGTAAACTGCATTCCTGAAGCTTAGACCAAGACTTTTTCAGCGACTAACTGATCCTTCAGCTGTTTACTGTGACAGTTTTAGCAAGCTATGGAAATTGCATAGAGAAATAGAAGAAGAACTTCTCTTTCTGAGGAACAGAGGCAGACAGAGAGAGAAAGAAGGCAGAAAAGGAGGAGAGTAGAGATATCTGTTGCAAAGAACAGGGAAAGAGGAGGACAAATGGGAGAAGAAGAGAGAGACAGGGAAAGAGAAAGGGTGAGGAGGAGAGAACAAATGGGAGAAGAAGAGTGGAACAGATAAGAGAAAGGGTGAGGAGGAGAAGAGGAGGAGGAGAAGAGAGAGCAGTAGCTACTACAAGTGGCAGAGTCTACCTGGGGCCTATGACAAGGGTTTGTTAGCATTGGAGATTCCCCAGTGAACCCCTCAATTGCTATCACAATGGGAAGGTCAGCCTGCCACCACTTGGTGACTATACCCTTCAACACTGAAGGACCTTTTCACTGGCAGCAATACTGCAGAGTCTAGCAACTTCCAAGACATCAGGCAGTACAACAGTGCCTTCCCCTTTGCTTCATTTAAATTGATTTGTCCTTTAGGATTATTAGCTATAATTATACACCAAGGTCACTATGTGGCAGGTACTTGCTAGTTATTAGCATTGCAGAAAACAGCTTCAATTTTCAATAAATTACAGTACCAGAGAAACTGATCTTTAATCTTACCTCTGGTTGACAAATCCAATAAAACTGTTGAAAAACTGCTTGTATATTTCACCCTGTATCTCCAAAACAGTAAGAGCTATCCATGTGGGGCTTGCACTATTGAAAAGGTAAGATTTTGGATTTTCATTGCATTTCTTTATTATTATGCAAATGGACAAAGTTGTGCAGTTTTCTCAATAGGCACCATACAAAACTATCCCAAGATAGTGCTAGAATGTACAATTGTTTAAGTCGTGCTTTTCAGTCACTGTGGCTATAATAATTATGTCAAAACTTGTCAGAGTACCATTTTTGTCAACTTAAATTCATAAACACTTTACTATAAGATTAGCTTGATGTATTTTTTTTTTGTTTTGTTTTCTTTTTTTTTTTTTTTTTTTTTTTTTTTGACTAAGTACACAAAATTTAGGGAGAGAGGAATCTAGTTCTCTCAGCCTCTGTGTCACATAAAAATTTTAACTTCTGGTAAATGTAGTAATTATGACAAAGAGTATAATACGTAATTGGGAAACCAGTTAGAATTTTACTAAGTGTAGCAAAAGGTAACTAATCTAGCAAAGTACAATACTACATGTCACTATTGAGATCTTTAGTTAAATAGAGGGAATTAGCATTCATTCTAATGCAAGATCTTCTTCATTGGAAGGAGCCATGTGTGTTTCTCACCACTATTTCATTCCACCCAGAGACAAGAAAGATAATCTCCCAGATCACAAGAAATCCAAACAGGAACACGGCCACAAAGCAGAATGCCTACACAGGAAAATAATGCAGTTGCAGCAAAATAATAATGAGTGTAATATTATTATTGGATCAGAAACACAAAATAGCTAGCTATAGTTACAGAGATTAGCTAGCTACAGTAAAGCTTGAACTGTTAATCAAGTCTATCACACCAAGTCCTTCAAAACTTTATATAGAGTGGGGGAAAACTCACATACGTAGCTAAGTGATTAGGGTCTAGCTAAAGTCTTGATCACCACCACATACAGTTTATGCATATATACAGGTAACATGTGGCTAAGTACTAGAAAGAACTTCATTGATTGAAGCTGAGGCAGTAAAATTCAGTTGCATACTGAAAATTATGTCAGCTCAGCTATCTACGTAGGTATGTATACTTTAATTATGCTAGACAATAGGCCCAGCTCAACACAAGCTGACAAACCACAAAGAAAACCAAACAGGCATCAAATTTACCATGCATATACTTTGTCACAACTAATAATAATGTGTGTGAATTGCAGGCTCTCTTGCCCTGTATCAAGAGTCTGGCTACATGAGACTGTAAGAGTATTCTTCATGGTTTAATGCCACTATTTGGAGACCTGGTCTTGGCTTCTAGCCTACCAATACTTCTCTTAAGAAACAGTATTGCATTAGCATAATTATTATAAATTCCCTGTACATTAGTACAATATTTTTACATACAATTGTACGTATATCATTAGTATACTAGAATGTATACTAGTACAAGTGAAGCCCTGTTTTTACCTAGCACAATAAATTTGTACTCACAGCAGCAGTAGTCATTGAATCTCTAAGTCTGGCTACTTCCTCTGAGATTGTGAAACTTTCTGCACCTTTTATTTCATCAAATATATGTTCATCAACATAATAAGCAGTGCTCACACCTGCAGCTATGTGGCCAGCCATCAGCAATATTTCAGTAAATATTACCTACATATAAACAAAAATTTATATACGAAGAGAACTATACAATTGTTTTAAAGACTGGCATGCATGTCTAAGCACACAGCTCTAGCTACGTATATATTATGCAATAATAATTACACCAATAGCTATTATATAAGTAATCAAACCTCAACAAGTTTTGTTGCAACTGTTCATATAATTTTACGATAAGTAGCTACGTAAGTATAATAATAATAATTATTATTATAGCATAATTATTATAGGTGGGTGTGGCTGTGTATTATTGAATGTATTAGGACATGAGATAGCTAAGTGTTTATTATAATACGAAGAATTATTTTTGTTGTATAGTTATTTCTAACTATAGCTATAGCTTTGCACGCAAGTACTTTAGTAATACTCAAAAGATTATTATGCTAAAAACTGAATGAACTCTAAAAACATGGACTATATATTAACGTGCACTAATTAAGATGACATCACAGACAACTAGTGATACTATATAATAATAATAAATGACATTGTTTGTTCTCGAGTTATTACACTTCTCCCCTTTTGGCTTAAGAGAGTTAAGAATAATACTCTAGTTCAAATCTAGATGGCGGTTGTCGGTTTCGAGTTGATCTTCGAACTGGGGGTTCAGAGGTAGGTTCAGAGTCAGGTTGCACAATACTGGATTCAGTTGTGGAACTATTGGAAACAGTCTCTGGATTCTCTGTAGACAAATCTGGAGTTAGTTCCCACTCAAAATTTCCTGCTGTGGTTTCTGAATTATCATTAACTTCTGCTTGATCATTTGAAACAACTCTTGCTCTGATACTATCAATGTGACATCTGACTATCTGTCCATTTGATAGTTCAATCTGGTAAGACAGTGGTCCAGTGACCTTCTGTACCACTCCTGGTAACCATTTCTCACTAGAAGCAGTAAAATCTTCAGCAAATACAGTATCTCCAATTATGAAGTTACGATCAGGTTTCTTTTTATCATGAGCTTGCTTTTGCTTCAACTGCTTGTCCTGGACAACACTTGTTAAATCTGGGAGTAATAAATCTAATCTTGATCTGATCCGGCGTCCCATTAAGAGTTCAGATGGTGAAACTCCAGTTGTGGAATGTGGTGTGATCCGATACTTAAACAAAAACTTAGCTAGTTTTTCCTCAATTGATCCATTCTGCATTTGACGTATCCCTTGTTTCATTGTTTGGACTGCCCTCTCTGCTAAACCATTAGTAGCAGGGTGATATGGGGCTGATGTGATATGCTTGATTCCATTAGCTTGCATATATCTTTTAAATTCATCACTGGTGAACGATGGTCCATTATCTGTTACAATCTTCTGTGGAAGACCATGGGTTGAGAATATTTTGTTTAGCTTGTCAATTGTCTTGGTTGTAGTGATGGATTGCATCACTTGTACATCTAACCACTTTGAGTGTGCATCCACTAATACCAAGAACATGTGGTTCATGAATGGTCCAGCAAAATCAAGGTGTATTCGGCTCCAGGGTTGTTCAGGCCACTCCCATGGGTGTAATTGAGCCACAGGTGGAGATGGACGATTTGCTTGGCAATTCTCACAAGTCCTCACCACTTCCTCAATTTCTTTATCCATATGAGGCCACCATACATAACTTCGTGCCAATGCTTTCATCTTGCTTACTCCAGGGTGTGTCTCGTGTAGCTCCTCCAGCACAAGTTTTCGACCTGGTGGTGGGACAATTACTCTTGCTCCCCACAATACACATCCATCCAGAAGACTGAGTTCCTTCCATCTGGTCTGGTAAGGTTTGAAGTCATCTCCTAGCTTGCTACTAGGCCATCCCTGCCTTAGGCATTGCTTAATTCGAGATAGGATAGGATCCTTATCTGTCCAGTGTTTGATGTTCATTGTATTTACGGCAGTTGCAGACAAATGCTTGACCAGATGTATCAAATCTCCTGGTAGACAATCTGATGATGTAGTTATTGGTCTCGGAAGTTGGCTAAGGGCATCAGCATTCCCTAAAGTTTTCCCAGCTTTGTAGCGGATTGAATAGTGGTAGGCACTGAGTGTTAATGCCCATCTTTGGATCCTTGAAGATGCTAATGGTGGAATCTCTCTAGATTCTCCAAACAGATGCAATAATGGCTGATGATCAGATTCAATGCTGAAATGTCGTCCCCACAAGTAGTTGTGGAATTTCTTGACTCCATACACAACAGCTAACCCTTCCTTCTCTAGCTGCGAGTAATTTTTCTCTGCAGGTGTCAGGGTTCTGGAAGCATATGCCACAGGTCTTTCAGCACCATCCGGCATGATGTGTGATAATACTGCCCCCACCCCGTATGGTGAGGCATCACAGGCAAGTATTAATGGCTTCGATCCATCATAATGAACCAGCAGTGAGTTTGCCTGTAGAGTGTTCTTGGCAGCTTGAAATGCCATCTCTTGGGTAGTACTCCAGTACCATCTCTGAACTTGTTAATCCAATCTCGACCCATCAAATTTGGTCCCTCCCCGTCTACAACATAGGTCAACAGCTCCTCCTCTATCCCAGAGTATACAACTTTGAAGTTGGCAGCGCCTAGGAGCTCAATAGTTTCACCTGTGTAGGTCTTCAGCTTGACCTTTGTCTTCTGTAGGGGTTGACTAGAAGTAGCAATCCTGTGGTAAGTTTCTCTGTTGATTAATGTAAGAGCTGCTCCAGTGTCCAGCTCCAGGGTTACTGGAATCCCGTTCATGGTAAGTTCTACAGTCATGGCATCCTGCAACTCACTATGCGCTGTGAACAATGAGTAGGTGGTAGGTTCATTTTCCTCCTTGACTTGTACATGGTGGGTCTGTTGCACACACTTGCCTCCCGCTGTCTTGGTCTTGCACATTTTTGCGATGTGTCCAACCTTTTTACAACGGTGACATTCTGTTTCTTTAAATCTGCAAGAAGGGGCGAGGTGCTCTCCTCCACATCTATAACAGGTAGGTTTGCCACGTTTCCTTGATGAGTCCTTCCTTCCTCTCCGACTTTGAATGGAGTGTACTTCACCTCTATGGACTTCAGTTCTGCCGCTGTCATGCTTGAGATCTTTCGTGTCTCGCTCGGCTGCCTCCATGGTAAGTACTAGTTCGTAAGCCTTTTCATAGGTTAGATCTTTCTCTGCGAGCAGACGTTTTTGTATTCCAACGTGCCTTACTCCACAAACCAGTCTGTCACGGAGCATCTCCTGCAAGGTCTCTCCATAGCCGCAGTGTTCAGCTAGCTCTCGTAGCGATGCAACGTAAGTGGCTACTGATTCTCCATCTCGGCGTGCTCTTGTGTTGAATTTGTACCGCTGTACGATTTTAGATGGTTTGGGGTCGTAGTATTGCTGCACTAGTTTCACCAGCTCATCGTATGCAGTCTCGTCTATCTTGTCAGCAGGCACCAGGCTTCTGATCAGCTTGTATGTTTTCGGTCCACAGGCTGAAAGCAATATAGAGCGTTTCTTCGCTACACCAGTTACTTCATTTGCTATGAAATAGTAGTTTAGCCTCTCGACATAGGCTGTCCAGTCTTCCTCCCCAGGAACAAACTGTGTAATGGTGCCGTGGATAGCCATTGATCCTCGTCGTCAAATGTTGTATAGTTATTTCTAACTATAGCTATAGCTTTGCACGCAAGTACTTTAGTAATACTCAAAAGATTATTATGCTAAAAACTGAATGAACTCTAAAAACATGGACTATATATTAACGTGCACTAATTAAGATGACATCACAGACAACTAGTGATACTATATAATAATAATAAATGACATTGTTTGTTCTCGAGTTATTACAATTTTGTACTAAAATCTTCCTAAAAGATGATACTCAGATAAAGTAGAGAGAGAGAGAGAGAGAGAGAGAGAGAGAGAGAGAGAGAGAGAGAGAGAGAGAGAGAGAGAGAGAGAGAGAGAGAGAGAGAGTCTAGCTCACCTTCCTCCCCTAATCCTCATCACCCCATCCTCATAATTATTTCAATCTATACAAAGTTCTGCATTCTTTACATGCACAATGATACGTACGTATACTTCTGTCAGGTAATTAATGTATAGGTTATTGATTGGATGCTATATGATCTTGGATTTAGTTTAGTGTTGTAATTCTGACTACAGGCTATAGTTACAGGTAGTCAGCTACTAGAGATTATTGTTGTGGTAAAAATTGTACAAGAAGGAGCATTATTAATTTTCTAGGATTATAATGTATTATGAGGAGAGAAAAATGAAATTAATGTGACAGCACAGTAGCTCTAGTTATTCATATCTGGATGTACTAGCTAAGAGATATTGTATGTATGAGTATGTTAACTTCAAGATGCACACTTTTAAATTTTTTATTAGTACTCAGACCCCATTGGCACCAGGACCTTAAGTAGCTAGTTATTATACTCACGGCACATAGTAGTGTTTTGATGTTTGCATTGACAAATTCAATGTTGAAGAACCTTGTGAAAATGACTGCTGCCTCTATCATAATAGCAACTTCAGTAATGGCAATCACAGTGGAAGTAGGTCCCCTTATTTCTCTCAGTACTTTGTTTAATTCATCCTTGTATTCATCTGATGCATAAGGTGATTTCTTAGCTTCTTCAATTATAGGGGCAAAGTCATTGTCAAATGTCCCCAATGCCACTGAAGCAGCTATCAGAGCTGCCAATGATCCTACCTATGTACAGCACAAAACATGCAATAACATTTACATACATTATTTGTACATCCCACACAACCAGAAAAATGAATGCAACCAGCTGGCTAGTTATACATGACTGTTCTATAAAATAATGTTAGCTAGCATAAAATTATTTGTAGCTACAATGGAACCTCTGAATATAGAACACTCTAGGATACGGTCTACTGTCCCTTGTAGTGAGTCTGTCCTTACCTTGGAGGTTATTATTTGCAATTAGCTATGATGGTGTATTTTTAGCTGGTTGTCTGTGGTTTTTACGTAAGAGAATCTTTCATCAGAGGTTCTACTGCAGGATTTAAAGCATGTATGTAATCTGGTATTGTGCAGCAAGCCAGCTAGCTAGCTATAGTTACACTATGAAACTTACCGCGATAGCCAATACCCTCAGGAAGATTTCAATTTTTCCCTGTGTGAAGTTTACAATAGCTAGGCCTGGCCTCTCCATAATTAGGTACGTACTTAGCTACTAGTACTACTATCAGTATACTTCAAAAGATCTGTGAAGTAAAACTGTGCAGTTTAATTGAATATATGCATCTCTTTTTATGATACATGCTGCACTCCCCCAAATGCCACACATTCCATTCAGGGAGAGTTAGCAAGACATAGACAGTAGAGTAATTTTTCTTCTTTTACTGCAGATCCAATGGTAGGGTGGGGAGGGAGGCATTGGGGGAAATCGTCTACCTTTAGCTACCTTTAATACCTTTTTTGACTATTTACAACTGTGTCTTACACAACATGTTTTATGTTGGCAGCTAGCTATTAATGGGGCCTAACCACATGCATTCCCTCATCTTAAGTTTATTTTGCATCCCCTTTTAAAGGTCTTACACACCCCTAATAACAGTTGATTGTCATAATTTATTATAAATTAATAGCTGTTGAGCAATGACTATCCTTGAGTAACAAGGAACCAATTCTTCTTTGAGTGACTAGTCAGTACAACACAGTAAAATGCTTCACAGATTACAGTACTAATGGCTCAGCATGAAGGTCATGATATACTTCTTTCGTCTATGCATAGCTGGAAAGTATTTTTAAACGCTGGTGAGGCATGTTTGGGACATGGCTCACAGACTGATTGAAAATCTCCACTTGGTTGATCAGGATAGCTTATAATAGGAACACAACACCTGACCATGTCTGACGAGTACAATAATTTTTTAGGCACTTAAATGCATGTTAGCTAATTTAATGTAGCTACAAGCATGTGGTAAAGAGTCAAATGGCTGAGTCTGTTGTACAATACACAACTGAATTTCTTTCTTATAGAGATAGCCATGCTAACATTGTCATAATGGTGATATTCACATTACCTTTGCAGAGTCATCCCATGTAACCACATAACATTAAGCTTCTGGATACCTGATATTCTTTTGGGTTATAGAATATCCAAGCAATTACCACTGCATTATAACTGTGGATGTCATGCAACTATGTCAGATGAAATTTCAGATTCTTCTGATGTAGTGTCAGGTGTCTTAGATAGCACTTTACCACACTGCTTCACGTTTTTTAATCATTGACCGCATTCATTAATTATCTTTTGTTGATCGGTATATCAGTAAGGCTGTATAGGCTTCTTTTATGAAGATGAGGTCACAGCCTCCTTATTGCAGGTGGAAGCTTGAAAACATAGAAACATGGTAGGTGGGGAAATTGTGGTCATTTCATACCCAGAAAACTGCTGATGAGTATAGCTACGTAAGTTGGACAAGAGAAATTACATAACTTAGTAGGTGGTTTGTTTATTATTTTTAGTACACCTAGGATTTTTTGGAATTTATCCACATGAGGCCATCAAATGGCTCCTTCTCCATGTAACAGCATCTTTGTCATTATTTTACTATTACCCTCAAATTGCTACATTAAAGGAACTCAATTACCCTCCTTATAATCAAGACACAAAATCCATTATATACATGTTCTTATACACTGTAATGCTCATGGAGATGAAGGATACAGAATGCACAAGCATAACTTAAAAATGCATGATTTATGGTTTACACACATGTCTAACTAATCATCTTCAATCACCAACAGCCTGCCTAAAACTAGCACCATCATAGTGCTCCATTCCAGACTGACTATTGCCATTGTGTTTCCTTCTAGATTGACCAGACTGATAGCTACGTACCACTACACTCTCCTCCAGACAGACTAGGTGTACACTTCCATAGTTTATGCATAGCTATGCATCATGTTAAGACCAACATCGTGATTTAATAACTCATTCAGGGCTCTGCCCCACAGTGCACGGCTAATCGTTCTATGCTGAGTGAGGTACAATACTAGTCATCCATCTGAGCTGAATTCTACCTAGCTACTACCCCCATATCCAAAGTCAGACTCAGATTGATCACTCTTAGGGTCAGTATTCCCTTGACTGGTCCAGCCAGGTCCAGGATCAGTCAAAAAGCTTCAAAATCATACAGCTTTTGCCATGGTTAGAATTGAACAAGTGGCAGCAGCTCAACTCCTCTCACTTTGTACATAATATTAATTTTTTGAGTTGATCTTGTGTACAGTAGCACTTTTTTATAATCCTCCTTTTCATCTTTATTACTCTCAACATTGCTTCCATTTTCAGAGAAACTTCCCATGTCCAGTAGCTACTATAACTCAGCGCTATTATCAATGTGCTTGCAGAAAAGTCCCTAATTGGGTAGTGTCTCAACAGGTAAGCTCCTAATCACCAAACCAGCAGATGCTCCAGAGGATGAGGACTTGACATAGGAATCAGATGCAATCCCAGAAGAAAGTTCAGGGGTTGAGTTAGCCTTTGCCAGTGACAACTCTGTTTCATGAACACCTCCAACCTAAGGGAGACCTTAGTGTCTTTGACAAAACACGCACCTCTACAGAGACGCATCCAGATCAATGTTCAGAACGAACATTCTTCTAGAGTAATGTAACATTGTGTTCAGCTATTTATACTCTATCTTTAAATGG
Source organism: Diacarnus erythraeanus (assembly GCA_964016965.1). Classification (NCBI taxonomy): domain Eukaryota; kingdom Metazoa; phylum Porifera; class Demospongiae; order Poecilosclerida; family Podospongiidae; genus Diacarnus; species Diacarnus erythraeanus. Next base: position 6,900,824 of record OZ024674.1, on the reverse strand, counting down.
GAGTAGATGATACTGAGCAGAGAGGAGTAAGGTTTTCTTCAACCCTCAATTCTACATACACCAAAATATTTGGCACTTTTTTTGAGGCCTGGATATACTGGAACAAGTCATTTTTTGTTAGGAGGTCAAAATATGAGAATTTTTGAAACTCAAAAAATTGGAATAAAGATAAATGAAGAGGGTGAAATTTTTGGACTGTTGGAAGTAAACAGTGCTATAGATGCTATAGAATACAGCTGTAGATGCTCTAGCTAGCTAGAATGCTATGACACTATAATACAGCTACGTTTACAATATTATTATAACTACATCACTGCCCCTCCAGTAAAGAATCACTCACTGTGAATGTATATAGATAGTGATTAAAAATGTATCTATAGAGAGACTTATGATAAGTTCAGGGAGTATTGGGGGGATTGCCCCCCACCTACCTACCTACGTAGGTAGGCTAATGTCTTATCTTTTTTACTTATGACTTGCTTTAATGTTATTAGAATCCTACATATCTATAACACTTTATGTAGGAGTACAAGCCACAAACTAAACAAACCCTCCATCACCCATTCAATGGATTACATAATAACCAAGTCATAGTAATACCCTTAACACACTACAGATATAATGCATGCACAGTACATGTATAATACATGCACTGAACAATACAACAGCCACAATCAGTCTTGTCAGCCTCTGACAAGTAGAATCATAAGCACTTACCAAGCATAAACAGTCTATTAAGAAAATCACTACACCATGCTTAAAAACGTAATTATTATTGGAAGTCACAGAGAAACACTACAGCTACCAACCTACTTAGATAGTTTTGTTATTTTTAGCAAATGTTGGCTGTTGGAACCATCTTTCAATTAGCTAGGTTCTCTTGTACTGTAGCTAGAACCAATAGGCAGTTTACATAAGTCCTTATTGACTCCCTATACCTGGTATCAACATTTGTGGTCTATGGTGTCTCTCTTGATGCATATAGCAGCTACTCAGTATTAGCTAGAGCTAGGTATGTATTGTTGAGAAGTTTATAGGTGAAAATAAGCATTTTTGGTTCTTATTAAATTGTATTAAAAATGTGTGGCTAGTGGGTGTGGTCACTCAAATTTTCGCCGACACGCACACTTAGCCATTCCTTTCCATACGAGTGCCCCCCCCCCATCAATCAATATCTCATTCCTATAGACCGTATTCCATTCTCTCTAATTAAATGAATTTCAAAAAATTACTTATTTAATTAAGTGATCGTGAATGAGTGGCAAGAACGCAGCGATTGCGATCATGGTGAAGAGCTGCTTTGCAGTGAGTGGGGCAGTGGCGTAGCTACATAGGGGCATTTAGGGCACATGCCCTACCAAACTCTCTTAGTGCCCTACCACTATAATTTTAGTTGAATCTGGTAAAAGATTGATAGTCCTTAGTGAGCAGTTTAGTCTATAAGGTCAGTGCCCTACTGGTGCCCTACCACGTTTAATCCTGGCTACGCCACTGGAGTGGGGTCTTCCAATCGCTCAAGCAAAGGTTGTGGAATTAGTTTTTACAGATTTCCTGCAGATAAAGAAAGAAAAGATCTCTCTGGATAGCAGCTGTGAAGAGGAAGAATTGGACCCCAACTAAGCACTCATGGCTATGTTCTAGACATTTTATCAGTGGTAGCTAGAAAAAATGAAGATAAGCTATCCCCAGACTACATTCCCTCTATCTATAGCTTTGTTAGTAGCACTATCAAAAAGAGGAAGGCTAATCAATTGCAGGCTTACTTACCATAATTTTGTTCTTGGGTATGTGTTTGATTCCCATGCATGAAACATGAAACCACTTAATCAAATTCACCTTCACAATAAATCATTGTCCCTTCCTCTTCACCCTAGCAATAGCACCATCTTACACTTGATTCATTAGGTTTAATCTCGGTAGCACTAGACGCTTCAGGTGAAGATATTGATGGTTTAGTATATGACATTATTATAATTATTTTGTATTATATTAATTATAATATTGGTATAATATTAATATTTGGTATTGCGTTCATCACTGGTATAGGAGTTGGTTGTATTTATATACATCTGGATACTGTATATCAGGCATCTGAGGAGACTCAGAAATGTCCTGAAGCTCTAGAGTGTAAGGATCATCCGCCTCTTTTCCAATCCTGTCTAGTTTTTCACAGTACCTGGCTTTAGCTTCATTCTCCAGCTCTTCATAGTATCCTGAATACTTTCTACTAGCCATTTCAAGCGCCACAGCTGCAGCATACTCATGCCACTCAGTCGAATTTCCACCCCTGCAGTGCCCGCGCTTGTAATAATAATTCGTTTAATTAGAGAGACTGGAATAAGGTTTGTGCAAATTGAATAGCGTGTGGATGAACGTGACGATCCTTTATCAAATTACCTAGTAGATCTTCAGAAAATGGCGGTCTCTATAGGGACGTCAAAAAAGTCTTTTGATGGTACATACTGTGATATTGCTGCTAATGGAAATGGAGATTTAGTGTGTGTCTACCACAAAGGCAACGTGTCAAATGCCATCTATTACAAAACTGGCAAGCTGACTGAAAAAAGAGTTCTGCAATGGTTTCAAGATCGTGATATACAGGTTTGCACCGCAAAGTACCCTAGAGTAGCCATAAACGATGACAAGACAGTTGTTATGACATTCACCACTGCTTCTGGCCTGCTTCAAACATCTAAAATCATGTATCGAATTGGTATTCCAACTAAAGACAACATGTTGAACTGGGAAAAAGAAGAAAAGGTTCAAGATGGAGACAATCCCTCCATTGCTGTGAGTGGCAATAAAGTCTTAATTGTATATACAACAAGGAACAAGAAGATGCACTATAGCTTCGGTAGGATTGATGCAGCTAACAAACACATCAACTGGAATATAGAAAATCAGGAGTTAAAGGCTGATGCAGCATATCCCAGTGTAGCCATGCAAGAGGAACACGCAGTTGTACTTTACAGAGAAAGTGCTTTCCTTGACAGCATGTTTGTTGGTGGTAACTACCTTAAGAGCATTGTCGGAGACATTAGCAATGATACAGTGACATGGAAAACGGTGCAAAATGATTCAGAGGGGAAGGAACGTGAAGACCAATTTGTAGGAGAATACCCCAATGTCAGTATGTTCAGTGATGGAATAGTTGTGTCAACACACCAGAAAGGGAAAATGGCAGGACGCCATCTGTTTGTTCGGAGCGGTAAAATAGAGAGTAGAAGAGGGAAGATAGACTGGCACGAGAAAGCAGGAAATTTTGTGCATGGAGCTGAATCCTCAGTTGCAGCAGTGTCCTCAGGAAATGAATACATTTTCATTGAAATGCACACAACAAATGCTTTTGGCTCAGAACGCCTTTATTACCAAGTAGGAACAGTCTCCTAATTTAGAAAACATTTTGTACTAAACAATGTGTTATTAATATTGTTAATTATGCTGTATACCTTACCCACAATCAACCCTCACCAGGGTTTCATACAGGATTTTTTGTTTGGGGGGGGAAATGGATGGCGAACAAAGTGCGCTGGAAAATTTTGCTGACCACACCTATTTCAATTGAATTTTCATAGCTACATGCTATGGAGTCTGGCCTCAAGTAAAAGTGGACATCAGAAGGGTTGTCAATTCGTGTCAATCCATTTAAAATCTGCTGATGAAGTAATACCCACTTTTACTTCATCAGCACTTTACTACTAGACCATGTGCTTTTAAAAATGGACAACAGAAAATTTTTTTTTTTTTTGCCATTGAAGGACCTAAAATGGTTTTGAAGAAATCTTAGCTGTTTTTAAGAGAAAAAATTGACCTTTAATTTTTTTTTCTGTTACTGAATATTAAATAATTTTCTTTGGGGGGGGGGGGACCTTGGCTTAGGGTGGGATTCCCCCCCCCCCCCCCCGTATGAAACAGTGCTCACACCCAAGAATAACCCCTCCTACTTTGGAATAACCACCTGACCTGAACTTGAAATAAGTTTGTCAGGAGGAGTTATTCATGGGTTGTTCATGGGTAGGTGATGGGTTGTTCATGAACAGGGTGAATTATTTATGAATAGGATGGGTTGTTCATGGATAGGATGGGCTATTTGTGGGCTGTATGGTTGTATTCACATGAAATAATTCCAGCCAATAGACTCTAGCTATTTACCAGTGTGTTATAATAATATTAGTACTATGTGTAGGTAGCTACTGTTTGTAACCTACAATGAACAAATATTGGTCACTTTGTTACCTGTTACTAGCTAGTCATTTAAGTATTGTTGTTTAGTTAGTAGTTTTGGACTATTAGTTTTCAGTTAGTTATTGGAATCTTATAACATATTAGTTTAGTTTTAGTTAGTTACAAGAGCCTGTTAGTTTAGTTTTAGTTAGTTACAAGAGCCTGGTATTTCTTTTAGTTTAGTTTTAGTTAGTTACAAGAGCCTAGCATTAGTTTTAGTTCTAGTTAGTTACAAGATCATGATAGCTATTTTGGAGCAATCAACTTAGTTTAAGTTAGTTGGAAATGTAATTTTTTGCTTCCATGGGATGAATGTTAACTACAAACATTAATACAATAATTATCAGCTGGAGGTGTGCTCAACTAATATTAGATTCAACCTCTGCTCTCGTTAGTTTTAGTTTAGTTTTTGATGCAATATGATGTAAATAGTTTAGTTATAGTTTTGGCAAGTAAGTGAACTACAGTTTAGTTTAGTTTTAGTAGTGAAGAAATTACTGAACTATTATCCATTTTAGTTTTAGTTTTAGTTAACTAATACAACAGTGCATTTAAGTAATAAACACTATAACTCTTATAATAACTAGTAGCACTTGTGTAATAGCTATGTAGCAACCACACTGGACTATTTTGTTACTTGCTATATTCTAGATAGAAACTTTTGTCTATTGTGTTTCCTCTCTTGTGATTGGTTGTTGTGTCATGTCATGTTCTGATTGGTCAGTGTTTGCTATAAAAATAGAATGTGAGTGTTTTTTTTCTTCTTTTTTTTTTGTCTTATTCTGTTTCTATTTACACTCTATTTGAGATTGAGGTATATAGGTTCCTGGTCCTTCACAATATCATTAAAAATTAAGTATTAGGTAGTGGAATTATAATAATATGAAGTGGCAAGGATCTACACACATTATGCTCTTAGTAAGAGACAGCCAAAATGTCTACATCTCTACAATAAAATCCTACATCTAATAATTGGGAGCAGTAATGTGATTATTCTGAACTTGTGTAATCCACTAGATATCAATGGTGTCATGACCAAGTGTTTACTTAGAAGTATCAACAAGATAAATTTTTCTTGTAAATAAAGAGAATGTAGGATACACAATGTATACAAGAGATTGACACTTGTAGTACTGAGTGGACAGTTAAGATTAGCTTACAAACGCGCAATAATGATGGATTTCTTGCCCTTTCCTCTCATTACATGTCCTGTTGAGTAGTATGGGCAGTTTGATAAACTTAGGAAATTCTCTTCTCTCTCTATAACTAATATCTGTAGTATTAATATGTGACTTAGTATTTAGGATTGAGAACTAGATTGATTATAAATTGCACACAGGCACTTATATACTCAACTGAATCAAAATCTCACTAGAATGCTAAACATATAACTAGAACGTTGATAACTATTGACACACACATGTACAATGTAATTATAGTTGACACTTCCATGTGCAATATGATAACAGCTGGTACATGAAAGTAGATTGTACATGCCACAATAATCATCTTGCAAAAACATTAATTTTAGAGGTACTATCTATACTAGTTTAAAACTGCATCAAAAGAGTTATGCTCCACCCCTACCTAATAAAGAAGAAGGCATAGCTATATATGTATGCCAAAAAAATTCTGTCCATGTTGCTGCATACATGCACACTGTTTTGTTCAGGAAAAAAGATCTCTGATGTCTGTATAGGTCTTTTCCTTGGAACTGAGGACACAGCCAACTTTGTGTCTGGGAATGAACTTCAAGGAGGTTCCTGCAAAATATTATATTCAAGACCACACCCCCAAATTTCAATCTTCTACTCCATCTTGGTTCCACTTCTAACCTCATTCTCCTTCTATCCCTTTCATCTCCATCTCTACCTTCACCTTCCCCATATCTAAACCTCTTCCCTACATCATCTCTTCTTCCCTCTTCATTTAGCTACACCTCTTTCCCGCTTCATCTCTTCTCCCTTCATCTCCACCTCTTGTAACAGAAATGTTACATCGTCAATTTTACTATTGCTATGGGCTAGGGGCGGGGCTAGGGTTAGATACAGTACAATATGTAGCAATTGACAATGATGTAATCTGAATGATGTAATCTGAATGATGTAATCTCTACTGTTACATGGAGAAATAACCACTATTATATAATCAACTGTTATTAGGGGTATGTAAGACTTTTAAAAAAGGGATGTAAAATAAACTTAAGATGAAGAAATGCATGTGGCTAGGCCCCATTAAACATGTTATGTAAGGTAAAGTTGTAAACAGTCAAAATTATAGGTAGCTAAAGGTAGGCAATTTCCCCCAATGCCCCCCACCCACCCACCCCCTGGATCTGCAGCAATATCCCTGGTCCAGATATTAGTCTATGCCTCCCTTGAATAGAATGTGTGGAATTTGGGGTGCTTCTATGTGTAAATTTCTTACATTACATCATTATTATTACATCTGTAATAATAATTATACTTGTAATATTCAATAATATAATTATAAGATTACTGTAATATACAATAATATACAATAAGAATACTGTAAGGAAATTTACACATACGTAGAAGCACCCGGAATTTGGGGGAGTGCAGCGTGCATCATTAGCAATTAAACTCACTTCACAGATATTTTGAAGTATAGCTACTCATAGTAAATCATGGAGGTAGATGCGAGGCCAGGTCTAGCTATTGTAAGCTTCACGCAAGGAAAAATTGAAATCCTTCTGAGGGTATTGGCTATAACTGTAAGTTTTACAGTGTAGCTAGCTATATACCTATAAGATATAGCTAATTAGCTAACTAGCTTATATACACAATGTCAGGTACGGTACATACATGCTTTATCCTGTGGTAGAACCTCTGATAAAGGATCCTCTTAAGGTGGTTGTAAACCATATTCACCTTTTTTCCTTTTTTAATATCTGCTCATTATCCTATACTTTGTCCTAGAAAGTTGATTTTTTTTTTTCAAAAATTATGTTGTTAATTTAAGTAAAACTACAGGGATAACCAATGCAACCAGCTGGCTATCTAGATAGCCAACTGGAAGCATTCATTTTTCGGAATAGATAGCTAATTACATATTATAATGTTTTGTGCTGATAGGTAGGATCATTGGCAGCTCTAATTGCTGCTTCAGTGGCATTGGGGACATTCGAAGATGACTTTGCTCCTGTAATTAAAGAGTTTAATGAAAGATCTTATGTGCCAGAGGATATAAAGGATGAATTCAACAAATTTCAGAGAGAAATAAGGGGACCTATTTCCTCTGTGATAGCCATTACAGCAGTTGCTATTATGATAGAGGTAGTAGTTATTTTGACAAGGTTCCTCAACATTGGAATTCTCAATAAAAGCATCAAAACACTACTATGTGTTGTGAGTCTAACATGTAGCTATTTCTAGGCCTTTCATGGCACAATAACTAGTTATTCACATTTAGATGAGGATGTATGTACTTACTAGCTAAGAGGCATTGATGTTTGCATTAATGTTAACTTCAAGACATACCCTTTCCAATTCAGACATCATTGACACCAGGACATCCTACTTGCACAAATTTTTGTCTAATAACTAGCCCATAGTCAGAATTATGACACTATACAGAATCTAAGATCATATTATTAATAATAGCATCCAGCTAATTAGCCTACCTGACAGGAGTATTGTGGAGTATTTTGTGCATGTACAGAGTGTGAAACATTTGAAATATGAAGGGGAGGAAAGTGAGATTAGGTTAATGAAGTGGCAACCATTCCTTCTTGAAGAGGTCATCATCTCCTTAAGTACGTATTATTAAATTAAGATTTTAGTACAAAAAACTCTGTGGACTTATCTCATGTCCTAATATTCACATACACCTATAGTCATGATTGTAGCAACACTTGTGGAAGTTTGATAACTTATAATTATTATTGCTATGAAGGTCATAGCTATATAGAGCCTATGTGTTGAAACATACTAGTCTTTAAAAATTTGTTTGTAGTTCTCTTAGTATACTAGCTTATTATAATATTGATTTTTAGGTAATATATACTGAAATATTGCTGATGGCTGGCCACATAGCTGCTGGTGTGAGTACTGCATATTACGTTGATGAACACATATTTGATGAAATAAAAGGTGCAGAAAGTTTCACAATCTCAGAGGAGGTAGCCAGACTCAAAGATTCCATGACTACTGCTGCTGTGAGTACAAAATTATTGTACTAGGTAAAAACATCCATGCTAGTAGCTATGTTAATGTGAACAGAATAGCTATACTAATGATATTGTTATACTATTGTACATAAAAATTGTATCAGTATACTAATGTAACAGTTGTGGCAAAGTACTGTAATAACTCTAGTACATAATTATGTGTGGTAAATTTGATGTCTGTAAACCTGTCTGTTTGTGGCTTGTCAGCTTGTGTTGGACTTGGCCTATTAGGCCTGAGTACAATAAGCAGCATATTATTCTTTTGGCTCCATTTGGGCATGATCTTAGATGGGGCCTAATTGAAGCATAATACAGTAATAATTTCAGGAGTTTCAGCTATTGCTCTTAGTTCAGGGCAGGCAGCATAACTGACACAGTTGACATGCTCAGCTAGTCTTCCCTCAGTGCCCTGCACTGGCTAGCTGAGTATATCAACGTCATGTATGACTGGTCACCAACACAAATAGTACATAACCAGTCATGCATTACAGACTTATGTGCAGTGCACATATGGCATGGCATGTCACATGTGACTATTGAGCTGAGATAGCTACCAGTCATGGCAGAGTGTCACATAGATAGTGATTTAGAGGTTCAAGAACCTAGAGTGGTCTCACTTTTGGATAAACTTATAAGTCTCCTGAACCCTCTTCATTGAGCAGAAGGAGGGAAACCCTGAGTAATCCTCCTCCTGTCTGTTGGGAAAAAGCGCTCTACTGGTATGAGAAAATAAAAATGACCCTAATCTTCATCCTTCAAAGTGTGTAACTGAATACTCTGGAGAGCATTCTGTTGCTGCTGGGAAACTATTTTATAAAGCTTGTAGTGAAACTCTCTCAGTGAAAATCTTGTGCAGAATGGTTTTACTGATACAGCCTTCATCGGCTGCTTCAGAAAGAGTATTTTTACTTTTGAACAACACTTTTAATGAATGGCAACAAGGCTGCTTAGAAGACTACCTAGAAGACTATGTAGAGACATCTAGCTATCATGCTACAGTACAACACTCGATAAAATTATTTTGGGGGAATAATGGGGAATAATGGATAATTTATGGGAAAGAATAATAGGCAATATAAGGAGAATAGGAGCATAGCATAATAGGCAAAATTAAAAGCATATTGTACTCAGGCCTATAATTATCTAGCTGACATGATTTTCTAAGATCTGTATGATACTTAACTAATAAGTTCTGCTTGGTGTAGTCAATAAAGTTCTGAGTCAGCACACATTACACTGTAAATTTATACTGTATGTGGTGGTGTTATTCGTATGATCAAGACTCTAGATCTGCAGAACTAATTAATCACCTATATAAGTGAGTTTTCTCCCACCCTATAGAGAAGATTAATAATTTGAGGGGCTTGATGTGATAGTTTATTTCAAGTGCCCTGATTTTAAATATTCAACAGTTCAAGCTTCACTGTAGCTAATTCCTGTATATTATTGTGTTAGCTATAACCAAATTATTTTCCTGTGTAGGCATTCTGCTTTGTGGCTGTGTTCCTGTTTGGAATTCTTGTGATCTGGGAGATCATCTTCCTTGTCTTTGGGTGGAATGATATAGTGGTGAGGAACACACATGGCTTCTTCCAAAACCAAGACGAAAATGAATGCTAATTCTCTCCATTAGCTAACTAATGAACAATAGTGTCATGTAGTATTGTACTTTGCTAGCTAGATTAGTTACCTTTTGCTACTTTTAGTAAAATTCTAACTAGTTCCCACATAGATTCACATTATTAATTTTAGTCTAGCTACTGCAATGTCAAGGGTTCAAAACTACTGACTATATAGCTATATTATCTCTATACAAATTCTAGCCCACATCTTCATTCCTGCATAATCCTACAAGTCTACAATAAAGATAAAGTTCCTGAACCATTGCATGGAGACTGAGTGCCTGACACACATTCCAGTGGTTTCACAGTGTATCAGAAGAGGGTGTGGCTTTGCATTGGAGAGACTTCTTGTATTGGTTTGCTTCACTTCTAAGAAAGCAAAAATTATATTCATGATGCCTTTTATCTAGAGTTGTGTTGTATTTATCGTTTTCAGGTTCTTAGCAAATGGCTCAGTCAAATCCGAAGAGTAAAAGTTTTTATCTTAGAACATAGAATGAATTAATACACACTCAACAATGATTGTAAAAGTGACCACAGAATTTTAATACCAGTAATAATATAATATTATATGATATAATAATGATTATAAGATAACACAACTTAAAATATCACATATCACAAGTTGGTAGTGAGGATATGTTCTGGTAGGTAAAGGGTTATGAAACTAAAAAACTTCAACCACATGGATGTCAGTTGAAAAAGAAATTGAAATAGTGTATGATCATTGAACATCATTTCAACCCATTTCTATTCCCAAGTCTGTTGAAATTGCTTAGGTACTGGAAGCAGGGGGGGGGGGGGGGTCATGTGTTATGTGTTACCCCAAATCTTTTGGGAGGGGGGAGGGGGGGTGCACCAGTTCTGAGTTTCTTATTGCTCCTTACTACTTGCACATTATTTTTTTTGTAGCTAGCTATCACCAGGTTATACCACTGAAAAAAAAGCAGTAGCTATGTAAAAATCTACACCTTATTATAATAGACCTATTAACACCTTAATAACAATACAGTGGAACCTCTAAAAACGAACCCTCTAACGAGCGAATTACCTCTCACCAGCGAACTTTCAGAATGCCCCCGAGCAACTCCCATAGAAAATGTACAGCAGATCACCTCTTAAAGCGAATACCTCTGAACTCCGAATAGTGAACACTAGCTTAGCACTAACACACTCTAGCAATGATAAACTGACGTCTAAAAGTGAACGAGAAGCCACACCCATTTCAAAAAATGGAATTTAGATAGTGTATTAATAATAAGGCCAAGGTTGAAGTCAAAGTGCCAGTTTGTTTAGCGGTGGCAATGACTAGGAAATCGAACAACTAAGTAGTGGAAGTGATGCACAGGAGCAAGAAGTAGAAGAATGTGCTCAAGAGTGTAGGGAGATGGATGAAGAACCCAAGACAACAGTTATAATGCACTAGATAATGTTAAACTGTTTCTGGAGAACCATGGATTCCATCAAGAAGCTGGCACAATCAGCTCAGTTGGAGATGCTATGTAGCATGTGCCCATGTAAAGTCATCAAAAGCAAGCTACTTTTTTTGATTATAATAATTATGACCCCCAATTTGTTATGAAATTTTTATACTCCAGTGTCATTAAATTAATATAGCCACAAGAATGTACAGCTATGAATAAATGAAATCATTATACACTACATGTAATTGGGAGCAGTAGCATGATAAACCTCTGAAAGCAAACAACCTCTGAATAGTGAACAGAGTGGCCTGGTCCCAAATTGTTCTCTCTTCGGAGGTTCCACTGTATAATGTTCCATAATAGTAAAGCAAGGGTTAAACTATAAGAATATCACTAGTGATTATAGTGCCATGTGTTGTGGGTCAGCACTAGAATCTAGTTAGTATTCAAAAATTCCTGTTACTTCTGCTACTGCTGAATGTACACTTTTGGCCATGTGTAGATTAAATTTTTTAAGATCCACAATGTTGATAACATAGGCTCCTACTTTTTGAAAACCAGTTCCAGGACACTGGCCACATCTACCATCCACACCCAAATCATAGCTAACACCGCCCAAACCACACCATCAAAAACCACATCCATCAATCAATAGTCCCTCTCTGAGTCTGCATTTGATGATGGTATTGAAAGCAAGCCTGTCAAGGATGCTGACTGTGCATGCATGCACTGCAATGTACTGTAGTCATAGGACAACAACAATCAGATCTACACTACAGATCTAGCAGTAGTTTTAATAGCTATTGCAGTCAGTGTCTATAGACATAGTATAGTAGTACTTAACTCTACTACTCCAGCATCCATGACAAATGTCAGGTGAATCCAGAACACAGGACAATGTCAACAAATCCAGGACTGTCCTGGACATTCCAGGACAGTTGGAGCCTAAACAATAATGTCATGCTCTTACATATTCATGAAAACAATGCTGACAATATTCCCTACAAGCTAATACATACTGAAAGAAGAAGGAACTTTTTGGGAACCAATGTCAGCATCTGTCTTTATAATGTAACAAAATTCAATCATTGAAATAGGTGTAAAAAGTGGGCATGACAAAGCTGGATGTTTTGTTTGTGCCCCAAACATCTTCTGTTACCTCTGAGTCAAAATGTATAGACCAGTGAGCCCTAAAAGTTTAGTGACTCTGAATGAAACACTTATTCTATAGACCAGTGAGCTCTATGTTGACCAAAATCTCTAATCTAACCATGTTCAAAGTGTCCTCTTTGCTTGACCATCAGCACACCTATGTGGTAGACGTGAGAACCAGCAAGAAACAGCAGGACTACCTAAACAAGATGTATGCTCTTATCCAAAGGATTATTGATCAAGCCAAGAAGGGACTGTCTTTCATCAAATCTCCTTCAACTCAGCATCATGTATGTGTGTACGTATGTAGGTATATTATCCCAGATACTGCTTAGCAATGTATATAAGTTGTGTGATTAAGATTTTGCAGATTAAATTTTAAAATGTTTGTTGCTGCTGTTGTTGTTGTTGTTATTTAATTCTTCAAAATAATGAGCATTATGATAGTGGGACTTTTTAATTAGCTACAAAAAAAAGGCAACAAATAAATAAAAGGAAAAAAATTGCCAACCATGCACCTTGAAATGCTCTATGTTGGTACTGGTTATTTTCCGCCTGCATGTCACCAAAACCACCATAGTGCCCCATTCATGACTGATTGCCACTACTGTGTTTCCTTCTAGATTGACCAGATTGACTGCTACCACTACATTTTCTTCCAGAAAGACCTCCATAGTTTACATTATGATTGACCAATTCGCTTTTGCCCCCACAGTGCACAGCTAACTAATCATTCTTATGCTGGGGTACAACACTTGTCATCCATGTGATAGACTCAACTGTAGTCAGCACCAGTAGTAACTGGCTAGCTAACAATAATCATTTTTATGTCTGTAGGATAGTTCGTTGTCAGTTGCTAGTCTAGTTGAAATGCATGCTGGGTTACCATAATCCACCTGAGCCAAATTCTACCTAGCTACTACCCCCACATCTAAACTAAGACTCACTCTTATCCCCTTGACTGGTCCAGCTAGGTCAAACAGACATAGGTGGCACCCCCCCCCCCCCCCAAAAAAAAAAGATATTAGGTGGGGCATTGCCCCCCTCCTAAAAATTGCCATGATCCTTGCCTAGTACAGAGCCTCCAACCTGAAGTGAATAACTTCAGTAAAAATAGCTTACTTTCCATAATTTTGTAGCAAATTTCATAGCTAACTAGTTTCATGACCTGCACTTTTTTAAGGCAAAAATTAGACTTGTGAATCTAGTATACTTCAGTAAACAAACATTATGAATTAGCTTAAAATAAATAAACTTTATCACCTACTTTAGGAATATAAACTGCCTCTGGACAATGTTTATTGTTAATTCACAGCAGTATCTGTTAAAAATATGGAAAAATCCATGGTTGAAGGCTCTACTAGTAGTTGTAGCTAGCTATATCAACTGTGAAACCATAATGAAAAGTGCCACATGCACAGATAATTAATAGCTAGCTATATATAATGGCAACACTACCTTACTGAGTTACATGTCTAAAAGAAGTCATAATGAGAAGAAAGACCTCCCTAGGAGTTCCATAAACTTGACCTAAAAGAAATTGCCTCTATTTTTATAAAGACAAATTTTTGGTAAATTTTGAATAATTGTTATTTTAACTGGCTAGCTATATACCTAATAATGTAATATACTCACTACCACCCCCCCAAAACAAAAATGCTTCCTCCACCTATGGATCAGTATCATGAAAGCTCCCTTATCATACAGCTATTGCAATTCTGTAGTGTGTTTTCTTCTCTCCTACATCATTTCTGTGCTCCCTCAATCAGAGAAAGCCTCCAACCACCTTCTACTTCCTTTATATCAGTCAAGAATTCAGTATTTCAGTAGTTTGAGGCTGTGTATTTTCTTTTCATCAGTTAGAATTGAATAAGCACTCACTCTGACAGCAGCTTGACTCCTCTCCCTTTGTATCAAAGTTATTTAGTACTTGATCTTGTGTACAGCACCTTCCTTATGGTCCTCCTTTTCATCTTTATCATGCACTCTTCCATTTTCAGAGAAACTTCCTATGTCTAGAAACATAATCCATCTGACAGTGGAATCTGGGGAAAGTCCCTAAGTGGGTGGAGAAGCCAGTGTCTCAACTGATAGAGCCTACTTCAGCAGATGCTCCTGAGGATGAGGACTGGATGTATAAACCAGGCAATTACAGAAGAAGAAAGTTCAGGGTCTACTGTTGAGTTATCTCTTGCTATCGACAACTATATATTTTATGAACACCTCCAACCTTTTCTCTGACAGGACATGCACCCCCAAAAGATGACACATTTTAGATCAATATTCAACATTATTTTCCAGGAGGAGAGTAATGGAAAGTAGTGAACTTCTGTGTTTTATGCATTATTCATATGGTTATTGATGAAATGGCATATAGATAGAAGATATAAAAAATCATTCTATAGAGATTACATTATATATGTGAATCCATGTGAAAACCAGTTTTAAAGTAAAAGGTAACAAACTATAGCTAATATTCTAGCAAAGTACAATACACACTACATGGCACTAGCTATAGATAATGGAGGGAGTTAGCTAAAAATTAACGAGATCTTCATCATGGAAGGAGCTCACCATTGTGTGCTCCTCACACTTTCATTCCACCCAAAGACAAGGAAGAGGATCTCCCAGATCACAAGAAACCCAAACAGGAGCACAGCCACAAAGCAGAATGCCTACATAAGAAAATATTGTGATTACTGACATCATAATAATGAGTTTTATATTATTGCATCAGAGATTATGCGAGATGTATAGCTAGTTACAAGGATAAGCTACAATAAAATACTTTTTGATGTACTTGTGCTCTCAAAGTGATGGGAAATGGGGTGCCTTTTGTTCCCTATGAGATTTGTGCCAAGCAGGAAATAAAAGGGGTGTTGTGACAACTTCCTCCGAAACAATTACTAATAGCTATCTATAGTGAGCATGCTCAGTTAGTTTAATGTCTCAGTATACCACAGGTGTGGTTAGAGACTATTACTTTCTGTGTGAATGTTGCAAGGCCTAGTTAAATTAATCTGAGATTGACTAACATGTAAAAGGGTGACTATGCACACAAAGATATACCATTATAGAAATAAGTGCAATAGAGATTCAACTATACCCAATAGGGTAGTTGAAAAATAGAAATACGTAGAATGGGTTTAAGGGACACTATCCCAAGTTTTACTGGTATAAGTTCTGTGTACTTTAGTAAACTGGCATAACATTAGTATGTATATCATTAGTATACTGGTATGAGTTTTGTTTACATTAGTATACAAATACCACTGAAGCCCTGTTTTAATCTAGCAATAACTACTCACAGCAGCAGCAGCCATTGAATCTTCAAGTCTGATAGACTCCTCTGGGACACCATCTGCATCTTTTATTACATTATTTAATAATATGTGTTCATCAGCATTAAAAGCAGTGCTCACACCCCCAACTATGTGGCCAGCCATCAAGGATATTTCAGTAAATATTACCTATAATATTTTATAAACAAACAAAATTAATATCAAACAAGCAATATACGCACAAAGAAAACTACAAATGAATTTTTAAAGACTGGCATACTTCAGCACAGCTTTAGCTATGAACTTCACACTACACAATAAATGATGAAACTTCCACAAGTGTTGCTGCAACTATGTGTATTCATGATAATTAACTAGAGCTGTATGTATGTATTAGGACATGAGATATAAGTGCTTAGTTTACCCGGAGTTTTTTATTGATTGTTAAAGAGATGGCGCTCAGATAAAGTATTCTTCAAAGAAATAATGGATATTATTTATTGTACAATAATAGTTTGCCCATACAATGACAAGCACATACGTAAATTTCAGTAATAGAAAAGTTTTGTGATGGTAGATCAGATTGTCTTTTTGACATAAAACAAATTGTCAGCAATTAGAAAAATCATGATTGATATAAGGTTCATGAGTCAGTGATATTTTGATAGATTGTAATATTGAAAGATATATTCATTGTCATGATTAATTTATTGTTGACCATCTGATCTTCAATATCAGCTGTACAATATTCTCAGGAGACGATGCTCAGATAAAGTATAAAATTTAATCTATACTTCATAAGGAATAGAAGTATGATCATACGTACAATAACAACCACATGAAGTTCTGTTAAAAGAAAAGTTTAATAGACACTGGCATTGGTTATCACTAGGCAAGACAATGTTAGTTATGCAAACATGGATGTTATGTTGCAAGGTAAAGCTTCCTTGAATGATGTTTGCTTTATGTGTACTTAAAAAATGAAGGAGAGAGGCATAGCTAGGACCTATTGTGTCTGCAGAGTAATGGTGAGTTAATGAAAATATATGTCTTGAAGTTTATATAATGTCACATAATTACAGTGAGCTACGTAGCTAGTAAGTACATCCAGATGTAAATAATAATGTGCCCTCTCTTTTATCTCTCCTCAAAAAATAATAATTACGTATAATGATAACTAGCTAGTGAGACTCACAACAGGTAGTAGTGTTATGATGATACCATTGACAAATTCAATGTTGAGGAACCTTGTCAAAATAACTGCTGCCTCTATCATAATAGAAACTGCTGTAATGGCTATCACAAAGGAAGTAGATCCCCTTATTTCTTTCAATATTTTTCTGCTTTTATACTTTAAATCCTCTGGCACATAAGATGCTTCATTAATCTCTTTAATTACAGGGGCAAAGTCATCTTCGAATGTCTTCAATGCAACTGAAGCAGCTATCAAAGCTGCCAATGATCCTACCTATGTACGTACAGCACAAAGCATGCAATTACGATTTTATTATAATACATCCCACACAACTAGACCTTGCAGAAAAGTTACAATGAATGTAGATAACCAGTAGCTATTGTTCTGCAGATTGTATGGAGCTATATTTTTTATTGTACGTAGGTTCAAATGCAATTATTATTATTTTTATAAAACACATTAGGATCAGGTCTACTGTTTCTTGTAGGGAGTCTGTTCTTATATTGGAGGTTATTTGCACAAAGATGGTGCATTTTTAACCAGTTGTCAGCTGTCCTTACTTAGAAAGATACATAAGTACTTTAGCAGAGGTTCTACTGCAAGATTAGGCTAAAATAAACTACCTTTTGACAATGTAATAGCTACACTGTAAAACTTACTGCTATAGCCAAAACCCTCAGGAAGATTTCTTTCTTTTTCTGTCTTGAATCTACTTCCATGATAAGCTCTTAGGTGTGAGTATCCTCCAAAAAGTCTGTGCAAAAATGCAGCTCTCTTACACAATAATATTAAGATGGCAGCACTCCGCCAGTATGGTTCTAAGTAGAATGTAAACTATGGTGTGATGTATTATGAAAAGAGTGAGAAACTTTAAATTCTGAGAGTATAAATTCTGATTTACTTTTTCAAGAAGATACGTAGTGTGTAATGTGAATTCTAACAAGAATATTTTGTAAATTCTGATGAATACTGTCAAGAAGATAGTGAACAACATGTTAATTCTATATTTTCAAGAATAGTAAACAACATGTAAATACTAAAAAAGATTGTGAGCAACATGAGTGAGAAATTGTAAATCGATGTATACTTTCAAGAAAAATAAGGCAATGTCCACACAAAGGACATTTGTCTTGTCCCTAACTAACACTTTATTGATCTAGCTTTGGGGACAAAGCTGGGATCAACTTTAATATACGTATGGACATAACTTAATTGCTAGCATACGTAGCTAGGTAATTAATTAATATTGTTTAGCATAATAGCAGAGTTTACTATATAAGGGGTTGGTGGATTGCAGGGATGCTGCCACATTCATGCCCACAATAGAAGCCCAAGTAAACTGACTTTTCAGGCTGTTTATGACAAAAACCAGATTACAGTGCTAAATCACTCCATTGAGTTTTTTAGGAGCAAAAATATTGGATATAGTTAACTCTACACTCAAAGTTCTACATGTTTAAGTGTCATAATCTAGTCCTCAAAGTACCTATTCCAGTGTCTGACAAGTCATAGCCTTGCTTCAAGGTACACATTTTTCTGATCAGTTAAAATCCAAACCTACTGTATTTATAATTATATGATTCCAATAATAATAAGACCAATAACAAATTATATAGAGGAGAGGGAAAACTACAAAGGTAGAACAAGTACATTAAAAATCCAAATAGCTATCATATTCCTACAACGGTTACAAATGAAGAGAAGAAAGGATTATAAAGATGACATTGATGTCAGTGTAGTGGCTGAAGTCTGTCTTAAAAGGACGAATGATCATCATTAATATAGCAAAAATGATACTAAACACATCAAACTAAAGATAAAAAACATTGTGTTCAAAGTGAATAGACCATTTATGTAAGAAACCCAGAAGAAAGAATAAAGAGGCAAACCATTGACAATCACGAGTGCCTGGTTCAGTTATTTCTTGTAACAGCCATAAAATGAGTCCATGAAGGTGTGGCGGATGTACCAACGAAATGGGAACATATTCAGAATCTTTTTAGAACCATCGAAATGGATACAATAGAAGTAGCACCACAGGTGAGAGTACAAAGACAAACAATGTTCCTATAATAATTATTATAGCTAGGATGGCATAAGGAATATGTTTCTCGGAATAGTTGCATCATAGAAAAGCCACAAGCCATGATGAAAACCTTTCAATGAGGAAAGCTGAAATACTTTAACTGGAACAATAAGATTAAATAATACACTCACATTTGACAGAAGAAAGAATGTAGCATAATATTATTCGTTGATTCCTACAAAAGATACTGAAAACTCTAAGAAAAGGTTTCCAAATCACTAAATGTACAAATCTATTAAAACATACAACACCATAAGCAGAAGAGGATCTCTACAGCTATGTTAAGGGAGAGAGTCTGCAGTTCCGAGGAAAAATTTTCTGGCAAAGTCCCAATAGCTATCTATTTATATAAACACCAATTCAATTACACTAGCTACAATAACTCTTCTACGTACTATAGACACCTACGTAGAGTGGGAACACCATTATAATGACTTATACTGAATAGAGGGAAATAATATAACATTTGTTTCGCTAGCTTTTGATCACTGTCTTAATATTATAGCTACGTAACTATTGTTCATAAAGTCACCAACAACTATTAATAGCTATTATATTGTTATTACTTCAATATCATAGCTATGTTGCTATAAACATGTTATTCCCAGCAAGATTACCACTGTTTCAATACTAGCTATATTATGTTATTATAAACATGGAAATCCCAACTAAGACTAGTTACTACTGTTTCAGTCCATAGCAAGAGGCTCATCATTGAATGTGTTTCTCACCACTATTTCATTCCACGGAAGATAATCTCCCAGATCACAAGAAATCCAAACAGGAAAACAGTCACAAAGCAGAATACCTACACAGGAAAATAATGTGGTTACTGACACCCTGATAATGAATTCCATATAGTTTTGTAATTATTATTGGATGGGAGGAGATAAACTTATGTGAGATGCATAGCTAGTTACAAGGATCATCTAGCTACAATGAAGCTCGAACTGTTGAATATCTTATTCAATTCTAACATCGTGAACTATTAATGCTCTCTACATGGTGGGGGAAAACTCAGTAGTCCTGGAGATCTAGAGTCTTGATCAGGCAAATAACACCACCACATACAGTTAAGCATACAGTGTAATGTGTGACTCAATACTAAAAGAACTTCATTAACTAATGTCATGAAGCCATAGGCCTCAACTTTTTAGAAATGGTTTTAGGGACCATAAAACCACACCCGCATACCACGCCCAAATTTATACACCACACCCCCTGACTACACCCATTCTCATTGTGTGATAATTACAAAGTCTACTGTAATAACTCTATAGTATTATTATGTGTGGTAAATTTGATGTCTGTAAAACAGTCCTGTTTGTGGCTTGTCAGCTTGTGTTGGGCTGGGCCTATTGTCTAAACTATTATTATTATCTGCCTGTACTGACTCCTGAGTCCCACATTACACTATGTATAAATATATGTGGTGGTGTTATGTATTTGCCTGATCAAGACTCTAGATCTGCAGAACTGAACACCAGATGTGAGTTTTCTACCACCCTATAGAGAACATGAATAGTTTGAGGGCCTTGATATAATAGTTTATTTCAAGTGCTCTGATTTTAAATATTCAACAGTTCAAGCTTCACTGTAGCTAATTCCTATATGGAATTCATTATTATTGTGTTACAACAGAGTTATTTTCCTGTTTAGGCATTCTGCTTTGTGGCTGTGTTCCAGATTTCTTGTGATCTGAGAGATCATCTTCCTTGTCTTTGGGTGGAATGATTAGTGGTGAGGAACACAGATGGCTCCTTCCAAGATGAAAATGAATGCTAATTCCCTCCATTTAACTAAAGAACTTCAATATAGTATTGTACTTTAGTAGCTAGATTAGTTTTAACTAGTTCCCACATAGATTCACATTAGTCTAGCTACTGCAATGTCAAGAGTTCAAAACTTACTGACTAGCAATTATCTCTACACAAATTTCAGCCCACATCTTCATTCACGCATAATTCTACTAGTCTACAATAAAGATAGCTAAAGCTCCTGAACCATTGCATGCTTGACACACATTCTAGTGGTTTCACAGTGTGCCAGAAGAGGGTGTGGCTTTGAATTGCATTTTGAAGAGAGTCTTCTTGTGTTGCTTTGCTTCACATCCAGGAAAGCATAGATTGTATTCATATGATGCCTTTTATCTAGAGTTGTGTTGTATTTATTGTTTTCAGGTTCTTAGCAAATGGCTCAGTCGAATCCGAAGAGTAAAAGTTTTTATCTTAGAATGTAGCTAGAAATGAATGAATACACACTCTTAAATATTAAAGTGACCACAGAATTTTAATACCAGTAATAATATTACATAACTTAAGTTGGTAGTGAGGATAATGTCATTATGATTATTACACTATATATGTTCTGGTAGGTAAAGGGTCATGGAAGTCTATGTTCTGGTAGGTAAAGGGTCATAGAAGTCTATGTAGGTAAAGGGTCATGGAAGTCTATGTTCTGGTAGGTAAAGGGTCATGGAAGTCTATGTTCTGGTAGGTAAAGGGTCATGGAAGTCTATGTTCTGGTAGGTAAAGGGTCATGGAAGTCTATGTTCTGGTAGGTACAAGGGTAATAAACTTCAACCATATGGACCTCAGTTGAAAAAGAAATTGAAACAGTGTATAATCATTAAACATCATTTTAACCCATTTCTATTCCCGAGTCTGTTATTCAGGGTTGGGGGAGACATGGGGGCACGTGCCACCCCAGATCTTTTAAAAAGGGCACACAGGGGGGTGGGGCGCACCAGTTCTGAGTTTCTTATTGTTCCTTACTACTACATTTTGATTTAACCCTTGTATCACCAGGTTATACCACTGAAAAAAAACTTTTTCTTCTTTCTTTTTGCAGTCCAGTAGCTATGTAAAGATCTATTATATAGACCTATGTATTTACACCTTAATAACATAGACCTATTATAATGTTCCATATAGTAAAGCAAGGGTTAAACCACAATGACATCACTAGTGACTATATGTAGTGCCATATGTTGTGGGCTGTGGGTCAGCACTAGAATCTATAGTTAGCTATCATGACAAATCAAAAATTCCTATTACTTCAGCTACTGCTGAATGTACACTTTTTGCCATGTGTAGATTAAATTTTTAAGATCAGCAACAGTGGCGTAGCTAGCCTTTTGGAATTGGTGTGGCTGTAAACACACAATAGCTAGTTCAAGTTCATTAGTAGCTCCGCCCAACATTATATAAATCTTTGCACATGCACAAGGCTGTAGCTCTATAGCTGCTTTAGTGTGGTGAAAGCCACTCTTAGCCATACTCTAGCTATGCCACTGGATCCACTATGTCACAAACATTGTTCAATGCTCTTACATATTCATAAAGACATATACTGACAATATTCCCTACAAGCTAATACAATATGTATCAGTCAATGAAAGAAGAAGGAACTTTTTTGGGAACTAATGTCAGCATCTGTCTTTATATTATAGTGTAACAAAATTCAATCATTGAAATACATAGGTATAAAAAGTGGGCATGACAAAGCCGAAAGTTTTGGTTGTGTTCCACATGGTATGAAACATCTTCTGTCACCTCTGAGTCCGAATAAATCACTTATTCTATAGACTAGTGAGCTCTATGTTGACCAAATGTTTAGTGACTCTGTATTTTATAGACCAGTGAGCTCTATGTTGACCAAATGATTTAGTGACTCTGTATTTTATAGACCAGTGAGCTCTATGTTGACCAAAAGTTTTGTATTTTATAGACCAGTGAGCTCTATGTTGACCAAAAGTTTTGTATTTTATAGACCAGTGAGTTCTATGTTGACCAAAAGTTTTGTACTTTATAGACCAGTATAAGCTCTATGTTGACCAAAAGTTTAGTGACTCTACACTTATTCTATAGACCAGTGAGCTCTAGCTCTGTGTTGATCAAAAGTTTAGTGACTCTGTATTTTATAGACCAGTGAGCTCTATGTTGACCAAATGATTTAGTGACTCTGTATTTTATAGACCAGTGAGCTCTATGTTGACCAAAAGTTTTGTATTTTATAGACCAGTGAGTTCTATGTTGACCAAAAGGTTTGTACTTTATAGACCAGTATAAGCTCTATGTTGACCAAAAGTTTAGTGACTCTACACTTATTCTATAGACCAGTGAGCTCTAGCTCTGTGTTTGATCAAAAGTTTAGTGACTCTGTATTTTAT
This sequence comes from Diacarnus erythraeanus, assembly GCA_964016965.1. NCBI lineage: Eukaryota > Metazoa > Porifera > Demospongiae > Poecilosclerida > Podospongiidae > Diacarnus > Diacarnus erythraeanus. The sequence goes on along the minus strand of OZ024674.1, from coordinate 6,877,480 downwards.
AGACCAGTGAGCTCTATGTTGACCAAATGATTTAGTGACTCTGTATTTTATAGACCAGTAAGCTCTATGTTGACCAAAAGTTTTGTATTTTATAGACCAGTGAGCTCTATGTTGACCAAAAGGTTTGTATTTTATAGACCAGTGAGTTCTATGTTGACCAAAAGTTTTGTACTTTATAGACCAGTATAAGCTCTATGTTGACCAAAAGTTTAGTGACTATACACTTATTCTATAGACCAGTGAGCTCTAGCTCTGCGTTGATCAAAAGTTTAGTGACTCTGTATTTTATAGACCAGTGAGCTCTATGTTGACCAAATGATTTAGTGACTCTGTATTTTATAGACCAGTAAGCTCTATGTTGACCAAAAGTTTTGTATTTTATAGACCAGTGAGCTCTATGTTGACCAAAAGTTTTGTATTTTATAGACCAGTGAGTTCTATGTTGACCAAAAGTTTTGTATTTTATAGACCAGTATAAGCTCTATGTTGACCAAAAGTTTAGTGACTCTACACTTATTCTATAGACCAGTGAGCTCTAGCTCTGCGTTGATCAAAAGTTTAGTGACTCTGTATTTTATAGACCAGTGAGCTCTATGTTGACCAAATGATTTAGTGACTCTGTATTTTATAGACCAGTAAGCTCTATGTTGACCAAAAGTTTTGTATTTTATAGACCAGTGAGCTCTATGTTGACCAAAAGTTTTGTATTTTATAGACCAGTGAGTTCTATGTTGACCAAAAGTTTTGTATTTTATAGACCAGTGAGCTCTATGTTGACCAAAAGTTTTGTATTTTATAGACCAGTGAGTTCTATGTTGACCAAAAGTTTTGTATTTTATAGACCAGTATAAGCTCTATGTTGATCAAAAGTTTAGTGACTCTACACTTATTCTATAGACCAGTGAGCTCTAGCTCTATGTTGATCAAAAGTTTAGTGACTCTGAATGAAACATTTACTTTATACACCATTGACCTTTACATTATGTTGACCAAAAGTTCAGTGTATGCTCTTATTCAAAGGATTATCATGATCAACATCATGATTGACCAATTCATTCAGGGCTTTGACCCACAGTGCACAGCTAATTATTCTATATGCTGGGGTACAACACTAGTCATCCATGTGATAGACTCTATACAGCTGTAGTCAGCACCTGCAGTAACTGGCTAGCTAACAATAATCATTTTTGTGTCTGGTAGGCTGGTGTGTCATAGTTTGTTGTCAGTTGCTAGTCTAAAAAAGTGTCTAGTTGAAATGTTGTGTGCTGGGTTACCACAATCCACCTGAGTAGCTAGTTACTATCCCCACATCTAAAGTAAGATTCAGATAGCCTTCAACTCCCTTCTACTTCCTTCATATTAGTCAAGAATTCAGTATTTCAGTACTCAGCATGGTTGGAGGCTCTGCATTTTCTTTCCACTGGTTGGAATTGAATAAGCATTCACTCTGACAGCAGCTCGACTCCTCTTACTTTGTATCCAAGTTATGATCTTGAGTAAAGGTCCTTCTTTATTGTCCTCCTTTTCATCTAATTATCATTCTCACCACTGCTTCCATTTTCATAGAAACTTCCTGTGTCCTCTAATCTGACAGTGCTTTTAGTGCTTGAGACTGGGGAAGTCCCTAAGTGGGCGGCGAAGCAACTGATGGAGCCACCCCAGCAGATGCTCCAGAACTGGACTCAGAAATCAGGTAATCTCAGAAGAAAGTTCAGGGGCTACTGTTGAGTTAGTCTTTGCCAGTGACAACTTTGTTTTCTAACCTGAGAGGGACTTTACCGTCTCCTACAGGACATACACCACCACAGAGACACACACCACCACAGAGACACATCCAGATCAATGTTCAGAACAAAACATTCTTTTCCAGGAGGAGAGTAATGTAACATTGAACTTCTGTGTTTCATACCTTATTTGTAATAGCTAATGGTTATTGTTGAAGTGTCAGAGCATGCATGGATATGTACTTAAGAAATTATTCTATAGAGATTACATTATTAATGTGAATCTATGTAAAAACATAGGTAACACGCTATAGTTAATAGTACAATACACACTACATGGCACTAGCTATAGTTAATGGAGGGCGTTAGCTAAATATTAACAAAATCTTCGTCTTGGAAGGAGCCTCATCGTTGTGTGCTCCTTGCACTTTCATTCCACCTAGAGGCAAGGAACTTGATCTCCCGATACCCAAACAGGAGCACAGCAATAAAGCAGAATGCCTACACAGGAAAATAATGTGGTTACTGATGAATTCCATAGTTTTATTGATTATTGAATCAAAAAAATTATGCGAGATGTATAGCTAGCTAGTTACAAGGATAAGCTACAATGAAATCCTTTTTGCACTGATGATGTACTTGTGCTCTCAAAGTGACGGGAAATGGGGTGCATTTTTTCTATATGAGATTTGTTTGCTAAGCAGGAAATAAAAGGGTGTGGTTGGAGACTATTACTTCCTGTGTGAATGTTGCAAGGCCTGGTTATGTAAAATGGTGACTATGTACAAAGATATAGCATTATAGAAATAAGTACAATAGAGATTTAACTATTACCCCATAGGTAATAAATAGAATGGGTTTAAAGGACACTATCACAAGTTAATATACTGGTATAGGTTCAGTGTACTTTAGTAAACTAGCATACATAAGTTTTATGTATAATCATTAGTATATTGTTATAAGTTCTGTTTACATTAGTATACAAATACGACTGAAGCCCTGTTTTAATCAAGCACAATAATTTTGCATAACAACTCACAGCAGCAGCAGCCATTGAATTTCCAAGTCTGGTAAACTCCTCTGAGACACTTTCTGCATCTTTTATTATATCAAATACGTATTTATCAGCATAATAAGCAGTGCTCACACCCCCAGCTATGTGGCCAGCCATCAGCAATATTTCAGTTATTGTTACCTATTTATATTTATAAACAAGCAAAAAATACATAGCTAAACAATATCAAACAAGCTAATATTAGGTGTACAAAGAGAACTACAAACAAATTAAAGACTGGCATGCCTCAGCACAGCTTTAGCTATGAACTTCACATTACACAGTTAGCTACATACGTAGCTAGCTATAAGTGATCAAACTTCCACAAGTGTTGCTGCAACTATGTGTATTCATAATAATTAGCTAGAGGTGTATGTATGTATTAGGACATGAGATAAGAACTATATCCAGAGTTTTTATACTAAATGAAATGATTATTCAAGAGATGGTGCTCAGATAAATTATCACATGAGGTTCTGTTAAATGATGAAGGAGAATCAGATTGTCTACTAGACAGTGGCATTGGTTATCGCCAGGTAAGACAATGTGAGTTATAAGACCAAACACATAGGTGTAGGAAAGTAGGAATGAGATTTTGATTGGGGGGGGGGGCACTCATATGGAAAGGAATGGCTAAGTGTGTGTGTCTGCGAAAATTTTGAGTGACCACACCCACTAGCCACATATTTTTAATACAATTTTAATAACCACCAAAAATGCTTATTTTCACCTATAAACTTCTCAGCAACACATACCTAGCTCTAGCTAATACTGAGCAGCTGCTACATGCATCAAGAGAGACACCATAGGCCACAAATGTTGATAGCTACTAGGTATAGGGAGTCAATAAGGACTGCCTATTCATCAGCTAACTTTAAGTGGTTGCTTGAATAGGACCTTGATTTCTTCACAACCTGTAATCTATTTTGTCAGATGGGGGGGGGGGGGGGGGGCACTGGAATAATATTTGTATTAGTGACCCAAAATATTGGGGGGGCACATGCCCCCAGTGCCCCCCCCCCCCAGTTCCTACACCTATGAAACATGGATGTTATGTTGCAGGGTAGAGCTTCCTTGGATAATGTTTGCTTAAGGAGAGTGCCATAGCTAGGACCTATAGAATAATGGTGAGTTGAAAAAATATGTCTTGAAGTTCATACAATGTCACATAATTACAGTAAGCTAGCTACGTAGTAAGTACATCCCGATGTAAATAGTGCCTTCACTCTCTTTTATCTCTCCTCAAAAAACAGTATAATGCTAAATAGCTAGAGAGACTCACAACAGGTAGTAGTAGTGTTTTGATGTTTGCATTGACAAATTCAATGTTGAGGATTGTCAAAATAACTGCTGCCTCTATCATAATAGCAACTGCTGTAATAGCTATCACAAAGGAAGTAGATCCCCTTATTTCTCTCAATAGTTTGTTGAGCTCATCCTTTATATCATCTGACACATTAGATATTTCATTAATCTCTTTAATTACAGGGGCAAAGTCATCTTCAAATGTCCCCAATGCCACTGAAGCAGCTATCAGAGCTGCCAATGATCCTACCTAGCACAGCACAAATCATGCAATAATGATTTTATTACAATACATCCCACACAACTAGACCTTTACAATTAATGTAGCTAACCAGTAGTTATTCTGTAGATTGTATGGAGCTATATTTTTCATTGTAGGATAAAAACTTCTTAAAATGCAATTATTATTTGGTGGAACCTTTGAATATAAAACACATTAGGATTAGGTCTACTGTTTCTTGTAGAGAGTCTGTCCTTATCTTGGAGGTTAATTTGCACAAAGATGGCATGCATTTTTAACCAGTTGTCAGCTGTCCTTACTTAGAAGGATAAGTACTTTAGCAGAGGTTCTACTGCAAAATTAGGCTAAAATAAAGTGTGTATTTGACAATGTAATAGCTACACTATAAAACTTACTGTTATGGCCAAAACCCTTAGGAAGATTTCATCTTTTTTCTGTCTCGAATCTACTTCCATGATAAGCTCTTAGGTGTAAGTATCCTCCAAAAAGTCTGTGAAGTAAAACAGTGCAACAAATGCAGCTCTTTTATTGAGACGGCAGCACTCTGCCAGTATGGTTCTAAGTAGAGTGAACAACATGTAAAGTATGATGTGATTATTATGAAAACTTTAAACTCTGATTTACTCAGATAGTGTGTAGCATGTGAATTCTAACAAGATAGTGTGTATTTCTGTCAAGAAGATAGTGAACAACATGTAAATTCTATATTTTCAAGAAGATAGTGAACAACATGTAAATTCTATATTTTCAAGAAGATAGTGAACAACATGTAAATTCTATATTTTCAAGAAGATAGTGAACAACATGTAAATACTAAAAAAGATTGTGAGCAACATGAGTGAGAAATTGTAAATTGATGTATACTTTCAAGAATTTCAAGAAAAATAAGGCAACGTCCACGACATTTGTCTTGTCCCTAACTAACACTGTATTGATCTAGCTTTGGGGACAAAGCTGGGATAAACTTTAATATATGGACATAACTTAATTGCTAGCATACGAAGCTAGGTAATTAATTAATATCTATATTAGGGGTTGGTGGATTGCAGGGATGCTGCCACATTCATGCCCACAATAGAAGCCCAAGTAAACTGACTTTTCAGGCTGTTTATGACAATAACCAGATATTACAGTGCTAAATCACTCCATTGAGTTTTTTAGGAGCAAAAATATTGGATATAGTTAACTCTACACTCAAAGTTCTACATGTTTAAGTGTCATAATCTAGTCCTCAAAGTACCTATTCCAGTGTCTGACAAGTCATAGCCTTGCTTCAAGGTACACATTTTTCTGATCAGTTAAAATCCAAACCTACTGTATTTATAATTATATGATTCCAATAATAATAAGACCAATAAATTATATAGAGGAGAGGGAGAACTACAAAGATAGAACAAGTACATTAAAAATCCAAATCATAGCTATCATATTCCTACAACAGTTACAAATGAAGAGAAGAAAGGATTATAAAGATGACATTGATGTCAGTGTAGTGGCTGAAGTCCGTCTTAAAAGGACGAATGATCATCATTAATATAGCAAAAATGATACTAAACACATCAAACCAAAGTTAAAAAACATTGTGTTCAAAGTGAATAGACCATTTATGTAAGAAACCCAGAAGAAAGAATAAAGAGGCAAACCATTGACAGTCACGAGTGCCTGGTTCAGTTCTTTCTTGTAACAGCCATAAAATGAGTCCATGAAGGTGTGGCGGATGTACCAATGAAATGGGAACATATTCAGAATCTTTTGGAACCATCGAAATGGATACAATAGAAGTAACACCACAGGTGTGAGTACAAAGACAAACAATGTTCCTATAATAATTATTATAGCTAGGATGGCATAAGGAATATGTTTCTCATAGAAAAGCCACAAGCCATGATGAAAACCTTTCAATGATGAAAGCTGAAATACTACAAGAAGATTAAATAATACATTTGACAGAAGAAAGAATGTAGCATAATATTATTCATTGATTCCTACAAAAGATACTGAAAACTCTAAGAAAAGGTTTCCAAATCACTAAATGTACAAATCTATTAAAACATACAACACCATAAGCAGAAGAGGATCTCTACAGCTATGTTAAGGGAGAGAGTCTGCAGTTAGCAGGAAAAATTTTCTGGCAAAGTCCCAATAGCTATCTATTTATATAAACACCAATTCAATACTTCACCTTGTTATTTACACTAGCTACAATTAACTCTTCTACGTACTCTAGACACCTATGTAGAGTGGGAACACCATTATAATGACTTATACTGAATAGAGGGAAATAATATAACATTAATTGTTTCGCTAGCTTTTGATCACTGTCTTAATATTATAGCTACGTAACTATTGTTCATAAAGTCACCAACAATGATTAATAGCTACTATTGTTATTACTTCAATACCATAGCTATGTTGCTATAAACATGTTATTCCCAGCAAGATTACCACTGTTTCAATACTAGCTATATTATGTTATTATAAACATGGAAATCCAAACTAAGAGTTACTACTGTTTCAGTCCATAGCAAGAGGCTCATCATTGAATGTGTTTCTCACCACTATTTCATTCCACCCAAAGACAAGGAAGATAATCTCCCAGATCACAAGAAATCCAAACAGGAAAACAGTCACAAAGCAGAATGCCTACACAGGAAAATAATGTGGTTACTGACACCATGATAATGAATTCCATAATTATTATTGGATGGGAGGAGATAAACTTATGTAAGATGCATAGCTAGTTACTAGCTACAATGAAGCTTGAACTGTTGAATATCTTATTCAATTCTAACATCGTGAACTATTAATGCTCTCTACATGGTGGGGGAAAACTCACATAGGTGAGTAGTTCTGGAGATCTAGAGTCTTGATCAGGCAAATAACACCACCACATACAGTTATGCATACAGTGTAATGTGTGACTCAATACTAGAAAGAACTTCATTAACTAATGTCATGAAGCCATAGGCCTCAACTTTTTAGAAATGGTTTTAGGGACCATAAAACCACACCCGCATACCACGCCCAAATTTATACACCACACCCCCTGACTACACCCATTCTCATTGTGTGATAATTACAAAGTCTACTGTAATAACTCTATAGTATTATTATGTGTGGTAAATTTGATGTCTGTAAAACAGTCCTGTTTGTGGCTTGTCAGCTTGTGTTGGGCTGGGCCTATTGTCTAAACTATTATTATTATCTGCCTGTACTGACTCCTGAGTCCCACATTACACTATGTATAAATATATGTGGTGGTGTTATGTATTTGCCTGATCAAGACTCTAGATCTGCAGAACTGAACACCAGATGTGAGTTTTCTACCACCCTATAGAGAACATGAATAGTTTGAGGGCCTTGATATAATAGTTTATTTCAAGTGCTCTGATTTTAAATATTCAACAGTTCAAGCTTCACTGTAGCTAATTCCTATATGGAATTCATTATTATTGTGTTACAACAGAGTTATTTTCCTGTTTAGGCATTCTGCTTTGTGGCTGTGTTCCAGATTTCTTGTGATCTGAGAGATCATCTTCCTTGTCTTTGGGTGGAATGATTAGTGGTGAGGAACACAGATGGCTCCTTCCAAGATGAAAATGAATGCTAATTCCCTCCATTTAACTAAAGAACTTCAATATACAGTGGAGTAGGAATGAAAAAAATATTGGGGGGGCCAGACTGGCGTACTCACACCTAATAGTATAAAGCTAAGCAAGTAGGTCATAAACAATTGATGATGCTAACTAAAAATAAAACTTTCTTCTGTCATTAATGAATTCTTTAGCTATTGCTTCTAAATTATGTTGGTCATTTTTTTTCTCTGTGAACATGAAGAATCATGCAGTTTTTAAGGCGCTCTTCTGTCATTAAATTGCAAAGGTAAGTCTTTATCCTCTTGAAAGCAGAAAAACATCTTTCAGCAGTAGTTATAGGAATAGTTAGGTAGATTTTCAGTACCTTGTGCACTTCAGATAACAGCATTTTCAAAGTTGAAGTTTCATTAAACACATCACAAATAGTAGAAATCAGAGTTACCTGCCGTTTAGGAATGCCATTCAATGGAGTAGATTTAGAAGCATTTGCAAATCTATTTTTGGAAATTGATATCTTTGCTATAATAATATTATAATTGCTGAATCATCAGCACTCTTCCATTAGCACTTTCTATAAGCATTTTTCAATCTTTTGAGCAATAAGAATTTTTGGGGGGATAAATCACTTTTCCAGAGCAGCTTTCACCAAATCAATTGCCTGAAAATATTCTTTACAATAAAAACAATCAATAGAAGTAAAGGTATACTGGGCTACTTTGAGTTTCTGATTCATTATCATCTGCAGTACTACTGGTTGCTTAGTGGCAACTTCAGTACTCAAGTCTAAGCCTGATAAATCATGACTATAGTAAACAATTCTGCTTTAATCAAGCTATAAACTGAGCATGCAAGACTAGCCCTGCCCAGTGTACAGCTGAGCACTGGTATATATAGCTAGTCAAAATGGTATCTAAGAACAGGGGTGTAGACAATAGGGGGGCTTGGGGGGCTTAAGCCTCCCCAGATTTTTCAGAAGATGAGATTAACTAGATAATAGCAGGCTCTGGCTTAATTATTATTATTATTATTATTATTATTATTATTATTATTATTATTATTATTATTATTATTTTTTTTTTTTTTTTTTTTGTAAACTGCATATGATGTGCATTGTAGTGGTTTGGTAAACAATATTCAACCATGACAGTAGTGGTTAACAGGTAAGCATGGCAACATTGTGCTTAGAGAACTTGCTTGACTATTAGCTTAATTGCTAGTAGCTAGTAGTAAGTACCATGTCTGTCAATTTCTAAGATAGTGGCTTAGCACTCCTTTAAAGCCAGGTGAATCATCCAATGCCAGCTATCATTCTGATTTAGCCAGTAGTCAGCCTGAACTGAGCTAATAATATTTAGGTTTTTTGATCAGTGTATTATCTTAAAGTGATGTTGAAGATGTTTCAGCGCAGAATCCACTATGAAATAGAGCCTAGCCTATACTTGTGTACATATTTTGAATATTACTCTAATTTGCTCTCTTACACCTCTTGGATTTTGAAGAAAATTTTTTGCCTCTGCACTTTGTGCAGGAATCCCCCTCCCGCACCCTCCCCCTTGAGCCGAATTGCAGCTCTTTTGTCTTTACCTTATTAGCCCCCCCAGTCCTAAAAAGTTGTCTACACCCCTGAAGAAAAAGCAATCTTCTCTCACTACCCTCCTGTGCCTACCTCTAAGGGTGATTCTGAACAATCACCAAGTCACTACCAGTATGAAGTTATCAATTTGTTGCTGCTAATTAAAGCAATTGGCTTTATGCAGCACTGCATTAAACTACTTAGTCAGCCAAGTTGGGGGGGCCAGGCCCCTCTGTCAGAAAAGTTGGGGGGGCCATGGCCCCCCTGGCCCCCCCCATTCCTACTCCACTGATATAGTATTGTACTTTAGTAGCTAGATTAGTTTTAAAATTCTAACTAGTTCCCACATAGATTCACATTAATTTTAGTCTAGCTACTGCAATGTCAAGAGTTCAAAACTTACTGACTATCAATTATCTCTACACAAATTTCAGCCCACATCATCATTCACGCATAATCCTACTAGTCTACAATAAAGATAGCTAAAGCTCCTGAACCATTGCATGCTTGACTCACATTCTAGTGGTTTCACAGTGTGCCAGAAGAGGGTGTGGCTTTGAATTGCATTTTGAAGAGAGACTTCTTGTGTTGCTTTGTTTCACGTCCAGGAAAGCATAGATTGTATTCATATGATGCCTTTTATCTAGAGTTGTGTTGTATTTATTGTTTTCAGGTTCTTAGCAAATGGTTCAGTCGAATCCGAAGAGTAAAAGTTTTTATCTTAGAATGTAGCTAGAAATGAATGAATACACACTCTTAAATATTGTAAAAGTGACCACAGAGTTTTAATACCAGTAATAATATTACATAACTTAAGTTGGTAGTGAGGATAATGTCATTATGATTATTACACTATGTTCTGGTAGGTAAAGGGTCATGGAAGTCTATGTTCTGGTAGGTAAAGGGTCATGGAAGTCTATGTTCTGGTGTAGGTAAAGGGTCATGGAAGTCTATGTTCTGGTAGGTAAAGGGTCATGGAAGTCTATGTTCTGGTAGGTAAAGGGTCATGGAAGTCTATGTTCTGGTAGGTAAAGGGTAATAAACTTCAACCATATGGACCTCAGTTGAAAAAGAAACAGTGTATAATACTTAAGATCATTGAACATCATTTTAACCCATTTCTATTCCCAAGTCTTTTATTCAGGGTGGGGGGGAGACATGGGGGCACGTGCCACCCCAGATCTTTTAAAAAGGGCACACAGGGGGGTGGGGTGCACCAGTTCTGAATTTCTTATTGTTCCTTACTAATACATTTTGATTTAACCCTTGTATCACCAGGTTATACCACTGAAAAAAAACTTTTTCTTCTTTCTTTTTGCAGTCCAGTAGCTATGTAAAGATCTATTATATAGACCTATGTATTTACACCTTAATAACATAGACCTATTATAATGTTCCATATAGTAAAGCAAGGGTTAAACCACAATGACATCACTAGTGACTATATGTAGTGCCATATGTTGTGGGCCGTGGGTCAGCACTAGAATCTATAGTTAGCTATCATGACAAATCAAAAATTCCTATTACTTCAGCTACTGCTGAATGTACACTTTTTGCCATGTGTAGATTAAATTTTTAAGATCAGCAACAGTGGCGTAGCTAGCCTTTTGGAATTGGTGTGGCTGTAAACACACAATAGCTAGTTCAAGTTCATTAGTAGCTCCGCCCAACATTATATAAATCTTTGCACATGCACAAGGCTGTAGCTCTATAGCTGCTTTAGTGTGGTGAAAGCCACTCTTAGCCATACTCTAGCTATGCCACTGGATCCACTATGTCACAAACATTGTTCAATGCTCTTACATATTCATAAAGACATAGCTACTGACAATATTCCCTACAAGCTAATACAATATGTATTAGTCAATGAAAGAAGAAGGAACTTTTTTGGGAACTAATGTCAGCATCTGTCTTTATATTATAGTGTAACAAAATTCAATCATTGAAATACATAGGTATAAAAAGTGGGCATGACAAAGCCGAAAGTTTTGGTTGTGCTCCACATGGTATGAAACATCTTCTGTCACCTCTGAGTCCGAATAAATCACTTATTCTATAGACCAGTGAGCTCTATGTTGACCAAATGTTTAGTGACTCTGTATTTTATAGACCAGTGAGCTCTATGTTGACCAAATGATTTAGTGACTCTGTATTTTATAGACCAGTAAGCTCTATGTTGACCAAAAGTTTAGTGACTCTACACTTATTCTATAGACCAGTGAGCTCTAGCTCTATGTTGATCAAAAGTTTAGTGACTCTGAATGAAACACTTATTTTATACGCCATTGAGCTTTACATTATGTTGACCAAAAGTTCAGTGTATGCTCTTATTCAAAGGATTATCATGATCAACATCATGATTGACCAATTCATTCAGGGCTTTGACCCACAGTGCACAGCTAATTATTCTATATGCTGGGGTACAACACTAGTCATCCATGTGATAGACTCTATACAGCTGTAGTCAGCACCTGCAGTAACTGGCTAGCTAACTATAATCATTTTTGTGTCTGGTAGGCTGGTGTGTCATAGTTCATTGTCAGTTGCTAGTCTAAAAAAGTGTCTAGTTGAAATGTGTGCTGGGTTACCACAATCCACCTGAGTAGCTAGTTACTATCCCCACATCTAAAGTAAGATTCAGATAGCCTTCAACTCTCTTCTACTTCCTTCATATTAGTCAAGAATTCAGTATTTCAGTACTCAGCATGGTTGGAGGCTCTGCATTTTCTTTCCACTGGTTGGAATTGAATAAGCACTCACTCTGACAGCAGCTCGACTCCTCTTACTTTGTATCCAAGTTATGATTAAAGGTCCTTCTTTATTGTCCTCCTTTTCATCTAATTATCATTCTCACCACTGCTTCCATTTTCAGAGAAACTTCCTGTATCCTCTAATCTGACAGTGCTTTTAGTGCTTGAGACTGGGGAAGTCCCTAAGTGGGCAGTGAAGCAACTGATAGAGCCACCCCAGCAGATGCTCCAGAACTGGACTCAGAAATCAGGTAATCTCAGAAGAAAGTTCAGGGGCTACTGTTGAGTTAGTCTTTGCCAGTGACAACTTTGTTTTCTAACCTGTGAGGGACTTTACCACTTCCTACAGGACATACGTACACCACCACAGAGACACATCCAGATAAAATGTTCAGAACAATACATTCTTCTCCAGGAGGAGAGTAATGTAACATTGAACTTCTGTGTTTCATACCTTATTTGTAATAGCTAATGGTTATTGTTGAAGTGTCAGAGCATGCATGGATATGTTACTTAAGAAATTATTCTATAGAGATTACATTATTAATGTGAATCTATGTAAAAACATAGGTAACACGCTATAGTTAATAATCTAGCATAGTACAATACACACTACATGGCACTAGCTATAGTTAATGGAGGGTGTTAGCTAAAAATTATCATCTTGGAAGGAGCCTCATCGTTGTGTGCTCCTCGCACTTTCATTCCACCTAGAGGCAAGGAATTTGATCTCCCATATCACAAGAAACCCAAACAGGAATGCAGCAACAAAGCAGAATGCCTACACAGGAAAATAATGTGGCTACTGACACATAATAATGATTCAGAATTCCATAGTTTTATTGATTATTGAATCAGAGAAAAAAAGATGTATAGCTAGCTAGTTACAAGGATAAGCTACAATGAAATTCTTTTTGCACTGATGATGTACTTGTGCTCTCAAAGTGACAGGAAATGGGGTGCATTTTTTCTCTATGAGATTTGTGCTGAGCAGGAAATAAAAGGGGTGTGGTTAGAGACTATTACTTCCTGTGTGAATGTTGCAAGGCCTGGTTAAATTAGTCTAATGTAAAAGGGTGACTATAATATGTACAAAGATATAGCATTATAGAAATAAGTACAATAGTAAAGATTCAACTATACTCCATAGGGTAATTGAAAAAAAAAATGTGTTTAAAGGACACTATTAAATGTTTATACTGGAATAGGTTCTGTGTACTTTAGTAAACTATTGTATCCTTAGTGTAATATTGGTATATATAAGTTCTGTTTACATAAAAATTAATACTGAAGCCCTGTTTTAATCCAGCACAATAATTTTGCATACGTAACTATACTCACAGAAGTAGTAGCCATTGAATTTCTAAGTCTTACTAATTCCGGGATTGAGCCGGCTATTCCATCAAATAAGTGTTCATCAGCATAATAAGCAGTGCTCACACCCACAGCTATGTGGCCAGCCATCAACAATATTTCAGTATATATTACCTATTCATTTTATAAACAAACAAAATTAATAGCAAAGACGTATGTTACTAAAAGAACTACAAACAAAATTTTTTGCTTTTTTAAAGACTAGCATAATTCAGCACAGCTTTAGCTATGAACTTCACATTACACAGTTAGCTAGCTATAAGTAATCAAACTTCCACAAGTGTTGCTGCAACTATATACGTATGTGTACGTATTCATCAAATTGTATTCTTGACATAAGACTTTCTATACATTGTAAGGAGAATAACATGACTGTTAAAAGGTTCATGAGTTAGTGATTTTTTGATAGTTTGTGATATTGAAAATATATTCATTGTCATGATTATAAATATTTATTGTTGACCATTCAATCTTCAATATCAGCTGTACAATAGCTATTCCTGTATTTCACAGGAGATGATGCTCAGACAAAATTGCATAGTTTTCATGATTCCATAGTTTTATTGATAATCATGCAATGACAACCACATTAAGTTCAAGTTGGAATAGAAAAGTTTAATGGTGAAGATTGTCTACTAGAAACTGGCATTGGTTATCACCAGGTACGTAAGACAATGTGAGTCAAACATAGCCACAGGTCCTAGATATTGTCGATCTCTTTTAGGTACAAGGAAGCTCTACCCTGAAACATAACATCCAGATCATAACCCATTGATCTGACCAATCATGCCAGACTGTCAAAAATTTGCACCAGAAAGATGTCCTGTCAATGGTGTATGCAGAGAAATGGTGAGTTGAAAAAAATGTCTTGAAGTTCATACAATGTCATACAATTACAGTTAACTAGCAGCTATGTGCATCGTGAATAGCTAGTTACTGTGCCTTCATTTTCCTTTTCCCCTCCTTATAAGACAATCCTATAAATAATACTAGCTAGCTAATGCTATTAAAATAGACTCACAATACTTAATAGTACTTTAATATCTATACTGATATATCGAAACCTTGTCCAAATAACTGCTGCCTCCATAATAATAGCAAATGCTGTAATGGCAATCACAGTGGAAGTAGGTCCCTTTATTTCTCTCTGAAATTTATCAGTAAATGCAAAAACAAATTCATCCTCAAATGTCCTCAATGCCACCGAAGCAGCTATCAGAGCTGCCAATGATCCTACCTATGTACAGCACAAAACATACATTATACGTACATCCCACACTTTGAAATTACAATGCAACCACTTGGGTGGCTGCATAGCTAGCTAGCTAGCTACGTATGTACATTGTTGTTCTGGAAATCATTATGGAACTAGCTATAGATAATTATTTTTCATTGTAGGATAATTCAAATACAGTTATTTGCAGCTTCAATGAAACCCTTAGGATTAGGTCTACTGTCCCTAATAGAGAGTCTGTTCTAAACTTGGAGGAAATTTGCGCTAAACAGTACATTTTTAGCTGGTTGTTTACTTAAGAGTAGTGGCGGATCCAGGATTTTGAAAAGGGGGGGGGCAATGATATCTCTAAGGTGGATCTCAGGATTTTGGATAGTGGGGGATTGGAGGCCCTTGAGGGCTTAATTTGCTCTTTCAACTGTAGCAACAGTTACTAGAGTTACATATTGCAAGACATGAAACATTGTGCAGAGGAGTAGCCAGGAATTTTTACATACTCAGGCAAGAGATATAGGGTTGGGATTTGTGACCACATAGTGCAGTAAGTGCACCATCTCCTCACCCCCAGGAAATTTTTGTATTTTAGACCTCTTTGATTCAATCTGGTGGCATTTCAGGTTGTCTAACAGGCACCCACATGCACTATGTTAAGAACTTGATAACACAACTATAAGATGTCCTTCTCAGCTGAGCTGAATCTTTTGAGGATAGCTATTCTCTCTAGAAACATCCATATCTCATTTCAACTCAGAAAATTCGTTGACACAATGTTTAATAAAAGGATAATAAATTTTCCTATATTGAAGTATGCTTCAGCACTGTAACTAGCTACAAACAGAGTTGTCAGATAACTGTTGCATCAAAGTTATTTTAATGCATTAGTTTTACATTAGCAAAAATTAAAATGCCTCGGTTGCCTCTACAGTAGCTACTCTTATGTTGTGGTGATATTTTGGATATGATATAGGAGAAAAGTTAATGTTTCAGAAAGTGAGGTAGGAAGTCCTTCAGACAGAAATTCTTGAATTTGTACAACACAGAGGTGTTATCATCCTCAGTCTGTAGCTGCTTTTCTACAACTAATTTAATGGTCTGCTGGTCATTATCAGCTACTCTGGGATGTTTTTCAATTCCAGGTATGTTGAATAGGGCCAGGCTCTGTTTACAAAGTACAAGCTATGCTATAACCCCACGCCAGGCTCTATCTAATTAGTATTTAATGTGTCCGCCTCTAAAGAGGATCTTTCTACTGCAGGATAACATGTACTTACCCGAACTAAGCTAGTTAGCTAGCTTTTTATACCTTATAGGTATAATAGCTACACTGTAAAACTTACCGTAATAGCCAATATCCTCAGGAAGATTTCAATTTTTCCTGGTGCAAAGGCTAGATTTGGCCTCGTATTTCGCTCCATAATTAGCTACTTACTATGAGTATACTCTAAAAGATCTGTGAGTTAAACTGTACAATAAACACAACTCTTATGTAGTCAAAAATCGGTTGACAATGATCCGCCCTACAATTAGGGATCTGCACATTCCTTCTGCGCACTTACGTCTATCCCTTCCTCATGTCCGTCTGTTCTGCATGGTCGTTCTGGGAATACACCCTATATAGGCTAGTCCAACATTCACTTCCGGTTAATGATGCATAAGAATTATGAACCCTTTCGCTCCCAAAAGAGTGTATTTTAACACACTCTCCATTACTCAGACCTCGTTGGCGCTGCCAACCTTTGACTGTTGGCAATTGGCACCTGAAGTCAGAACAATGGCAGTTCTCTGATGTAGATAGCAGGGAGGAGCTGCCTTTGATGTTTGCAATAATACAAAAA
Organism: Diacarnus erythraeanus; assembly: GCA_964016965.1. Lineage (NCBI taxonomy): Eukaryota > Metazoa > Porifera > Demospongiae > Poecilosclerida > Podospongiidae > Diacarnus > Diacarnus erythraeanus. The sequence continues at coordinate 6,860,794 of OZ024674.1, read as the reverse complement.
AAAAATGAAAAGGAGAGTGGTATAGTGTATGAAACAGTGCTGTACAGTATCATCTGGTGTGAAAGAGGCCACAAGCAGGCCAACAAGAGTCTCCTTCCTTGGCTTCTGCCTTGATCTGCTAGCCACCATCATGACATCACATTGATCTGACCAACCTTTGGCGAAGCACTGTCTAGTGATGACGATGACCAATGACTGGGGAAAAATTGTACTGAAAGGGTCTGTGGCTCTGAGTACTAGTGCACATGCACGTTACATAATAGACATTCATGCACACATTGGGGGGCCAAGGGTGAGAAAGTGAGCTACTAAGTGTAGAGAAACTATAAGTAGTAAGCTAACCACATGAAACTCAGACAGACAGTACAAGTCAATGCAATATACATACGTACAAGCACTTCAGACTGCAAATTTTCAATCATGTGGTATTACAATATTAATAGATGTTTACAGAGGCTGCAAATTTTTAATCAGGTGGTATTACATTGCTAATTAATAGATGTGATTGCTTTTATAAAGTCTTGCTTGTTTTGATAAGTTGTTTAATATGGCCTGTCCTGGAGCTTCTTCACACAGTAGTAGCTAACAGTCAACAACCCCCCCCCCCCCTACCAACAGACTATCTTTCTTTTTTAATTCAAACTATTATTTTTTCTGAACTGAGTGACTTGAACACACACCCATAAAACAAAAAATCAATATTAATGATGATGTCCAACATCCTTCTCCCTTGATATATGTATTATAGCAGGTAGGTTAATCTAGGGAGAGGTTCAGTGAGAGGCTCTTTGTGATGTTGTCTAAGTGTTTGGCCAGTAGCAGTGCTGACATCAATTCAAGTCAAGGTATGGACAGCTCATAAAAGGGGGCAACTCATGTTTTGGAGGCCACAAATCTCACACATAGCTCAGAACCTGTCTGGGCCACAAGGTAAATAACAGCAGCATAGGCTCGTTTAGATGCATCACAGAATCTGTGCAAATGGTAGGAAGTTACTTGAATGTCAGTATCCTTCAGAAAGTGGAATCAAGAATGTTGGGGCATCCTGCAAACTTGCAATCAGATGCTGCCACCTGCATAATACACTCCAAGTGAGCACCTGGTCCCAGTCCAGCCTCTCCTCATAGAGCTCCTGGAAAAAACACCTTGAAATTAATGACCACAGGAGACAGAAACCCTATAGTGGATTGTAAAACTTGCCAATAATGCTTGTGACCTTCTTCTTGGTTGGCTCCTGAGTGTCTGCAAATGCAGATATCTCTCTCATGATGAAATTAGGTAGTCAGCATCAACATCCCACTTAACAAAAAGAACCTTCTGGTCATTGTCTGGGTACAGCCCAATGTGGACTTAGCGTAGGTTTCATCAAGATCACTGGAAATGTTGGAAGGAGCCTCATTGTTGTGTGCTCCTCGCACTTTCATTCCACCTAGAGGCAAGGAACTTGATCTCCCATATTATCACAAGAAACCCAAACAGGAACACAGCCACAAAGCAGAATGCCTACAAAGGAAATTAATGTGGCTACTGACAATGAATTCCATAGTTTTATTGATTATTGAATCAGAGAAAACAAAAAAATTATTTGTGTTGTGCAGGAAATAAAAATAAAAGGATACTTCCTGTGTGAATGTTGCAAGGCCTGGTTAAATTAATCTAATGTAAAATGGTGACTATGTACAAAGATGTGCCATTATAGAAATAGAGATTCAACTATACCCGATAGGGTAATTGAAAAATAGAAATAGAATGGGTTAAGTGACACTATCACAAGTTTTAGACTAGTATACTGGTATAGGTTCTGTGTACTTTAGTAAACTGGCATAAGTTTTATTAGTACGTATAATATTCACTGCACCAAAAATGAAATTTCCTACAATCAATCGACCAGATGCAAGAAACACATTTCCTACACTGTTTTGGTAGAGGATAGGGCTGAATTTTGAACAATGTATGAAATTCTGCCCTATCCTCCACTGAAAAAGTGTAGGAAATATGTCTTTCCTGCATCTGGCCAATTGTAAGAAATTTCATTTTTGGTGCAGCGTGATTATTGTCATCTTTTTTATTTAAAATAATATAATTTCCTGTTTAAAGAATAACTAGTTCAGTTGTTAAAACTAGTTATTTCATTGCTTGTGTCATGTCATGTACTAAATGAGTTTTTATCAGGAGCAAGAGTTCAAAGTCAAGCTCAAGTATATATCATAATCCATTTAATCATAATAATCATGTTATCAATAATAATAGTAGATCTTAATAATGTATACATAATCATGTTATGGTTAACTATAGTAGATTTTTCTTATGTAATTCTTAAATTCTTACCATTGTTGTACGTACCTCATCAGTATGGCATATCCATATAATATTCAATTCCATCACTGTTTCATTGGTCAAGTAGTTGGTCTATGTTAAAACTGAAGTTCTATATACTGTTATGTGTTACATTAGTCATGGACAGACGAGTGCATAGAGTCTTCCTCCTTCCATTTTGGTATTTATTGTAACTCATCAGCAAGGCATACAATTTGCATAAGATGAACTGTGCTCACAGCTGCTACAAGAGTTACTCATATTTATATAGTGATCAGATGTTTCCATGGCATGCTTTGCCATAAAGGATATAATTGATCTATGTCCAGATTATTACTTCATCAAAGTTGAAGCAGGGGTCACAGTTGACAGCACAACATCAAAATGATTAATACAGTTTTCAATAATATACATTGCAGGTTGCATAATGTAATAACAGATTGGCCGGATTGAACATAATACAGTATTTCATGATTCTCATTATGCTCCACAATCAAATGTCGCACTTGTTTATGCTACATCTGACAGCCAGTAATAGATAAGAAAAGCTATTAAAAAGACAATTGAAAAAACAAACAAACAAAAAAAAAACACTCTCTCAGCAACTATCATGCTTCATTCCTACTGCAATACTTTTTAGTCTGCGGTAGTTTCATTCAGTGGCATAGCTACATGGCATTTCGGGCACATGCCCTACCAAACTCTCTTAGTGCCCTAACACTATCCGCCATAATTTTAGCTGAATCTGGTAAAAGATTGACAGTCGTTAGTGAGCAGTTACGTAAGTCTATAGGTCAGTGCCCTACTGGTGCCCTACCACATGTTTAATCCTGGCTCCGCCACTGGTTTCTCATCAGTACGTAATAGACCTTTTATATAGGAATTCTATTAGCATTCAACTCCTCAATAGCAAGCACCACATCATAGTGATAAGGCTTTGTGAAGTCATACGTACTTCTACACAATATTCTAGCCCACCTCATGAATATTAATAGTAACTTTTTCATTTGTGTCAAGCATAGGGTGACATTTTCAACCTACATATCGCCACCACCACCATAGTGCTCCATTCTAGACTGGCTGCTACCACTGTGTTCCTGTGTTTCATGCATTATTCATAATAGTGGTTATTATTGAAATGTCAGAATAAAAAAATTATTCTAACAGAGGTTACACTATTAATGTGGAAACAAGTTAAAATTTTGTAACAAGCTAATCTAGCTAAGTACGTACAATAATACTACATGGCACTACAGTTAATGGAGCGAGTTAGCTAAAAATTAATGAGATCTTCGTCATGGAAGGAGCCTCATCATTATGTGTTTCTCATACTTTCATTCCACTCAGAGACAAGAAACTTGATCTCCCAGATCACAAGAAGCCCAAACAGGAACACGGCCACAAAGCAGAATGCCTATACCCGAAAATAATGTGGTTACTGACACCAATAATAATGAATTACATCAGAGAAAACAAAAAAATTGTGAGATGCAGAGCTAGTTACAAGGATAAGCTACAATGAAAGCTTGAGCTGTTGCAATATCTCCAAAATTATGAACAGCTTAATATTGACCACTCCTATTAAGAACTATCACACCAAGCCATTAAGTTTTCTACAGGGGGGATTCACATAGGTCCAGTCAGTTAACACCAGTATAAATAATAATAATATTAATGCATACAATGTGTGACTCAGTGCTAAAAATTATCCAGACTCTCGGGCTTTCTTGCTCTGTAAAGTGTCTTGCTATAATGTAAGACTTCTCTTCATCTTCTAATAAATGACCACACTATTGGAGACATAGTTTCTAGCCTACCAAATATGACCAGTATGGCTTCACTTAGGTGTTAATTTGATGTGAACCAAAAACTTGTAGCTCCATATTTGGTAGCTAAAGAATGGAACTTTAAAATCTTAGAATTGTGCTCAAAGAGATGGGAAATGGGGCTCCTTTTATTCTCTATAAGATTTGCAAATAACAGGAAATAAAAGGGATGTGGTTAGAGACTTTTACTTCCTGTGAGAATTGGTTAATCTACATCATTTGAGATTGACTAATGTAAAAGGGTAGATATGAACAAAGATATACCATAGAGATAATAGTGTCCCTTAAACCTATTTTATTTTTCAATTACACTCTTTGGGTATAGTTGTATATCACAAGTTTTACACTAGTATACTAAGTACTGTGTACTTTAGTATACTGGCATAAGCTTCTGTATGAGTTCTGTTTGCATTAGTATACTAGTTTTAACATAGCACAATAATTTTGCTCACAGCAGCAGTAGTCATTGAATTTCCAAGTCTGGTAAACTCCTCTGGGACTGTGAAACTTCCTGCATTTTTTATTTTATCCAATATGTGTTCATCAGCATAATAAGCAGTGCTCACACCCACAGCTATATGGCCAGCCATCAACAATATTTCAATTATTATTACCTATTTATAAACAAACAAATACATAAACAAAATAACAAACAAGCTATTAGAACTATAGATTTTTTAAAGACTAGAATGCCTCAGCACAGCTCTAACTATATGAAATTCACAGCAATAGTAATTACATAGTTACGTAGGTAATAAACCTCAACAAGTGTTGCTGCAACAATGGGTAATAAAGTGTATGCATGTGTATTGAGACATGAGGTAAGTGTTAAGTTTACACAAAGTATTTTTGTACCAAATGAAAATTTAATGATTGCTCACAAAACGGTGCTCAGATAAAATATTCTTCAAAGAAGGAATAGTTAATAGTATGATCATACATATGTATGTATGTATACAATGACAACAATATGAAGTTGTGTAATAGAAAAGTTTAGTGGTGGAAAATCAGATTCATCTGACTTATTTATGATGTCAGACTAATAAAAATTTGTACCAGAAGGATGTCCTGGTACCAATGGTGTCTGCAGAATAATAGTGAGTGGAAATCAAGTATCAGTTCATACAATGTCACACAATTATAGTCAGCTAGTAGTACATCCAGATGTGAATAGCTAGCTACTTTGTCTTCACTTTCCTTTTTTTTCCTCCTCAAAAGACATTTCAGAAATATTACCACTATGGTTTAAAATAGACTCACAATTATTAAAAGTTCTTTGATATTTATACTGACAGATCGCAACCTCGTCAAAATAACTGCTGTCTCTATCACAATAGCAACTGCTGTAATGACAATCACAGAGGAAGTAGGTCCCCTTATTTCTCTCAGTTCATCCTTAAATTCATCCTTATATTTTTCAAATATAGGAGCAAAGTCATCTTCAAATGTCCCCAATGCCACTGAAGCAGCTATCAGAGCTGTAAATGATCCTACCTATGTACAGCACAAAACATAATACATCTCACACAACTATAGACTTTGCAGAAAAGTTACAAACATTCTGGAGATTGTATGAAGCTATTATGTCTTATTGTAAGATAAAAACTTCTTCAAATACAATTACTATTATTTGTAGCTACAGTGGAAACTTTGAATAAAGAACACATTTGGATCAGGTCTACTGTTTCTTGTAGAAAGTGTTTCCGTTAATTTGCACTAAGATTGTGCACTTTTAGCCAGTTGTCTGCTGTCCTTACTTTTATCAGAGGTTCTACTGCAGGATTAGGCTATGTAGCTACGTATCTGACAATGTGTAAGTTAGTTAACTAGCTATATCTTACGTATGTACAATTATAGCTAGCTACACTATAAAACTTACTGTTATAGCCAACACCCTCAGGAAGATTTCAATTTTTTTCTCTTTTGAAACTTCTTCCATGGTAAGCTCTTACTATGAGTAGCTGCTATTCTCCAAAAAGTCTGTGAAGTAAAACAGTGCAATAAGCGCAACTCTTTTATTGAGATGGCCGCATGATGTAATGTTTACTTTCAAAAAAAGAGTGAGAAACCTTAAATTCTGATTTACTCTTTCATGAAGATAGTAACATGTGAATTCTAATGTATTTTCAAGAAGTGGACCACTTAATGAATACTTTCAAGAAGATAGTGAGCAACATGTAAATTCTAATCAATATGATAGTCAACATGTGAGAAATTGTAAATTGATGTATACTTTCAAGAATTTCAAGAAGAGAGTGAGTAGCAAAACAAGTAAACTCTGTATACACATTAAAGAAGAAAGAGACATAGACTCTGTAGTAGCTTACTCATTATACGACAGTATGACAATAAGTTAGCTAATTAGAACCTCACACATTGAGACCTTGGAAGTTGTCCTCTAAATAAGGCAACCTCTACACAAAGGACACTTGTCCTGTGTCCCTAACTAACAAAATAAATTAATACATAGGTTCTAACTCGTAAAGCAGCTTGGGGAACAAAGCTGGGATCAACTTTAATTATGGACATAACTTAATTGAAAATAATTGCTAGCAAGCTAATAATAATTAATATCGTTTAGCTTACAGCAGAGTTGGTTAATGTTTCCCATCAAAAGTGTACAAGAAACCATGATTGTTTGAAATGACTACTTTTAAAGGTCTGACTCATAAGACTTGTGAAATATAATTATATAATATTATAATATTATATTAATCAGAATGATTCCTAATAACACACAAAAATACACTTATCTTAGATGCCTTTACTAAGGACAGTAGCTAGCTTTTGGAAGGACCCAATCCCTTGTTAGATTTCTACTATGAAAGCATGATATATACCTGCTAGACAAAGACAATATACATAGTGCAAGTTTATCAAGGGATGAGAGAAGCTATAGCTAAGGCAAAATGATACTAAACACATTGAACAAAAGATAAAAAAACATCATGTTCAAAGTGAATAGAACATTATTTGAAACCCAGAGGAAAGAATAAAGAGGCAAACCATCGACAGTCATGAATGCCTGGTTCAGTTCCATTCTTGTTACAGCCATAAAATGAGTCCATGAAGGTGTGGAGGATGTACGTACCAACAAAATGGGAACATTTTCAGAAGCTTTTGGAACCATCAAAATGGATAAAATTGAAGTAATACCACATGTGTGAGTACAAAGACAAACAATGTCCCTATAGCTAAGATTACATAGGTCTCACCAAAATATGGAATAGTTGCATCATAGAAAAGCCACAAACCATGTTGAAAACCTTTCGATGAGGAAAGCGAATACTCTAACTGGAACGAGAAGATCAAATGATTCACTAAGAAATTTCACATTTGACAGAAGAAAGAATGTAGCATATGCATTGATTACAGACGTACCAATTCCTACGAAAGATACTGAAAACTCTAAGAAAAGGTTTCCATAGAATCACTAAAAGTCTGAAAGTTCTTATTAAAACACCATAAGCAGAAGAGGGTATATCCCTACAGCTATGTCTATAGGGAGAGAGTCTGCAATGTATCAGTTCCCAGGAAAATTTTTAGCATTATTCTGGCAAAGTCCCAATAGCTATCTATTTATATAAACATCAATTCAATACTTCACACCTTGTTATTTACACTAGCTACAATTAACTCCTCTACTCTAGACACCTAGAGTGGGAACACCATTATAATGACTTATTCTGAATAGAGGGAAATAATATAACATTTGTTTCGCTAGCTTTTAATCACTGTCTATTATAGCTACTTTTTCATAAAGTCATCAACCATGATTAATACTATTGTTATTACTTCAATATCATAGCTATGTTGCTATAAACATGTTATTCCCAGCAAGATTACCACTGTTTCAATACTAGCTATAATATGTTATTATAAACATGGAAATCCCAACTAAGACTAGTTACTACTGTTTCAGTCCATAGCATGGGGTTCCCACAATATCTAATGGAAATCCCAAAAAATTTATCTGAGGACCTTAACTCCATATCAACTATGTATAACATATAAAGTTCAATATCACTTTTACAACTCACCTACAAACAAACAACAACAACAACAACAATAACAAAAAACAACATTTCATTCAACAAAAAAGATAACTTTAACTTTAGGGATCTTACGTAGTTAGCTAAGATTATATTGCTATTAAATGCATGTGGGAACCACTTATGTAGAATTGAACTAAAATGGTAACAAGCTATGTATACTATAAGAATACTACATGGCACTATTGACATTCTTGTTCTTCAGTTAATGGAGGGAATTAGCCTTGGTATCCAGATCCACAGGGAGAGGCTCATCATTGAGTGTGTTTCTCACCACTATTTCATTCCACCCCGAGACAAGGAAGATAAACTCCCAGATCATAAGCAATACAAAGCCACAAAGCAGAATGCCTACACAGAAAAATAATGTGGTTACTGACACCCTGATAATGAATTCCATATAAAATTATTATTGGATGGGAGAAGACAAACTTATGTGAGATGCATAGCTAGTTACAAGGATTAGCTAGCTACAATGAAGCTTGAACTGTTGAATATCTTATCATTCAATTCTAACTATTAATGCTCTCTAGATAGATAGGTGATTAGTTCTGGAGATCAAGTGTCTTGATCACACAAATAACACCACCATTACAATGACCTGCATGGATACAGCATTAATTATTATTTATGCATAAAGTGTAATGTGTGACTCAAGAACTCCATTAACTAATGTCATGAAGCAGGATGAATAGTTCACATTCAGATCATGTCGAACTCACAGCTAGCCAGTTCAATTCTGCTAGAGACCACAGGCCCAGCCCAACATCACAAAGAAACCAACATGACAGATTTATAGACATCAAAGTTCCACACATTATTATAATTCTAAAGTCATAACAGTACTTTGCCACAACTACGTAACCAGTTACTAATCACAGCAGCAGCAGCCATTGAATTTCGAAGTCTGGCAAACAATTCTTGGACTGTAAAACTTTTATCCAACATGTGTTCATCAGCATAATAAGAAGTGCTCACACCCCCAGCTATGTGACCAGTCATCAGCGTTATTATTACCTATAATAAACAAACAAATAAATAAAAAACAAGTTAATATACAAAGAGAACTTACTATTAACATAATTTTTTTTTTTTAATTAATGCCACAGCACAGCTCTAGCTATGAATTTCACAGCAATAGTGATTACACAGTTAGCTATAAGTAATCAAACCTCCACAAGCGTTGCTGCAACAATGGGTACATAATTATATATGTGTGATAAGGTGTATGTGTATATTGAGACATGGGATAATTAGTGTTAAGTTTACCTGGTTTTTATACAAGCTAAATTTATGAAATTAATTAATGATTACTCAGGAGATAGTGCTCAGATAAAATCAAAATAATTATTATTAATTTTAAAGATTAGCTAATTAGCTAATTATAATACAATAATGACAGTCACATGAAGTTGTGTAATAGAAAAGTTTGATGGCGGAGAATCAGATTGTCTACTAGACAGTTATCACCAGGTGAGACAATGTGAGTTATATAGTTAAGAGCAAACATCTAGGTCCTAGCTATCAGGGGTATAGACAACTTTTTAGGACTGGGGGGGCTAATACAGTAAAGACAAGCACTTCTGCTCAAGGGAGAGGATGCGGGACGGGGATGTGCAGAAGCAAAATTTTTCTTCAAAATCCAAGAGATGTAAGAGAGTAAATTACAAATAATAACACCTACTACACAAGGATAGGCTAGGCTCTACTTCATTTGGATTCTGTACTGAAACATCTTCAACATCACTTTCAAGCTAGTAAAACTATAATATTATTTTAGAATACACTGATCGATATTATTAGCTCACCAGTTCAGGCTCACTGCTGGCTAATTCTGGCCTTAAATTCATTGGATGATTCACCTGGCTTTTAAAGGAGTGTTAAACCACTATCTTAGAGATTCACAGACATGCTACTAGCTAGCTACTAGCAATTGAATTAGGCTAAGAGTCAAGCAAGTTCTTTAAGAAACTGTTACAATGTTACCATGTTTATCTGTTAAACACTATTGTCATTGTTAAATACAAACCATTACAATGCTACATCATATGGAGTTTACAGAAAAATAGTAAAAATAAGCCAGAGCCTGAGCTTATTTATCATTATTATCTAGTTACATTTTCTGAAAAATCTGGGGGGGCTTAAGCCTCCCAAGCCCCCCCCCCCCCTTGTCTACATCCCTGGCTATGCCACTCTCCTTGGCTTCTTTTCATATTTTTAAGTACAGGTAAACACCATTGTAGGAAACAGGAGGGCTTTAAGGGCTGGATCCCAGCTTACCTCAAGTACTTTTACATGCCACATGACAATGATGACAGTACACTCATTTTTAAACTGGCATTTGCTCCAGATTGCAGATTGCACCAGAATTTGTCTCAGAGCAGGCAAATTCTCAAGATTTTTTGGAGGAGCATACACCCTGGACCCCTCTAGAAAGACACTGTGCTCTGTGCATTACCAAAGCCCCCCCTAATCCTCCTAACTTAAGACTACTCTGCCACATAACATCCAGACCATAACCCATTGTTCTGACTTATTATACCAGACAGACAAAAATTTGCACCTGAAGGATGCCCCGTGTCTGCAGAGTAAAGGTGAGCTGAAAAGTATGTTTTGAAGTAATTTCATATAGCTAATGTCACATAGCTAGTAGCTAAGTGCATCTCGATTATATATGTTCCACTCATTCTAGAAATTTGGCCAATCTATAGATTGTGTTGCACAACAGATTGGGTGCCAATCTATAGACTGGCATCCAATCTATAGATTGTGCAATACACAGATTATGCTAAAAATTATTATGTGCACAATCTATAAATTTATAAGTTTGTGACATACGTAGTGATTGAGTGATCTTAAATTTCATTGAATATAACTGGATAGATTGTTGTGAGTCAGTATGAGATTGGTATTTTGTAAAATATCTTCCACATCTTCTTCCAAGATCATAGTGCCATGGACACCAGAAAATGTTTTGATGAGGGGGTTGACCAAATACAAGTTCGTATGGGGTAGTTCTCATTGTTCCATGAAAAGTGGGGTTGAGCTGATCTACAGAAGTATTAATTCAGTGCATAATCACATATTACCTATATGGGACATGTCAAAGTTTCATATAAGATTGTTGTTTTTTTGGGGTGGGATATGCTGACCTAAACTACATACACCTTTTTTTAAATAAGTAACCTATGGTGCTGGGACAAAGTGTAAACTGCATGATAGTAGTGTGCTGTTGGGTTGCTGATATCAGAAAAAATGCTTATTTCAGACATACATTCAGACATGAAGGAAAAGGCTCTCCTTGTTCCCTCTTAAAAAACTCTATGCACACTTAACCTTCTAACCAGTATAATTATCCATAGCCACTCCTTGATTTTTTAACACTTGTGATATTTTCCTAGTTAATAATCTGCTGGTGAGAAGATTAAGCTGTTTGAAAAGCTCCACAATACACATAATATACTTGGACACACACACACGAAAAAAACCAAAAACAAAAAAAACCTGGCCTCTGGTCATAAACCCAGATGATAATATTGGTTTTAAGAGGTGCTATTATAGCTTGTTGTTACATTTCTGGCAGAATTTTTCAAAGACATTTCATTGCTCTTTCATAGATGACACATATTGCTCTCTATTATTATTCTTCACAGTTTATCAACAAGGCTACAACAGACTAAGCTATATCCAGAAGGAGAACTGACAAGGACTGGCTTGAGTACATGTGCTCACTTCTGCACAAACATTGCAGTGAGAAATATTGCACAACAATCTGTGAGAAATCTCTATAGAATGAGCAGTACACAATCTATAGATTGGCCAAATTTCTAGAAAGAGCAGAACATAATAGCTAGCTACTATGCCTTCACTCTCTTTTATCTCTCCTCAAAATAGATCATAATACTAATAGCTAGTTATACTCACAACACATAGTAGTGTTTTGATGTTTGTATTGAGAAATTCAATGTTGAGGAACCTTGTCAATACGTAACTGCTGCCTCTATCATAATAGAAACTGCTGTTAAGGCTATCACTATCACAGAGCAATACAAGAGATAATAGACCTGATCCTAATGTGTTCTTTATTTAAAGGTTCACTGTAGCTACAAATAATAACTGTATATTACAATATCCTACAATGAAAAATAATATAGCTAGCTAGCTTCTTACAGTCTGCAGAATAATAGCTAGCTACTTATTGTAACTTTTCTGCAAGGTTTAGTTGTGTGGAATGTGTAATAAAATTATAGTTTTTTTGCTGTGATCATTTACAGCTCTAATAGTGGCATTAGGGACAGTTGAAGATGACTTTGCCCCTGCAATTGAAAAGCATCTTATGAGTCAGATGAAGCCAAGGATGAATTAAACAAAATTTCAGAGAGGGACCTACTTATTCCCATGTATTTTTATCTTAAAGCACTAAGATGGTGCATTAATTGGCAAGTAGTTTGTTGTCCTTACTTGGGAAGATCCTTCATCAGATTTTCAACTGCAGAATTAGACTAAAAATAATTAATAATGTTATATAATATATTATTATGTATCTGACGTTGTGTAGCTAAGCTAGTTAGCTAGCTATACGTATCTTATAGGTACACAGTAAAACTTTTTGTTATAGCCAATACCCTCAATCTCAAATCTACTTCTATAATAAGCGAGTATTCTCCAAAAAACCTGTGAAGTAAAACAGTGCAACAAATGTATGTAACTCTTTTGTTTAAAATACAGATAATGAATCAGAACACCTCAGGGGGAAAGTAGACAAGAAATATGAATACAATTCCCTTAGCTAATTAATTGTAGTATTAGTTAGTGAGTTACGTAATTCTGGTACAAAGTTTCAATATACACCAATACAACACTTCACCTTGTACTTACACATAGCTACAATGGATCTCCTCTACTCTAACCTAGAATGAGGACACCTTTATTATACTTGTGTACTTCTGTAGCTATCAATGAATCACTGCTTTAATATTACAGCTAGCTATAAACAGAACCCCCCACTATAATGTTAAGATAAACCTGAATGATCAATATTTAACACCAAGCTGAAAAGGTTTACCTGAATTTTACTGCTAAATTATTATTAGCTAAACAGCTTCAATTTCTAGACTTTATAACAACATTATAAACTTTATGTACAAAGATTCCTATAAAAGTTATGAGGGGACTAGGTCTTTATTAACAGCAGCAAAACTAGCAAGCAATAATTTTAGCCAAGTACAGTTCTACCTGACACTATCAGAGCCTCCAACTTGAAGTGAATAACTTCAGTACAAAAATTGTTCACTTTCCGTATTTTTGTAGCAAATTCCGTAGTAGCTAGTTTAATGACCTGCATCATTCTTAATTATTATTATTGTTATAAGACACACACCTACGTGTAGTATCTTGTGATTAATAATGAGACTAGACTGTGAGCTAGAATTGAGAGTCTTAGCTATCATAGTGCGTGACAGGAGACACTGGAACAAGCTATAGCTATATAAAACTTAATAACAATGCATCAGTAAACAAATATCATGAATTAACTGACAATAAATATACTTACCTGTTTTAACTGTTTAGACAACTCTTTAAGCCTCTGGACAATGTTATTTCACAGCTGTTCTCTTAGCTAGCTATACTTCCGTATAAATTGAATCAATTTCCGTAGTCCGTATTTATAGGTGTAAATCCGTAAAAATACGGATAAATCCGTGTGGTTGGAGGCTCTGCACTATTGAAGATAGTTAACTAAAGGAAAGAATTAGCCTTCATTGTTAGATGAGATATCCACACCCATGGAAAGAGGCTGTGTTTCTCACCACTATTTCATTCTATTCAAAGACAAGGAAGATGATTTCCCAGATCACAAGAAATCCAAACAGGAACACAGCCACAAAGCAGAATGCCTACACAGAAAAATAATGTCGTTACTGACACCATAATAATGTTTTATAGCTATTATTATTATTTACCTACGTACAAGGATTACAATGAAGCTTGAACTGTTGAATATCTTATTCAATTCTAAAATTATGAACTATTACTACTGCTTTCTACAGGGTTGGAGAAAACTCACATAGGTGGTTAGTTCTGAAGATCTATTCTTGATCAGGCAAATAACACCTGTTCATACAGTATTGATTATTTAATATGTGGCTTAATTATCAGAGAGAACTTCACTATTATGAAGCTGAGCTAATTAGTAAGATTCAGTCACATGTAGAGCCTTCACTATCACTCACAGAAGAGCTTGCTGACTCAAAATCAACTCCTTCTTGGCTGCTCTGCTTACTCCCAGACACACTTCACCCTAGCAACAGCCATAGTTTTCCTTTCAACTGCCCCAAAACCACACTATTGCAATGGAAGCCAAGTCCATTGTTCACGTTATAATTATAGCACATCAAAGACACAGAGCTTTATCATTATGTTGGTGTAGAAATCATAATACTAGTGTCCCTAAACTTAGGTAAAGCATCCTACTTCATCTATGGGTGAAGTATTGGTAATCTAGAAAACCAGAACTAAATCTCCACCAAATATATAGTGGGGTCATGCTGCTCATGTATTAAAAACATTGTAGAGTAGTCTTACGTATGCTAATACTAGTACATTAGTATACTGGTACTCACACTAGTACGTATATTATCATGTATGAGTTCTGTTTACATAATATACCAGGCTACTAGTACGAGTGAAGCCCTATTTTAACCTAGCACAATAAATTAGCTATTCACAGCAGCAGCAGTCATTGAATCTCTAAGTCTTGCTAACTCCTCTAAAACTATAACATCTTCTATTTCCTTTAACTATCAACATAACTAATAAGTGGTGCTCACACCCCCAGCTACGTAGCTATGTGGTCAGCCACCAGCAATCAGCAATATCTATGTATTTCAACCACGATAATGCCTGTGTATAAACAAACAAATACAAAAACATAATAGCAAACAACTAATGCCATCTCAATAAAAGAGTTGCACTTGTTGCATTGTTTTACTTCACAGACTTTTTGGAGAATAGCTAGCTACTCATAGCAAGAGCTTATAATGGAAGTAGAGAAAAAAATTGAAATCTTCCTGAGGGTATTGGCTATAACAGTAAGTTTTATACTGAAGCTATATACATACATATATATATAAGATATAGCCAGCTAACTAACTTAAATACACATTGTCAGGTATACATAAAGCTAATCTTGCAGTAGAACCTAGATAAAGAATCTTCCTAAGCAAGGACTGCAGATGACTAGCTAAAAATGCCCCTTAGTGCAAATTAACCTTTAAGATTAAAGATAAGGACAGACTCCCTACATACCTGGTCCTAATGTGTTCTTTATTCAAAGGTTTCACTGTAGCTACAAATAACAATTGTATTTGAAGTAGTTTTTATCCTACAATGAAAAATATAGCTCCATACAATCTGCAAAACAATAGCCACTGGTTAGCTACATTCATTGTAAAGGTCTAGTTGTGTGGGATGTATAATTTATGTTTTGTGTTGATATAATTATAGGTAGGATCATTGGCAGCTCTGATAGCTGCTACAGTCGCATTGGGGACATTTGAATATGTCATTGCCCCTGGATTAGAAGGGGCTATGGAGTCACCTTATCAGTCACATTATTATTATGAGCGATCTTCTGTGTCAGATGAAAGCAAGGATGTACTGAGAGAAATAAGGGGACCTATTTCCTTTGTGATTGTCATTACAGCAGTTGCTATTATGATAGAAGCAGCAGTTATTTTGACAAGGTTGCGATTTGTTGGTATAGATATCAAAATACTTCTAAGTATTGTGAGTCTATTTTAACCATAGTGATTTAGTATTAGTATTATTTCTAGGATTATAATGAAGGCACAGTAGCTAGCTATTCACATGATATGTAGCTACTAGCTAACTGTAATTGTGTGACATTGTATGCATTCATTCTAAGAATTATACATAACCATAGTTGTTTAATGCCAGTCTTTAAATATTCATTATACGTATGTAATAGCTAATAATTATAGCTATATGGTACATACACAAAATAAACAGATGGAGTGCTTAGCTTTCTAATGGATGTTTCCCAAATCAGAACTGCTTATACGAGAGAGTGGCATGGTTATGACTTACCTAGTGATAACCAATGCTAGTGTCTAGTAGACAGATCTGATTCTCCATCACAATAACAGAACTTCATGTTGTCATTGTATATATTTATATATGTGGTAAACGAGCTATTCCTTCTTAGAAGAATACTTTATCTGAGCACAGAAATAATTATCATAAATTTAGACTAAACTCTGGGTAATAAGCACTTATCTCATGTTCCTAGTACACACATAAACCTATCATAAAATACTACACACAACACTTGTGGGGGGTTGATTACTTCTAGCTACCTGTGTAAATCACTATTGCTGTGAAGTTCATAGCTAGAGCTGTGCTGAGGCATGCCAGTCTTTAGCTACGTCCTTTGTTAATAACTTGTTTGTAGTATTATTATTAAATTGTTTATTTTTATATGTAGGTAATAGGAGCTGAAATATTGCTGATGGCTGGTCACATAGCTGGGGGTGTGAGCACTGCTTATTATGTTGATAAACATGTATTTGATTTAACAAATAATGTAAACCATCATTACACAACCCAAACCACAACTCCAGAGGAACTAGCAAGATTTAGAGATTCAATGACTGCTGCTGCTGTAAGTAGTTACTATTGTGCTACGTAGGTTAAAACGGGACTTCACTTGTACTAGTATACTAATGTAAACAGCACTCATACCAGTATACTAATATACATAAAGCTTATGCCAGTTTTTGATAGGTCCCTTAAATGTCAATAACCCTACTGGGTATAGTTGCATCTCTGTTATCTCCATTGTATTTGTTTCTATAATCTTTATGTGAATAGATACCCTTTTAGTCAATCTCAAATTATAACCATAGATAAACCAAGCCTTGCAACATTCACACAGGAAGTGATAGTCCCTAACCACACTTTTATTTCCTTCTAGATGCAAATCCCATAAGGAACAAAAGGCACCCCATTTCCTGTCTCTTTGGACACAGTTCTAAAATTTTAAAGTTCCCATTCTTTAGCTACCAATGGATTGGTTCACACTCTATTAATTAGCACTTTAAGTGAATCCATACTTGTCACCATAAGGAGACAATTATTGCTAAAAGGTAAAGTATTGAAACCAGTCTCCGAATAGTGTAGTCATGCATTAAATTGAGTAGTCTTACATTAGTCTCATATATCAATAGCAAGACTCTTTACAAGGTAAGAAAACCCAGGAGTCTACATAATATTAGTTCTTTCCAATACTGAGTTACACATTACACTGTATGCATTAATGCATGTGGTTGTGTTATATTTGACTCTAGATCTCAAGAACTAATCACCTACGTATGTGAGTCCCTCCCACTCTGTAGAGAACTTGGTATGATAGTTTATTCAGAAAGTCGACATTAAGCCATTCGTGATTTTAGAGTTCATTTTAGTTAATCCTTGTATATATCTTATGTTTTTTCTGATACAGTAGAACCTCCCTTATACGGGCAGTCTGGTTTTAGGGGGTGCCCGTAACTCAGATTTGCCCGTATCTCAGAATAAAGGAAGGTGTAATGTTATGAACCCTATGTATTACAAAAAAAGATGACAATTTGCTTTGTTTCTTAGTCTCCATTCTTTTTCTTTTGCTTGCCATAGTAGTATGCTATGCACATGCTCAGTATGGACATTGAACCATGCCCACATATTACATAATATGTATTATTGAAAGGTCAAAGTTCCAGATATAGCTGCCCGGTTGAAGGAGGTGCCCGTATCTTGGGAGTCCGGATAAGGGAGGTTCTACTGTATAGCTATATAATACTAATTATAAAACTTTGAAATTAATTTTTTTATTATTGGTGTCAGTAACCACATTATTTTCCTGTGTAGGCATTCTGCTCTGTGACTAGGGCTCGATAAATTATTCCCCAAATTTTCCCTATAATGCTATTCTCCAATTCTCACTCACACCACCCATAATGCTTTTGATTTTTCCTATAATGCTCACGATTCAGCACTTTTATTGAACAAAAGTCAATAAAACAAACAAAAGGTTCATCACTTCCTATACAGTATTATATACTGTAGCATTATTGATGTTTGAGGTTTGTTGTGCGACACAACTTAGGTATCCATTGGACACTGAGCCATTTTCAAAGCTGGCTAGATATGTGTCATGTGGTGATAATGACATGCTTACATACAAATTTTTAATGCAACATTAATTACATTATGCAACTTAGAAATTCATTCCCAAAATGCTTCTATTTTGACCTATAATGCCAGCATTATTCTCAAATGCTTCACTGTACCTAAAATGCTCAAAAAAATGCTAGCATAATTTATCGAGCCCTATCTGTGACTGTGTTCCTGTTTGGATTTCTTGTGGCCTGGGAGATCATCCTCCTTGTCTCTGAATGGATTCAAAGTTTGAGGAGCACACAGTGATGAGGCTTCTTCCATGACAAATATCTTGTTAATTTTTAGATAACTCCCGCAATGTCATGTAGTATTATTGTACTTAGTACTTTCGTAAAAATTTTAACTGGTTTCTACATAATAATATAGCATAGCTATTTTTAGCACATTTTAGGATAAAAGTGTGAAAATTTATAGCCATTTCTATACAATTATTTCTGACATAGAGATTTGACCTCTAGGGATATCATAATAATACATTAATGTGGGTGTCAAAGTTATGCAGTTGTCCATATCTCAATTAATTTGTTCAAAAGTTTTAGTTAGTTAATGAACATAGCAAGATGTTGTGGGCTATTTAATTAAACAAGTACAATTTAACATACAAGCACTTAAGACAAGACTGGATCCTTCTGGGAGGGCCACAAAAGTTGCCATCTTACACTATCCTTTTTGCCATCCTCAGTCTATTGGGCTTGGAACTGGAAGACTAGGATCCAGATGCAGAGCTCTGTCTCTAAGTTACATGAATTCTGTACGAATTGTTGCTTCCTATAATAATAATACTTATCTATATATGTAGCCATCACTGGACACCCAGTTGATCCCTTGAGTTTGGTCATGCAGTAACACTACAAATCATTCCACCACAGACATTAAAATAATCACTATCTTCCATCAAAAAGAGTTGTTCAAATGCTTTGAAAACATCAGGAAAATTTTTGACAGATTTTCCAAGCTTACTTTCCAAAGATGAGACAGTATCACATCCTATGAATGCATGAAAAAAAAAAAAACAACAGGTAAACGGCACAGTTCTTGGGATCCATCCCATTAATAATTTTCATGAATGGGGATGTAACAGAATTTTGATCCTGGTCATGTAAAATGCTAACCACAGCTTATGGGAACATTACTACTAGTATTACAACCACCTCAACATCGGTATTTACTCTATGTATGCCTACACAATTTCCTGTGGCCTTTCTTGACAACATCTGCTAGCTACATGCCATAAAAGGCAGTGTTCATAATAAGTAAGGTCAAGACAACATTAGCTATCACTTGCATTAATCATCTTTCTTTCATCATTTTGGCAAGTGTAAGTGTATTTCCTCTTGTCATAAGGAATTTGAGCTGTGTGTGTGTGTGTGTGTGTGTGTGTGTGTGTGTGTGTGTGTGTGTGTGTGTGTGTGTGTAAGTGGGTTTTTTCCAAGTTTGGTCTGACTAAATCTTACAGGACATTAATTTTTTTACATTATTTTTGTAGCTTCAATGCTATCTTATTATCTAGTCTTTTGATATCTAGTGTGCGGCCATGAATTAGGTGATAGGTAGCCACTTCATATTCGTTGCAGAAACAGCTTCAATTTCTATGTATTAGGCTCCATATTACTCTCTGGATTTTGCTGCTATTATTAGCATTATTAGCATTGCACAAAACAGCTTCAATTTCTATTTATTTTTTAAGTCACAATACCAGAGAAACTCATTAATCTTACCCCTGGATGACAAAATCTGCTTTTATATTTTACCCTGTATCTCCTAAACAGTAAGAGCTATCCACAAGGGGCTTGCACCATTGAAAAGGTCAGATTTCAAATTTTTATTGCATTTCTTTATTATTAAGCCCATTACAGGAAGTAAACTAACATACGTAATACATAGAATTTCTTTCATCATTTAACACAATAGACTCTCATCAGTTATGCATTAGTGTACATGTAGGATCAGACAATTATTGTTAAGCTGCCTTTTAGTCACTGTGGCTTAATAATAATTATGTTAAAACTTGTAAGAGTACCACTTGTCAGCTTCATAAACACTTTTTTTGACTATACTGTAAAAATCTTTGAGCAATTGTCAGACTTGGACCAAAATTCTGCTGCAGAAAACTAACAAAGGCAGCTCCTTCACTATACATTTCTTCTCTATCCAACATCAACCAAGTGACACTTCTTCCTTAGCCTGGCATACCTGTTGGTCTCTACCACAATTAAGTCACACAGTCACTGAGGCCATAGCAAATGAAGGTATTCGTCAAATTTGGGTACATTTGAGATCTTTTATACTAAGATATATATATCCCAGAGTTAAGGGACACATGCCACACCCTTTGTCCAAGACCACAAAGAAATGATCTGACAGTCATCTGAGTCTAAACTGCTTCCATAATTAAGTGTTCAGAATTCTGTGAATTAGTTATCCATGCTCAGGGGCGCAGTGTGTCATAGTTTTCTTTTGTATCCTTATGGAGTTATTATAGTATGAGAATCTACTCCTTACCAAGGCTACATCAAATGTATATCACTGCTTTTAATACTACACATAGCTGCCTATAACACAGGCTCTAATTAGTTGACCACACCCATGACACACCTATAAATGCCTTTGTCACACCCATTTTAATGGTTGGCTGTTGACAGAAGAAAACCCATCTGTGTATTACAATGTTTACAAACAGAGTGACTTGCAGATACGTAGCTCAGGGTTGCCAACCACCAAAGGAAAAAATCTTTTTGTAGGCAAATCATAATCATAGCTAATTCTATAGTTATTATAAGTTAAAGTTGTTTGTAAGTGGCTGACTTGCTCAGCTGGAGTAGTTCAGCACTTGGTTGCTGCTCACAACAATATCCGTCAAAATTCACTTTGATTGCTACTAAAGCAGATAGAGTTGAATTATGAAACCTGTTCCGAGAATCAGTTTTTTATGGCTTTTAGCTACCATACTGAAAACACATTCCGCTGAAGCATTTCTATGAGAAAGTGACAGCATCAACTTCATAATAATTATTAGCAAAAAAGGAGATTAACAATGAAATAGCTATAGTAGAGAAAACAGGAGGCTAGGATGGGACCCTTAAAATCAGGAGAATCCTGAGGAAAGTTGACAAACCTGATAGCTATTTAGAATTCAATGAATTCAGTGACTTTAAAGGGAGCTTCTGTTGACTATAAACATGGGGTTCCACCAAGATTAATATTGTTTCAGTATAAACCTTGTTGATCCCCTTATATAATAATAAGATTTAGCTTTTTGAGGACCTTAACTCTGTAGCATTTAAAGTATTATTATTATCAATATTCTACAACTCTCCCTTTAGCAGTGGTTGAGGCACTTCAATTGGAGGAGGTGTCACGTGTGATGAATGTGAAGACACGAATGTGCCTGAAGGTATGCTTAGCAGAGTTAATCATATTATGAAGAAAACATATAACCTAGGCTATACAGAACTTCTTTCATCAATAATTTTAATTTTAATTTTAACACACTAGACTCCTTGACTAATAATCACATGTTTTTGTGTACATGTGTGTAAGATCTGACAAATTGTTAAGCTGCTTTTCTGTCCTTATGGCTTGAAAATATGTCAAAACTTGTCAGAGTGCCAATTTTATCAGCTTCTCTAACACTTATAAGATTAGCTTTCTTTGGCTAAGTACACAAAATTTGGAATCTCTCAGCCTCCAAGTCACATAAAAATTTTAATTAACTTCTGGTAAATGTAGTTATCTACAAAGAGTATTATTGGGAGCCAGTTAGAATTTTACTAAGGTAACTAATCTAGCAAAGTACAATGTTACATGGTGCTATTGAGATTCTTGTTCTTAAGTTAAAACAATGGAGGGAATTAGCATTCGTTTTCTATGTGGGAAGAGCCATGTGTGTTTCTCACCACATTTTCATTCCACCCAAGGACAAGATAGATGATCTCCCAGGCCACAAGAAATCCAAACAGGAACACAGCCACAAAGCAGAATGCCTACACAGGAAGTTACTGACATCCTAATAAATACGTAAATGTTTTATAATTATTATTGGATCAATAATACATATTTGAGATGCATAGCTAGTTACGTACAGTGAAGCTTGAACTGTTGTATATCATTAACTATTACTGTTTTCTACAGGGTCAGAGAAAACTCACATAGCTAGGTGATTAGATCAGAAGATCTATTCTTGATCAAGCAAATATACATAACACCACTACATAGAGTAGCTATAAATTATAATTTTTTATGCATAATACTGTGGCTAGTACCAGAAAGAACTTCACTGACTAGAATATTATGAAGCTGAGCTAATAATTATTAGATAAGTATTATAATTCAGTCACATACAGAATCATCTTACCCCACACTTAGCTAGATATACGTAGTTCAATTCTGATAGACCATAGGCCCAGCCCAACACAAGCTGACAAGCAACAAAGAAAACCAACATGAAAAATTTTAACAGACACCAAAGCAGCTATAGAGCTACAGCCTTGTGCATGTGCAAAGATTTACATAAGGTTGGGTGGAACTACATGTACTAATGAACTTGAACTAGCTATTGTGTGTTTCAGCCACACCAATTTCAAGAATCTCTACACCACTGTTTTAATGCATGACCACACTATGTGCATGGAGATCTAGTCCTGGTTTCTAGCCTACCACATAGATGAAGTAGGATGCTTTTTTTTATCTAGGTTTAGGGACACCATTATGATCTGTCATCCACATACTGATAAAGCTCTGTGTACATTAGTATACTGGTACTTACACTCATTATTAGTATACTGCATGAATTCTGTTTACATAGTATAGCTACCAGGCAACTAGTACGAGTGAAGCCCTGTTTTAACCTAGCACAATAATTTTGCTACTCACATCAGTAGTCATTGAATCTCTAAGTCTAGCTAACTCCTCTAGGACTACACATTTTTGTTATTCGTTTAATTAACATACGTAGCTAATAAGTGGTGCTCACACCCCCAGCTAGCTATGTGGCCAGCGAATCACAGAGCCCCCAATCACACGGATTTTTCCGTATTTTTACGGATTTACACCTATAAATATGGACGGACTACGGAAATTGATTCAATTTATACAGAAGCTTGGTGAGATTAACTAGCTAGATAATAGCTGTGAAATAACGTTGCACACCGTTCACATTGTGATAAAAACAGTAAGTTTGTTTATTGTAAGTTAATTCATGATACTTGTTTACTGGTGCATTAGCTAGCGGTGTCTCCTGTCAAGCACTATGATAGCTAAGACTCTCAATTCTGGCTCACAATTTTTTATCATTCTGCACACGTAGATGTGTGTCTTATAACAATAGTTAAGAATGATGCATGTCATGAAACTAGCTAGCTACGGAATTTGTTACAAAAATACAGAAAGTGAGCAATTTTTATACTGAAGTTATTCACTTCAAGTTGGAGGCTCTTCGATCAGCAATAATAATGCCTGTGTATAAACAAACAAATACAAAAACATAATAACAAACAACTAATGCTGTCTCAATAAAAGAGTTGCACTTATTGCACTGTTTTACTTCACAGACCTTTAAGAGGATAGTAAGAGCTTATCATGGAAGAAGGTTCAAAAGATAAAAAAATTGAAATCTTTCTGAGGATATTGGCTATAACAGTAAGTTTTATACTGAAGCTTAAGATATAGCTAGCGAACTAACTTAACTACACATTGTCAGGTAGTATAATCTGCAGTAGAACCTCTGATAAAGATTTCCTAAGTAAGGACAGCAGACAGCTAGCTAAAAAGGCACCATCAGTGCAAATTAACCTTTAACATTAAAACAGACTCCCTACATACCTGATCCTAATGTGTTCTTTATTCAAAGGTTCCACTGTAGCTAACAAAATTTAATAACAATTGCATTTGAAGTAGATTTTATCCTACAATGAAAAATATAGCTCCATACAATCTGCAAAACAATAGCCACTGGTTAGCTAGCTATTCATTGTAAAGGTCTAGTTGTGTGGGATGTATAATTTATGTTTTGTGCTGATATAATTATAGGTAGGATCATTGGCAGCTCTGATAGCTGCTACAGTCGCATTGGGGACATTTGAATATGACATTGCCCCTGGATTAGAAAGGGCTACGGAGTCACCTTATTACTTTCGACCTACTTTGCGACCTACTGTGTCAGATGAAAGCAAGGATGTACTGAGAGAAATAAGGGGACCTATTTCCTTTGTGATTGTCATTACAGCAGTTGCTATTATGATAGAAGCAGCAGTTATTTTGACAAGGTTGCGATTTGTCGGTATAAATATCACAGTACTTCTAAGTGTCGTGAGTCTATTTTAACCATAGTGATTTAGTATTAGTATCATTTCTAGGATTATAATGTCTTTTTAGAAAAAATGAAGGCACAGTAGCTAGCTATTCACATGATATGTAGCTACTAGCTAACTGTAATTATGTGACATTGTATGCATTCATTAAGTATGTTTACACAACCACATAGTTTTAAATAATAATTGTTTAAATCCTTCTTTATATATTATAATAATATAGCTACATGGTACATACACAAAATAAACAGATGGAAGGCTTCTGTTATTAAGTACAAGCTATTTAAAAGAGCTTTCTAATGGATGTTCCACAAATCAGAACTGCTTATACGAGAGAGTGGCATGGCTGGAGCCTTATCTAGTGATACCAATACTAGTGTCTAGTAGACAAATATGATTCTCCATCACAATAACAGAACTTCATGTGGTTGTCATTGTATAATAATATGTATGTGGTAAACTTTATAATAATCTATTCCTTCTTTTATCTGATCACAGAAATCATCTTCATAAATTTATCAACTCTGGGTAATGAGCACTTATTTCATGTTCCTAGTAGACACATAAACCTATCATAAATACTACACACAACACTCATGGGGGTTTGATTACTTCTAACTATCTGTGTAAACCACTATTGCTGTGAAGTTCATAGCTAGAGCTGTGCTGAGGCATGCCAGTCTTTAGCTACTTTTGTTAATAACTTGTTTGTAGTTTTCTTTGTATATCAACTTGTTTGTTATTTATTGTTGTTTATTTTTTTATATGTAGGTAATAGTAGCTGAAATATTGCTGATGGCTGGTCACATAGCTGGGGGTGTGAGCACTGCTTATTATGTTGATAAACATGTATTTGATTTAACAAATAATGTAAACCGTCGTTACACAACCCAAACCACAACCACAGAGGAACTAGCAAGATTTAGAGATTCAATGACTGCTGCTGCTGTAAGTAGTTACTATTGTGCTAGGTTAAAACAGGACTTCAATTGTACTAGTATACTAATGTAAACAGCACTCATACCAGTATACTAATATACATAAAGCTTATATATGCCAGTTTTTGATAGGTCCCGAAATGTCAATAACCCTACTGGGTATAGTTGCATCTCTGTTATCTCCATTGTATTTGTTTCTATAATCTTTATGTGAATAGATACCCTTTTAGTCAATCTCAAATTATAACCATAGATAAATAACCAAGCCTTGCAACATTCACACAGGAAGTAATAGTCCCTAACCACTTTATTTCCTTTTAGGTGCAAATCCCATAAGGAACAAAAGGCACCCCATTTCCCATCTCTTTGAGCACCATTAGTTCCATTCTTTTGCTAAGTCAGTGTTGCAAGGTTGCTGTTGAAAAAATAATCCATACTATAAACAAGGACACTATGATTGTGTGGTCATAGGCCACTGCAAGAGGGAGGGTGCAGGAGTGGAATGTGCTCCTTCCAACACGAAGCTTTGGAAACCAATATTTCACCATTTTCTAATCAAAATTTTTGACACTGAAAACCATGATTGTTTGATTGAGTGTCATGTGCATGAGATAGATGGGCACTATTCATAGCTTCCAACTTCTCCAAGTGTCTGACCGGGACAAGCCACACCCATCAATTAAATTGCATCACCCTCTATGAATATCTTTATAATTCTACATTACAGGACTGTCCCTCCAGGACAGTTGGAAGCTATGACTATTTTAGAAAGAAATGATATTCAAAATCAACAATAAGCAGAAAAATCCACAGAACTCTAGTTTTGACCTTGATCCATCCACAGACAATTTTCTGCTCCACAGATTGTAGATAAATCCATGAAACTGGCAACACAGCCAAGTATGGATTGGTTCACATCGTATTAATTATAGCACTTTAAGTGAATCCATACTTGTCACCATAAGGAGACAATTATTGCTAAAAGGTAAAGTATTGAAACCAGTCTCCGAATAGTGTAGTCATGCATTAAATTGAGTAGTCTTACATTAGTCTCATATAATAGCAAGGCTCTTTAAAACCCAAGAGTCTACATAATAATAGGAGTTCTTTCCAGTACCGAGTCACATTACACTGTATGCATAAATATACTGCATGTGGTGGTGTTACGTAGCTATTGCCTGATCAATAACTAATTACTTATGTGAGTCCTTCCACTGTAGAGAACATTAAGTAACATGGCATATATGATAGTTTATTTCAAGTGTCTTAAAAGTGGTCGATATCGTTCATAGTTGTAGTTAATCCTTGAATTCATCTCACATATTTTTTATGTCAATACTAATTATAAAACTGTGAAATTCATTATTATTGTGTCAGTAACCACATTATTTTCCTGTGTAGGCATTCTGCTTTGTGACTGTGTTCCTATTTGGGTTTCTTGTGGCCTGGGAGATCATCATCCTTATCTCTGAATGGATTCAAAGTTCGAGGAGCAAACATTGATGAGGCTCCTTCCATGACAAAGATCTTGTTAATTTTTAGATAACTCCCTCCATGCCATGTAGCTAGTATTATTGTACTTAGTACTTTCGTAAAAAGTTTAACTGGTTTCCACATTATTATAGCATAGCTGTTTAGCTTAGGTTATGTACATTTTAGGATAAAAGTGTGAAACTTTATAGCTATATAATTTTTATACTTTAATCTTAAATTTGACCTTAAGCGACCTCTAGGTACATGTACATTTGTCTATTTTAGCTAACTACTAGGTACATATGTAGTTAATGAACATAGCAAGATGTTGTGGGTTATATTTAAATGAATAAGCACATTATCATGTTCCTGAACAAGCACTTATGACAAGACAAGGATGCTTCTGGCAGGGCCACAAAGGTTGCCATCCCACATTATCTTTTTTGCCATCCCCAGTCTATTGGGCTTGGAAGACTAGGAACCAGAGATGCAGAGCTCTGTCTCTAAGCTACATAAATAAATTCTGTATGAACAGTTGCTTCCTAGATACGTATAATTATAGCTATATTAAGGATCAATGGACACTCAGTTGATCCCTTGGGTTTAGTCATGCAGTAACACTCAACCACACAGACATTAAAGAATCACTAATATCTTCCATCAAAAAGAGGTGTTCAAATGCTTTGCCAGATTTTCCAAGAAGTCTTTCCTCTTCTAACAAAAGATGCACATCCTGTGAATGCATGAAAAACAGATAAACAGCAACAGTTTTTGGGATCCATTTCCACAAATAATTTCATGAATGGGGATGTAACAGAATTTTGATCCTTGTACCACAGCTCATGGGTTTGTTATACCTTACTACCATGTATTACAATCACCTAGACATCTCTATGCATACACAATATCCTGCGGCCTTTCTTGACAGCATCTGCTATGTAGCTAATAGGTGTCATATTATTAGTAGGTCAAGGCATTAGCTATGATAGTCAAAATTACTTTCATAAATCATCTTTCTTTCGTCATTTGGCAAGTGTACGCAAGTGTATTGCCTGTTGTCACTGTGTGTGTGTGGAAGTTGGGGGGGGGGGGGGGGGGGGGTTATTCCAAGCTTGGTCTGACTAAATCTTACATGACATGTTTTACATCATTGTAGCTTAAATGCCATCTTCATTAGGCCTGAATACAATAAGAAACATATTCTTTTGGCATAATTGGTTCCATTAGACAGACTCAAATGTGGCATCACTAGCATGACAAATATGACTATTGAGCTACCAGTAGAATGGTCTCACTTTTGGATAAACTGAAGTCTCCTGAACCTTCTTCATTGAGCAGAAAGAGGAAAACCCTGAGTAATCCTCCTCCTGTTCGTTTACTGGTATGAGAGGTAAAAATGACCCTAATGTTCATCCATCAAAATGTGTAACTGAATACTCCAGGAAGCATTTAACTGTTGCTGCTGGGAAACTAATTTTTGTAAAGCTTGTAGTGAAATTCTCCCAGTATCCTTGAAAATCACATAAGATCGGTTAAGCACTTGGATGGCAAGAAGCAAGGCAGCCCAGTTGTTTCCACCAGGTAATTAATTATCTCAGCAGCAACATTCCACTGCTTTATGTGAAAAGGACTACAATCAAGATAGACATAACATGACATAATACTACATAACAGATCATTAAAGAAACTAGACTCTTTAATAATCACAATCATCAGTTATGCATTAGGATCAGACATTTGTTAAGTTGCTTTTCAGTCTTTACAGCAAAACTTGTCAGAGTGCAACATATGTATGTCAGTTTCATAAACACTTACATGTATAAGATTAGCTTGATGTTTTTTTTTCTTTGAGTAAGTACACAAAATTTAGGGAGAGAGGAGTCTATTTCTCTCAGCCTCTATGTCACAAACATTAATACAACATTAAATAGCTTCTGGTAAAAAATGTAGTTATCTACAAAGAGTATAATTGGGAACCAGTTAGAATTTTACTAAAAGTAGCAAAAGGTAACTAATCTAGCAAAGTACAATACTGCATATGACATTGTTGAGATTCTTGTTCTTTAGTTAAATGGAGAAAATTAGCATTCATTTTCATCGTGGAAGAGCCATGTGTGTTTCTCACCCCTTTTTCATTCCACCCAAAGACAAGGAAGAGGATCTCCCAGATCACAAGAAATCCAAACAGGAACACAGCCACAAAGAAGAATGCCTACACAGGAAAATAATGTGGTTACTGAAACCATAATAATGAATTCAATTTTTATTTATTGCATCAGAGAAAACAATATTTACGAGGATTACAGTGAAGCTCGAAATGTTGAATAAAATTATGAACAGCTGAACAGCTAAATATTGACCATTCCTATAATATTATATTAAAATTTTATCACACTGAGTCCTTAAAAACTATTAATGTTTTCAATAGGGTGGGAGAAAACTCACATACGTAGGTGATTAGTTCTGGAGATATAGAGTCTTGATCAGGTAAATAACACCAACACATATATGCATACAGTGTAATGCATGACTCAGTAATGGAAAGAACTTCATCGACTAATGAATGTTATGAAGCTGATAAGTATTATTAGTAAAATTCTGTCACATTATATTATAGTGATAATTCAATTATGCTAGCTAGATCATGGGTCCAGTTCAACACAAACTGAAAAACCACAAATATACCAACAAACCACAGAGAAACCATTAGTATTATTAGTTTTCCTTAGTGGACTCTAGTATTATTAGTGGACTCTAGTATTAATAGATTTCCTTAGTGGACTCTAGTATTATTAGTTTTCCTTTGTGGACTCTAGTATTATTAGTTTTCCTTTGTGGACTCTAGTATTATTAGTTTTCCTTTGTGGACTCTAGTATTGTTAGTTTTCCTTAGTGGACTCTAGTATTATTAGTTTTCCTTTGTGGACTCTAGTATTGTTAGTTTTCCTTTGTGGACTCTAGTATTATTAGTTTTCCTTTGTGGACTCTAGTATTGTTAGTTTTCCTTAGTGGACTCTAGTATTATTAGTTTTCCTTTGTGGACTCTAGTATTGTTAGTTTTCCTTTGTGGACTCTAGTATTGTTAGTTTTCCTTAGTGGACTCTAGTATTATTAGTTTAGTATATGGCAGTATATCATTACAAATCATTGTAGTCGTAGTCCATGTTGATTTTTTATAATAATAATAAGAAGAACATGTCTGAAAGCAGATGAATCTTCATTTTAAGTGAGTTATAGAATGGATGATACTCTTCTAGTACATACTATTTTCTTTAAATCAGCATATTTGTTTGTTTTTTTATGGTAAAAGAGATGAATATTTTGGTGTTGCTGGGAGATTGACTCCTATGGATGGAAAACTTGCTTCTGGTTAACTAAAGTTTCTAGATAACTGGAGTCCGGATAACTGACATCCTACTGTATAATAAATTTAATTTGTAGTCGACTACATGTACATACAAATTCATTTAATTGAGGTGGTGGTTACCCTTAATTAGAAAACAATAATACTAATTATTCTTTTTAATAAGCGGCGCTCACACCTCCAGCTAGCTATGTGGCCAGCGAATCAGCGATCAGCAATCACGATAATACCTTAGTATAAACAAACATTAATTCGTAATAGCAAACAACTAATGCCGTCTCAATAAAAGAGTTGCTCTTATTGCACTGTTTTACTTCACAGACCTTTAAGAGGATAGCTACTCATAGTAAGAGCTTATCATGGAAGAAGGTTCAAAAGATAAAATAATTGAAATCTTTCTGAGGGCATTGGCTATAACAGTAAGTTTTATACTGAAGCTTATACATATAAGATATAGCTAGCTAGCTAACTAACTTAACTACACATTGTCAGGTAATATAATCTGCAGTAGAACCTCTGATAAAGATCTTCCTAAGTAAAGACAGCAGATAACTAGCTAAAAAGGCACCATCAGTGCAAATTAACCTTTAAGATTAAAACAAACGCCCTACATACCTGATCCTAATGTGTTCTTTATTCAAAGGTTTCACTATAGCTACAAATAACAATTGCATTTGAAGTAGTTTATATCCTACAATAAAAAATATAGCTCCATACAATCTTCAAAACAATAGCCACTGGTTAGCTGCATTCATTGTAAAGGTCTAGTTGTGTGGGATGTATAATTTATGTTTTGTGTTGATATAATTATAGGTAGGATCATTGGCAGCTCTGATATCTGCTACAGTGGCATTGGGGACATTTGAATATGACATTGCCCCTGGATTAGAAAGGGCTAGGGAGTCACCTTATTGGTCAAATTTGCGATTTACTGTGGCAGATGAAAGCAAGGATACTATACTGAGAGAAATAAGGGGACCTATTTCTTTTGTGATTGTCATTACAGCAGTTGCTATTATGATAGAAGCAGCAGTTATTTTGACAAGGTTGCGATTTGTTGGTATAGATATCAAAATACTTCTAAGTGTCGTGAGTCTATTTTAACCATAGTGATAATTATAGTATTAACATTATTTCTAGGATTATAATGTCTTTTTAGAAAAAATGAAGGCACAGTAGCTAGCTATTCACATGATACGTATGTAGCTACTAGCTAACTGTAATTATGTGACATTGTATGCATTCATTAAGTATGTTTACACAACCACATAGTTTTAAATAATAATTGTTTAAATCCTTCTTTATATATTATAATAATATAGCTACATGGTACATACACAAAATAAACAGATGGAAGGCTTCTGTTATTAATTATCAGTTATTTAAAAGAGCTTTCTAATGGATGTTCCACAAATCAGAACTGCTTATACAGAGAGTGGCATGGCTGGAGCCTTATCTAGTGATACCAATGCTAGTGTCTAGTAGACAAGTCTGATTCTCCATCACAATAACAGAACTTCATGTGGTTGTCATTGTATATATTTTATATATGAACTTTATAATAAGCTATTCCTTCTTTGAAGAATATATACTTTATCTGAGCACAGAAATCATTCATAAATTTAGAAGAAAAAACTCTGGGTAATAAGCACTTATCTCATGTTCCTAGTACACACATAAACCTATCATAAAATACTACACACAACACTTGTGGGGGGTTGATTACTTCTAGCTACCTGTGTAAATCACTATTGCTGTGAAGTTCATAGCTAGAGCTGTACTGAGGCATGCCAGTCTTTAGCTACGTCCTTTGTTAATAACTTGTTTGTAGTATTATTATTAAATTGTTTGTTATCAATTATTTTTATATGTAGGTAATAGGAGCTGAAATATTGCTGATGGCTGGCCACATAATTGGGGGTGTGAACACTGCTTATTATGTTGATAAACACATATTTGATTTAACAAATAATGAAAACTTTCGTTACACAACCCAAGAAGAACTAGCAAGATTTAGAGATTCAATGACTGCTGCTGCTGTAAGGTTGCTATTGTGCTAGGTTCACTTTTACTAGTATACTAATGTAAACAGCACTCATACCAGTATACTAATAATAAAATTATACACAAAACTTATGCCAGTTTTTGATAGGTCCTTTAAATTATTGGGTATAGTTGTATCTCTGTTATCTCCATTGTCTATAATCTTTGTGTGCATAGATACCCTTTAGTCAATCTCAGATTATAACCAAGCCTTGTAACATTCACACATCACGAAGTAATAGTCCCTAACCACACTTTTATTTCCTTCTAAGTGCAAATCCCATAAGGGACCCCATTTCTCAGATTTTAAAGTTCCATTCTTTTGCTAAGTCAGTGTTGCCAGGTTGCTGTTGAAAAAAATCCATAGAGTAAACAAGGACACTATGATTGTGTGGTCACAGACCACTGGAAGGGGGAGGGTGCAGGAGGGGAATGTGCTTCCCACACGAAGCTTGGGAAACCAAAATTTCACCATTATTTTTTCTAATCAAAACTTTGACACTGAAAACTATGATTGTTTGATTGAGTATCATGTGCATGAGATAGATGAGAACTATTCATAGCTTCCAACTTCTCCAAATGTCTGACCGGGACAAGCCACACGTATCAATTAAATCATGTCACCCTCTATGAATATCATTATAATTCTACTGCTAGTTTCATGTGACAATTACGTGTATTGTAGCTTGAGCTATGTGACAACCATGCAGTGCAAACAAAGTCAGCATATTATACGTATAGTTCAATTTTCCTCTTACAGCTTGCCAGGTGCTATGTAAACTAATAATTAATCCAGAATTTACGTAGCTGTCTGCCTCTTCACCACCTGGCTGGGATATTGAATAGGCAAGTTATAGTACTGGACGGGACACTCTGACGGACTATAATACCAGGACTGTCCCGGCCATTCCAGGACAGTTGGAAGCTATGACTATTTTAGAAAGAAATGATATTCAAAATCAGCAATAAGCAGACAATTATTGCTAAAAGGTAAAGTATTGAAACCAGTCTCCAAATAGTGTAGTCATGCATTAAATTGAGTAGTCTTACATTAGTCTCATATAATAGAGCAAGGCTCTTTACAAGGTAAGAAAGCCCAAGAGTCTACATAATGAGTTTTTTCCAGTACCGAGTCACACATTACACTGTATGCATAAATAATTTTTGCATGTGGTGGTGTTACATAGCTATTGTCTGATCAAGACTCTAGATCTCAGGAACTAATCACCTACGTGAGTCCCCCCACTCTGTAGAGAACATTAATAGTTTTTTATGTAACGGTATTTTCAAGTGTCTTAAAAGTAGTCGATATTGTTCATGATTTTAGAGTTGTAGTTAATCCTTGTATTCATCTCACATATTAATTTGTTTTTTTCTGATACAATACTAATTATAAAACTGTGGGATTCATTATTATTGTGTCAGTAACCACATTATTTTCCTGTGTAGGCATTCTGCTTTGTGACTGTGTTCCTGTTTGGGTTTCTTGTGGCCTGGGAGATCATCCTCCTTATCTCTGAATGGATTCAAAGTTCGAGGAGCACAAAATAATGATGCTCCTTCCATGACAAAGAACTTGTTAATTTTTAGACAACTCCCTCCTTGCCATGTAGTATTATTATAGTTATAGTACTTTCGTAAAAATTTCGACTGATTTCCACATTATTATAGCATAGCTGTTTAGCTTAGGTTATGTACATTTTAGGATAAAAGTGTGAAACTTTATAGCTGTAAAATTTCTATAGGAAATGAAGTTTAATCTTAGATTTGACCTTTAGTGACCTCTAAGTGTACATTTGTCCATAATCTCAATTTTAACTAACTACTAAGTATGTAGTTAATGAACATAGCAAGATGTTGTGGGTTATATTTAACTGAACAAGCACATTAACATGTTCCTGAACAAGCACTTATGACAAGACAAGACTCGGATGCTTCTGGCAGGCATAGGCTCCAACTTTTTGAAAATCAGTTCCAGGACACTGGCCACACCCACCAGCCGTGCCCAAATCATAGCTAACCCTGCCCAAACCACACCATCAAAACTTACACCCATCAAATTAATTTAAGGCCACTCTTGGTTCAGTGACAGTAGGGTAGCTTTCTTGCACTTCTTGAGAAGCTCTTTGCTGAAAGAAGAATCATGGAAGCATTCCATCAGTGTGGACATGAAGACACCAAGCAAAGGCTACTGTAACTACTGAAGGGCACTCTGACTCAGAACTTGCTATAGCTACCAGCTGTTTTTTAATGCTGCTCATTATTGATAATGTATTTATACAAGGATGCTGACTGTGGATGCTGACTGTGCATGTAGCTACAGCAATGCACTCTAGTCATAGGACAACAACAACCAGATCTACATTACAGATCTGTAGTAAGTAGTTTTCATAGCTATTGCAGTCAGTGTCTATAGACATAGTATAGTAGTACTACTCCAGCATCCAGGACAAATGGCAGGTGAATCCAGGACACCGGACAATGTCAACAAATCCAGGACTGTCCTGGACATTCCAGGACAGTTGGAGCCTATGGGCAGGGCCACAAAGATTGCCATCCCACATTATCTTTTTTGCCATCCCCAAGTCTATTTGGGCTTGGAATACTAGGATCCAGAGATGCAGAGCTCTGTCTCTAAGCTACATAAATTCTGTATGAACAGTTACTTCCTATATAGCTACGTATATATAGCATCACTGGACACTCAGTTGATCCCTTGAGTTAGTCATGCAGTAACACTACAAATCATACATTAAAGAATCACTAATATCTTCCATCAAAAAGAGGTGTTCAAATGCTTTGGAAATATCAGGAAAAATTTTGCCAGATTTTCCAAGCAGTCTTTCCTCTTCTAACTTCTAACAAAAGATGCACATCCTTTAAATGCACGAAAAACAGATAAACGGCACAGTTTTTGGGATCCGTTCCACAAAATTAATAATTTAACGAATGGGGATATGTAACAGAATTTTGATCCTGGGCATGTACGTAGCTACCACAGCTCATGGGTTTGTCATACCTTACTAATACATACGTATTACAATCACCTCAAATAAGTATTTACTCTATGCCTACACAATCTCCTGTGGCCTTTCTTGACAGCATCTGCTAGTCATGCCATAAAAGGCGGAGTTCATAATAAGTAACTAAGTACATAATGTCTACGTAGCTATGGTAGTCAAAATTACGTACTTTCAACACTTGCATATAATATTATACGTAACTATGTATAATATCATCTTTTTTTATTTGGTATATAAGTGTATTGAAGAATTTGAGCTGTGTGTGTGTGTGTGTGTGGAAGTAGGGGAGAGGGGGGTTATTCCAAGCTTGGTCTGACTAAATATTACATGACATGTTTTACATCATTGTAGCTTCAATGCCATTAGTCTTATAGTATCTAGTGTGCAGCCATGCATATGAAAATGAATTGGGTTTTTCTGCTAATGATTTGTAGCCACTAGGTGCAAATCCCATAAGGAACAAAAGGCACCCCATTTACTGTCTCTTTGGGCTAAATTTTAATAATTTTAAAGTTCTATTCTTTAGCTACGTACCAATGGATTGGTACACACCACATTAATTAAAGTGAATTCGAGATAATTATAATAATAATTGCCTATTAAGGTAAAGTATTGAAACCAGGCTGGACTAGGCCTCCAAATAGTGTAGTCATGCATTAAAATGAGTAGTCTTACATTAGTCTCATATAGCAAGACTCTTTACAAGGTAAGAAAACCCAAGAGTCTACATACTATTATTATTATTTTTAGTTAATGAAGTTCGAGTCACACATTTCACTGTATGCATAAATGCATGTGGTGGTGTTATGTATTTGCCTGATGATTTCAATAACTAATCATATATGTGAGTCCCCCCACTCTGTAGAGAACATTAATGTACTTAAGCTTGGCTAGTACTTTTGTAAAAATTTTAACTGATTTCCACATAATAGCTATAGTATAGCTGTTTAGCTTTAAAAAAAAGGTTATGTGCACATCTTAGGATAAAAACATGAAAATTTATAGTTATATTGTAATTTCTATACAAAGTGAAGTTATTTTTCTGACATAGAGATTTGCTGTTTATTGACCTCTTACAAATTGTTAAAACTGTTTAGTATAGCTACATTAATGTGGGTATCAAATTTATGCAGTTTGGTACATTTGAAATTTGTTCAAAAGTTTTATAGTTACTAGCTACATAGTTATGTAGTTAATGAACATACGTAGCAAGATGTTGTGGGCTATATTTAATTAAAATCTAACATGTTCCTGACTGAACAAGCACTTACGACAAGACTCAGATACTTCTGGCAGGGGAATGATGTGTAGTGTTACTGCATGACCAAACTCAAGGGATCATCTGAGTGTCCAGTGATGCTATATGTAGCTATATAGGAAGCAACTGTTCATACAGAATTCATGCAGCTTAGAGACAGAGCTCTGCATCTGGATCCTAGTCATCCATCAAGCCTAGGGATAGCAAAAAGGATAGTGTGAGATGACAACCTTTATGACATCTCTGTATTAAGGTGATCATAGCTACCTCCTCCATCAATGCAAAATATAATTACCATTGATAGGGGAAAAGTAACCACAGGACTGCCTGGAGTAACAACATACCAAGTAGTAACATTAGATATGCATACAAAATAAACAATTTTTGCTTATTTTGGCTGTAGTTTACATACACGTGTAACATTGTTATTATTATTATATTATTATGAATTCAGCTAAAATTATGGCAGATAGTAATAATCACAATCATCAGTTATGCATTAGGATCAGACATTTGTTAAGTTGCTTTTCAGTCCCTATGGCTTTATGGCAAAACTTGTCAGAGTGCAACATATGTATGTCAGTTTCATAAACACTTACATGTAGCTATAAGATTAGCTTGATGTTTTTTTTTCTTTGAGTAAGTACACAAAATTTAGGGAGAGAGGAATCTAGTTCTCTCAGCCTCTATGTCACAAACATTAATTCAACATTAAATAGCTTCTGGTAAAAAATGTAGTTATCTACAAAGAGTATAATTGGGAACCAGTTTAAAAGTAGCAAAAGGTAACTAATCTAGCAAAGTACCATACTGCATATGACATTATTGAGATTCTTGTTCTTTAGTTAAATGGAGAAAATTAGCATTCATTTTCATCATAGGAAGAGCCATGTGTGTTTCTCACCCCTTTTTCATTCCACCCAAAGACAAGGAAGAGGATCTCCCAGATCACAAGAAATCCAAACAGGAACACAGCCACGAAGAAGAATGCCTACACAGGAAAATAATGTGGCTACTGACACCATAATAATGAATTCAATTTTTATTTATTGCATCAGAGAAAACAATATTTACAAGGATTACAGTGAAGCTAATGTTGAATAAAAATTAATTATGAACAGCTGAACAGCTAAATATTGACCATTCCTAATTTTATCACACTGAGTCCTTAAAAACTATTAATGTTTTCAATAGGGTGGGAGAAAACTCACATAGCTAGGTGATTAGTACTGGAGATATAGAATCTTGATCAGGTAAATAACACCAACACATATAAAGGCATACAGTGTAATGCATGACTCAGTGCTGGAAAGAACTTCATCGACTAATGAATGTCATGAAGCTGATAAGTATTATTACGTAGTAAAATTCTGTCACATAATTATAGAGATCCACATATCTAGCTAGATATGATTCAATTCTGCTAGATCATGGGTCCAGTTCAACACAAACTGAAAAACCACAAATACATATACCAACAAACCACAGAGATCGAAACCAACATGACTGGTGTGAAGTTATATACCATAACTAATAATTAATACATTTTGGAGGCCTAGACATAAATATGGTTTCTAACCTTCATCCTAAGGACAAGTTCTATTGGCACATGATAAGGAGCCAATTTGTAGCAGAATAATAGCAGTGTTATTAAGGATTATGAAATAAAAACAGTTATAAAATACGTAGTATAATGTATTAGTTACCTCTACTTCATAACTACCTATCTTAGCTAGATCAAGCATTATTATAGACCATTTTGCAAACTACCTTACAGCAATGTTTACTTACCGCAAGACCAGTACATATAAATTCACTTGCTTGTAGTAAGTAGTAATTATAAATTAATCCTGGATTTCTCCAAATATCTGGAGAAAGCAATATTGAACTACCAAGTCTCTATACCTCTCTTGGTGTAACTTCTCAGGAGTCATTCTTCGTTTAATTCAGGAGATAGAGTAGGGAAAACACTACATTTTAGTATATTTGATCTGATGCAAATAGCCACTTAGTTGGTTTGTAATGACTTTATTATCAAAATCAACCTGTATTAATAATAATAATGTAGACTGTAAAGAGTCTGGCTATGTGTGAGACTAGTATTAACATAAGACAATAATGCATGAGGAGCATGACCACGTGACTATATTATGGTGTAGATTTAGTCCTGGTTTCTAGCTGATTACCAATACTGCTTTACCTAATTTTAGAGACACTATTATGAGTCTTACAACTGTCATCAACATACTGATAAAGCCCTGTGTACATTAGTACAGTGGTACTTACACTTGTCATTAGTATACTGTGGGTTCTGTATACCAGGCAACTAAAGTCTGTCCAAAGTGACAAGAGCCACGGAAGAGTGCTACATAAGACTTTAATATTATTCATAGATGTCTCGCAATAATAGCAACATTCGCGATGCATTTGCCCAGAGAGCAGCTGACTCTCCACACAGCAATTTTTATTATGCGCAACACTCCTTGTGGTCTAGGGTACAGCCATGGGATTTGTATTAGCCTCCTGTATCTCTCCTGTATCTCTCTATGGGGCACTACAACAGGCATCTGGTAAGAAGCGCCTCGGTAAGAACTGCTAAATGATACCAAATGTGCATAATTTGAAGTTTTTTTAGCCGAATTAGGCATGTTTTTGTGAGGCTCTCGTCAGCTTGGACAGACTTTAGTACGAGTGAAGCCCTGTTTTAACAATATGCTACTCACAGCAGCAGTAGCCATTGAATCTCTAAGTCTTGTTAACTCCTCTAGGACTGCAATTATTCGTTTAATTATGGTGGCGGTTACCCTTAGAAAACAATGCGCTTGTCAAACATTATCCTCGCTAATAATTTTTAGGCAGGTGGTATACATAATTAAATTTGTCGGCTAGCATAATTGCTAGCAAAAAAGAATCCGAGTTTCTCTATTATTACAAAATATCCAAAGAAGGCCGGCATCTACAGCTGTGATTTTTTCCCTACTTCTTGTCTACATTAGCTACCTCCTGTGAGGAAGATGGATATTTATCAAAATATGAAATTTCAATTTTTAAAATTAAAGTTGGACAAATAGATTAAAAATGCTGTTACTTGGTTTTGGAATGTTTTAAGGGGAAATGCATCCGTCCACAAATTGTCTATGTAGACAATGTTTAGAGGTCATAAATATTCTGGAACTCTTTGGGACTCTTCTTGAATTTTGTAATAATAAGTTTTTAGTGATCATACGTAACTCTGTGCTACCTTATAGCTTGCCCTTCTCTTAAGATGAAGCAAGAAAAGCAGATCATTTTGATATTAATTTATAGTATAAATATCAATTTTAGCATTTCTAATGAATTTTTAAAAGTGATGCATAATTATTATGCATTCCCGCGGAGTAACCGCCACACCTTAACATAGCTAATAAGCGGCGCTCACACCTCCAGCTAGCTATGTGGCCAGCGAATCAGCGATCAGCAATCACGATAATACCTTAGTATAAACAAACATTAATTCGTAATAGCAAACAACTAATGCCGTCTCAATAAAAGAGTTGCTCTTATTGCACTGTTTTACTTCACAGACCTTTAAGAGGATAGCTACTCATAGTAAGAACTTATCATGGAAGAAGGTTCAAAAGATAAAAAAATTGAAATCTTCCTGAGGGTATTGGCTATAACAGTAAGTTTTATACTGAAGATATATACATATTATATGATATAGCAAGCCAACTAACTTAAATACACATTGTCAGGTAGTATAATCTGCAGTAGAACCTCTGATAAAGATCTTCCTAAGTAA
Source organism: Diacarnus erythraeanus (assembly GCA_964016965.1). NCBI lineage: Eukaryota > Metazoa > Porifera > Demospongiae > Poecilosclerida > Podospongiidae > Diacarnus > Diacarnus erythraeanus. The sequence continues at coordinate 6,820,173 of OZ024674.1, read as the reverse complement.
GGACAGCAGACAACTAACTAAAAAGGCAACATCAGTGCAAATTAACCTTTAAGATTAAAACAGACTCCCTACATACCTGATCTTAATTCAAAGGTTTCACTGTAGCTACAAATAACAATTGCGTTTGAAGTACGTAGTTTTTATCCTACATTGAAAATATAGCTAGCTCCATACAATCTGCAAAACAATAGCTACTGGCTAGCTACATTCATTGTAAAGGTCTAGTTGTGTGGGATGTATTATGTTTTGTGTTGATATAATTATAGGTAGGACCATCGGCAGCTCTGATAGCTGCTACAGTGGCATTGGAGACATTTGAATATGGCTTTGCCCCTGAATTAGAAGGGGTTACACCTTATCCGTCATATGAACGACCTTCTGTGTTAGATGAAAGCAAAGATGTACTGAGAGAAATAAGGGGACCTATTTCCTTTGTGATTGCCATTACAGCAGTTGCTATCATGATAGAAGCAGCAATTATTTTGACAAGGTTGCGATTTGTCGGTATAAATATCAAAATACTTCTAAGTATTGTGAGTCTATTTTAACCATAGTGATTTAGTATTAGTATTATTTCTAGGATTATAATGAAGGCACAGTAGCTAGCTATATCGTAGCTACTAGCTAGCTAACTGTAATTGTGTGATATTGTATGCATTCATTCTAAGAATTATAGTATATTTACATAACCACATAGTTTTAAAAATAATTGTTTAAAGCCTTCTTTAAATAATATTATAATAATATAGCTACATGGTACGTACACAAAATAAACAGATGGAAGGCTTCTGTTATTAAGTACCAGCTATTTAAAAGAGCTTTCTAATGGATGTTCCCCAAATCAGAACTGCTTATACGAGAGAGTGGCATGGCTGGAGCCATCTAGTGATACCAATACTAGTGTCTAGTAGACAAATATGATTCTCCATCACAATAACAGAACTTCATGTGGTTGTCATTGTATGTATATATTTATATATGTGGTAAACTTTATAATAAGCTATTCCTTCTTTGAAGAATATATATTTTATATATCTGAGCACAGAAATCATTTCATAAATTTAGCAGAAAAAACTCTGGGTAATAAGCACTTATCTCATGTTCCTAGTAGACACATAAACCTAAATACTATGCATAACACTTGTGGGGGTTTAATTACTTCTAGCTACCTGTGTAATCACTATTGCTGTGAAGTTCATAGTTAGAGCTGTGCTGAGGCATGCCAGTCTTTAGCTACTTTGTTAATAACTTGTTTGTTATTAATTGTTGCTTATTTTTTATTATTATGTAGGTAATATTTACTGAAATATTGCTGATGGCTGGTCACATAGCTGGGGGTGTGAGCACTGCTTATTATGCTGATAAACATATGTTTGATTTAACAAATTATGTAAAACGTTACACAACCCGAGAGGAAAGAGCAAGATTTAGAGATTCAATGACTGCTGCTGCTGTAAGTACGTAGTTATATAAACTATTGTGCTAGGTTAAAACAGGACTTCACTTGTACTAGTATACTAATATACATAAAGTTTATGCCAGGTCCCTTAAATGTCAATTACCCTACTGGATATAGTTGCATCTCTGTTATCTCCATTGTATGTGTTTCTATAATTTTTATGCGCATAGATACCCTTTAGTCAATCTCAGATTATAACCAAGCCTTGTAACATTCACACATCACGAAGTAATAGTCCCTAACCACACTTTTATTTCCTTCTAGGTGCAAATCCCATAAGGGACAAAAGGCACCCCATTTCCCATCTCTTTGAGAACCATTCTAAGATTTTAAAGTTCCATAAGTCAGTGTTGCCAGGTTGCTGTTGAAAAAAATCTATAGAGTAAACAAGGACACTATGATTGTGTGGTCATAGACCACTGCAAGGGGGAGGGTGCAGGAGGGGAATGTGCTTCCTACACGAAGCTTCGGAAACAAAAATTTCACCATTAATTTTTCTAATCAAAACTTTGACACAGAAAACCATGATTGTTTGATTGAGTGTCATGTGCATGAGATAGATGAGCACTATTCATAGCTTCCAACTTCTCCAAATGTCTGACCGGGACAAGCCACACCCATCAATTAAATGTGTCACCCTCTATGAATATCAAAATAATTCTACTAATAGATTCATGTGACAATTACGTGTATTGTAGCTTGAGCTATGTGACAACCACGCAGTGCAAACTAAGTCAGCATATTATACGTATAGTTCAATTTTCCGCTTACATCTTGCCAGGTGCTATGTAAACTAATAATTAATCCAGAATTTACGTAGCTGTCTGCCTCTTCACCACCTGACCGGGGTATTGAATAGGCAAGTTATAGTACTGGGTGGGACACTCTGACGGACTATAATACCAGGACTGTCCCGGCCATTCCAGGACAGTTGGAAGCTATGACTCTTTTAGAAAGAAATGATATTCAAAATCAGCAATAAGCAGACAATTATTGCTAAAAGGTAAAGTATTGAAACCAGTCTCCGAATAGTGTAGTCATGCATTAAATTGAGTAGTCTTACATTAGTCTCATATAATATAGCAAGGCTCTTTATAAGGTAAGAAAGCCAAAGAGTCTACATAATAATATAAGTTCTTTCCAGTACCGAGTCACACATTACACTGTATGCATAAATAATTTATATTGCATGTGGTGGTGTTACGTAGCAATTGTCTGATTAAGACTCTAGATCTCAATAACTAATTACCTATGTGAGTCCCCCCACTCTGTAGAGAACATTAATAGTTTTTTATGTAACATGGTATATTTCAAGTGTCTTAAAAGTAGTCGATATTGTTCATGATTTTAGAGTTGTAGTTAATCCTTGTAAACATCTCACATATAAATTTGTTTTTTTCTGATATAATACTAATTATAAAACTGTGGGATTCATTATTATTGTGTCAGTAACCACATTATTTTCCTGTGTAGGCATTCTGCTTTGTGACTGTGTTCCTGTTTGGGTTTCTTGTGGCCTGGGAGATCATCCTCCTTATCCCTAAATTGATTCCAAGCTTGAGGAGAACACAATGATGAGGCTCCTTCCATGACAAAGATCTTAGATACGTAACTCCATCCATGCCATGTAGCTAGTATTATTGTACTTAGTACTTTCGTAAAAATTTTAATTGATTTCCACATTATTATAGCATAGCTGTTTAGCTTAGATTACGTACATTTTAGGATAAAAGTGTGAAACTTTATAGCTGTAAAATTTCTATACAAAATGAAGTTTAATCTTAGATTCAACCTTTAGTGACCTCTAGGTGTACCTTTGATCTCAATTTTAGCTAACTAAGTACTAGGTATGTAGTTAATGAACATAGCAAGATGTTGTGGGTTATGAACAAGCACATTTACATGTTCCTGAACAAGCACTTGTGACAAGACAAGGATGTTTCCGGCAGGGCCACAAAGGTTGCTATCTTTTTGACCATCCCCAAGTCTATATATTGGGCTTGGAAGACTAGGATCCAGAGATGCAGAGCCCTGTCTCTAAGCTACATAGATTCTGTATGAACAGTTGCTTCCTAGCTATAGCTATATAAAGGATCACTGGACACTCAGTTGATCCCTTGAGTTTAGTCATGCAGTAACACTACAAATCATTGAATCACTAATATCTTCCATCAAAAAGAGGTGTTCAAATGCTTTGGAAATATATTATCAGGAAAAATTTTGCCAGATTCTCCAAACAGTCTTTCCTCTTTTAACAAAAGATACACATCTTGTGAATGCATGAAAAACAGATAAACAGCACAGTTTTTGGGATCCATTCCACAAATAATTTCATGAATGGGGATGTAACAGAATTTTGATCCTTGTACCACAGCTCATGGGCTTGTTATACCTTACTACTATGTAGCTATGTATTACAATCACCTCAACATATCCAATATCCTGTGGCCTTTCTTGACAGCATCTGTTAGCTACATGCAATAAAAGTCGGTGTTCAATAATAAGTAAGGTTTAGCTATGGTAGTCAAAATTATTTTCATCACTTGCATAGCTACGTATATCATCTTTCTTTTATTTGGCAAGTGTAAGTGTATTGAAGAATTTGAGCTGTGTGTGTGTGTGTGTGTGTGTGTGTGTGTGTGTGTGTGTGTGTGTGTGTGTGTGTGTGTGTGAAGTGGGGTTTTTTTCCAAGCTGACTAAATATTACATGACATGTTTTACATCATTGTAGCTTCAATGCCATTAGTCTTATAATATCTAGTGTGCAGCCATGCATATGAAAATAAATTGGGTTTTCTGCTAATAATTTGTAGCCACTAGGTGCAAATCCCATAAGGAACAAAAGGCACCCCATTTACTGTCTCTTTGGTCTAAAATTTTAAAGTTCCATTCTTTAGCTACCAATGGATTGGTTCACACCACATTAATTAAAGTGAACCCACCATACTATTAATGTAAAGTATTGAAACCAGGCTGGACTAGGTCTCCAAATAGTGTAGTCATGCATTAAACAAGTAGTCTTACATTAGTCTCATATAGCTAGAAAGACTCTTTACGAGGAAAGAAAACCCAAGAGTCTTTATTTTTAGTTAATGAAGATCTTTCCAGTACCAACTCAACACATTTCACTGTATGCATAAATGCATGTGGTGGTGTTACATTGCCTGATGAATACTCTAGATTTCAAGAACTAATCACCTATGTATGTGAATCTTCCTAATAGTATTTATATGATAGTTGATATTCTGTTCATGATTTTAGAGTTTAAGCTTCATTCTAGTAGCAATACGTACATCTTTGTAATTTCTATACAAAGTGAAGTTATTCTTCTGACATAGAGATTTGACATTTATTGACCTCTACGAGTATATTTAGATACAAATTGTTAAAACTGTTTAGTATAGCTACATTAATGTGGGTATCAAATTTATGCAGTTTGGTACATTTGAAATTTGTCAAAAGTTTTAGTTACTAGCTACGTAGGTAGCTATGTAGTTAATGAACATAGCAAGATGTTGGGGGCTATATTTAATTAATTTAATGTTCCTGACTGAACAAGCACTTACGACAAGACTCAGATACTTCTGGCAGGGGTATGATGTGGCATAACCAAACTCAAGAGATAAATTGAGTGTCCAGTGATGCTACGTATATATAGCTATATAGGAAGCAACTGTTCATACAGAAATCATGCAGCTAAGAGACAGAGCTCTGCATCTGGATCCTAGTCATCCAAGCCTAATAGACTGGGGGTAGCAAAAAGGATAGTGTAAGATGGGAACCTTTATGACATCTCTGTATTAAGGTGATCATAGCTACCTCCTCCATCAATGCAAAATGATTATTACCATTGATAGGGGAAAAGTAACCACAGGACTGCCTGGAGTAACAACATACATAGCCTCCAAGTAGTAACTTTAGATATGCATACAAAATAAACAATTTTTGCTTATTTTGGCTGTAGTTTACATACACATGTAACATTGTTATTATTTGGAGTAACAACATAATTATAGAGCCTCCAAGTAGTAACATTAGATATGCATACAAAATAAACAATTTTTGCTTATTTTGGCCGAAGTTTGCATACACATGTAACATTGTTATTATTTGAAGTAACAACATACAGAGCCTCCAAGTAGTAACATTAGATATGCATACAAAATAAACAATTTTTGCTTATTTTGGCCCCAGTTTGCATACACGTGTAACATTGTTATAATAATAATAATAATAATTATTATTATTATTATAAATTAAGGCAGATACTGTAGTGGTAGGGCACTAAGAGAGTTTGGTAGGGCATGTGCCCTAAATGCCCCTACGTATGTAGCTATGCCACTGTTTAGCAATGCTGTAGCTCTAGCTGGTGTGGCCAGTAGCTAAATGTACCAAATATGCAAGCTACAAATTTCAATCAGTGCTCTATGTCAGAGGTCACTTTTTTCTTATTTTGTGTCACATTTGCTTACTTGCTTATTGACCTTGACTTTTGCATATAAATATGTGACAATGCTTATAATATTTATATTTGGAGGCACTAAACATTATTATAAGAAGCACTGGTCTATAAAGTACACTATAGCAATACCACACACCAAAAACTGGAAGGGAAGAATAAATTATGCTATGAGTAAGTACACTTTAACAAGTTAAACAACTTGTCCATCTCAGGAATCACTTATATATGAGTGGCTACCTCTGAAAGTGTTAATAACAAAAAGCACTAACCATCAAAAGAGGTGTTCAAATGCTTTGGAAACATCAGGAAAAATTTGCTAGCAGTCTTTCCTCTTCTAACAAAGGATGAGACAGTATCACACCCTATGAATGCTGGTAAACATCACAGTTCCTGGGATCCATTCCACTAATAATTTTTCATGAATGGGGATGTAACAGAAGTTGATCCTGGTCATACCAAATGCCAATCACAGCTCATGGGTTAGTTAAACCTTACTACTAGTATTACAATCACCTCAACATCAGTATTTATTCTATGCATACACAATTTCCTGTGGTCTTTCTTGACAGCATCTGCTAGCTACGTATGTACATGTAGCTATGGTAGTCAAAATTACTTGCATAAATCATCTTTCTTTCATCATTTTGACAAGTGTAAGTGTATTGCCTGTTGTCACTGTGTGTGTGTGTGGGGGGGGGGGGGGGGAAGGGGGGTTATTCCAGCTTGGTCTGACTAAATCTTACATGACATGTTTTATATCATTGTAGCTTCGATGCCATTTTCAATTCTTTTAATCATCGTGTGCAGCCATGCATATGAAAATAATAGCTAATGAATTAAGTTCTCTGCTAATGATTTGTAGCCACTACCAATAGTTGCTTTGGAGAATTTTGGCAAACCTGTTTTAGTATCCATTTTGGCAAAGAACACAAAGTTTCCATTACTTTTATTATCCAGCTATGCTATATAATGCAGCTATCTTATTGGTCTCAGAGAAATAGAAATGGAATGAAGTTAAACATTAAAGCACTCCAATGAAATAAGTGTTTTATATAGTTATATACCAAGTGTGCAATGGAAGTCTAGCTCAGTAACCAAAATTGTGTAATTTTTACATGGATAATTCATGTACATGTCTTGTAGTAATTGTGATGTAATGCCTATTATTATATTTTCTTGTAATTGGTTCTTTTTGTAATTTTAAGGTACTACTAATCATTTTGGCTGATTGTCTCCAGAATGAGTCAAAACTCAATATCACAGCAGCAAATGCAACAAGTTATTGATTTTGAAATATGACTTGATATGGGTCTTCAGGTGGAAGTAGTGTACAACCATCAACTACTCCTTGAATGCCTTCCAGCTCTTCAAGATAACTTCCCTGCCGCTAGGTGTTAAAAAGTAATTGTACATATCCACTTACCATAAACTTCAATATCTTCTAGTAAATTTATCGAAAAATGCAAAAATTTGCTGTATTAATTTAGGTCATACTAAGCTATCATGGACATATTAAGCGAAAGAGATAATATGTACTTATAAGTTAAAAAAAAATTTTTTTTGAATGTTTTTATGTCTATAGCAAATAGAACAGTAGGAGGAGTATAAAATTAATATCTAGCTAATTCTACAATCCAGAGGAGGTCAAGAGAGGCTGGGCTTTTTGCCTAGGAAGAAGCCCTACTTGTCTTCTGCACACAGACAAGCTGGGTTAAATTTTACAAAGATGTACTGATATTGAACATCTCTAGACTGTTATTTTTAGTGATGGATCAAGGTTCATATTGCAAATATTTTAGAAGAATGACTGGTGAAAAGTTTTAGTGATCATCATGTTATGAAAAGTGTTATAGCTACATGGAGGTGGTGGGATAATGGTATGGGGGTGTATCAACTCTACTGGGGTGGGTTATGTGTAAAGGAGGCTTAATAGGGATGCTTACATTGATTGACCTAGTCCTGGTTTCTAGCTAACCAATGGGCACTATCATGAATTATACATAATACTTCTGTATAATTACGTATAATTAGTATGCTAGTATGAGTTCTGTGAATAATACAGTAGTATGAGCTTCCTTTGTACATCAGTATACTTGTATGAGTTTCTGCGTACATTAGTATACTGGTATGAGTTTCTGCGTACATTAGTATACTGGTATGAGTTTCTGCGTACATTAGTATACTGGTATGAGTTTTAGTAGCTATACTGGTAGCTATGAGTTTCAGTGTACATAAGTGGTAACAGTTTCTGTGTACATCAGTATACTGTTATGAGTTTCTGCATACATTAGTATACTGGTAGCTAGCTATGAGTTTCAGTGTACATAAGTGGTAATAGTTTCTGTGTACATAGCTATGATCAGTATACTGTTATGAGTTTCTGTGTACATCAGTATACTGTTATGAGTTTCTGTGGTACATTTAGTATACTGTTATGAGTTTCTGTGTACTAAACAACTTCAATTTCTATGTAATTAGACTTTAAAACAACATATTTTAAACTTTATAGCTATTAATTATAAAGATAGGGCTAGAGTTATGAGGGTACTAGACTTTTATTAACAGCAGCAAAAGTAATAAGCAATGATAGTACAATTCTACATGACACTATTGGAAATCTTTTCTTTAGTTAATGGAGTGAATTGCCCTTTTAGATAAGAAATCCACATCCACAGAGAGAGGGTCATCATATTCATTGTCTGTAACTGTTTCATTCCACCCAGAGACATTGAGTAAGATGATCTCCAAGATCACAAGAAATCCAAACAGGAACACAGCAGAATGCCTACACAGGAAAATAATGTCATTACTGACACCATTATAAAATAATAATGATACTATTATTAGGTTAGAGGGGAAAAAAATTATGTGAGACACATAGCTAAAGTCCATTCATGTTCACTTGCCCACAGAAGTAGTAGCGGTAGAATGTGTTTACATAGTAGTGCATTATTAGTTGATTTTGTGGATGATGGTATGTGCGGGTAAATGGAACCAAACCACATGTTAACTGTGTAACTGCTACACCAGTAGCTATATTGATCTAAACTACTGGAATTGAGCTAAATAACGCACAGCACATTCCACGCAGTTAATGGAATGCTCTGTACTTTGCTTATGGGACATACAGCTAACTTTTGACTGATGATGCATATAACCTTATAAAAGATATCAGAAAAATTCTACGAAAATAGTTAACTGTTGGTGTTTGAAATTTTGAAATCGAATGAAAAGTTATTGCAAATATTCGTGGTGCCAGGTCAACCCAAATAGACTTTAGTTATCTACAATGAGAGTTTAAAATCATGAACTGCTTAATTATCTACTACGTACCACTTCTATTAACTAAGTTCCTTCAAAACTATTAATGCTGTCAGGGAGTCACAAGCAGGCTGCCTCCCCAACAGACAGTTAGCAAGCAAGCTATCAGAACAACTCTTAACTTAAAGGAAATAGCTAATTAATTAAGTGTGTGTGTCACATGACCTCATGCATGTAAAATAACTAGAGAGTTCTTGGGATCAAGTATAATAAACGGACACTGCTCGCAATAATTTTTATTCACATATTTAGTGATACGCAATGTTTGCAAGGAATGCAAGCTATTCTGTACAGTATTAATAAATATTATTATTATTATTATTATTATTATTATTATTATTATTATTATTATTATTATTATTATTATTATTATTATTATTATTATTATTATTATTATTATTATTATTATTAGCTAATAATTATAGCTATATGGTACATACACAAAATAAACAGATGGAATGCTTAGCTTTCTAATGGATGTTTCCCAAATCAGAACTGCTTATACGAGAGAGTGGCATGGTTATGACTTACCTAGTGATAACCAATGCTAGTGTCTAGTAGACAGATCTGATTCTCCATCACAATAACAGAACTTCATGTTGTCATTGTATATATTTATATATGTGGTAAACGAGCTATTCCTTCTTAGAAGAATACTTTATCTGAGCACAGAAATCATTATCATAAATTTAGACTAAACTCTGGGTAATAAGCACTTATCTCATGTTCCTAGTACACACATACACCTATCATAAATACTACACACAACACTATTGTGGAGGTTTGATTACTTCTAGCTACCTGTGTAAATCACTATTGCTGTGAAGTTCATAGCTAGAGCTGTACTGAGGCATGCCAGTCTTTAGCTACGTCCTTTGTTAATAACTTGTTTGTAGTATTATTATTAAATTGTTTGTTATCAATTATTTTTATATGTAGGTAATAGTAGCTGAAATATTGCTGATGGCTGGTCACATAGCTGGGGGTGTGAGCACTGCTTATTATGTTGATAAACATGTATTTGATTTAACAAATAATGTAAACCATCGTTACACAACCCAAACCACAACCCCAGAGGAACTAGCAAGATTTAGAGATTCAATGACTGCTGCTGCTGTAAGTAGTTACTATTGTGCTACGTAGGTTAAAACGGGACTTCACTTGTACTAGTATACTAATGTAAACGGCACTCATACCAGTATACTAATATACATAAAGCTTATGCCAGTTTTTGATAGGTCCCTTAAATGTCAATAACCCTACTGGGTATAGTTGCATCTCTGTTATCTCCATTGTATTTGTTTCTATAATCTTTATGTGAATAGATACCCTTTTAGTCAATCTCAAATTATAACCATAGATAAACCAAGCCTTGCAACATTCACACAGGAAGTGATAGTCCCTAACCACACTTTTATTTCCTTCTAGATGCAAATCCCATAAGGAACAAAAGGCACCCCATTTCCTGTCTCTTTGGACACAGTTCTAAAATTTTAAAGTTCCCATTCTTTAGCTACCAATGGATTGGTTCACACTCTATTAATTAGCACTTAAAGTGAATCCATACTTGTCACCATAAGCAGACAATTATTGCTAAAAGGTAAAGTATTGAAACCAGTCTCCGAATAGTGTAGTCATGCATTAAATTGAGTAGTGTAGTCATGCATTAAATTGAGTAGTCTTACATTAGTCTCATATATCAATAGCAAGACTCTTTACAAGGTAAGAAAACCCAGGAGTCTACATAATATTAGTTCTTTCCAATACTGAGTTACACATTACACTGTATGCATTAATGCATGTGGTGGTGTTACATATTTGACTCTAGATCTCAAGAACTAATCACCTATGTGAGTCCCTCCCGCTCTGTAGAGAACTTGGTATGATAGTTTATTCAGAAAGTCAACATTAAGCCATTCATGATTTTAGAGTTTGCTCCACAGATTGTGGATAAATCTATGAAACTGGCAACGCAGCCAAGTATGGATTGGTTCACACTCTATTAATTATAGCACTTTAAGTGAATCCATACTTGTCACCATAAGCAGACAATTATAGCTAAAAGGTAAAGTATTGAAACCAGTCTCCGAATAGTGTAGTCATGCATTAAATTGAGTAGTCTTACATTAGTCTCATATATCAATAGCAAGGCAGTAAGAAAGCCCAAAAGTCTAAATAAATTATTTTTAGTGAGTTTTTTCCAATACCGAGTCACACATTACACTACATGCATAAATAATTTATATGTGGAGTCACACATTACACTGTATGCATAAATAATTTATACTGCATGTGGTGGTGTTACATAGCTATTGCCTGATTAAGACTCTAGATCTCAATAACTAATTACCTATGTGAGTCCGCCCACTCTGTAGAGAACATTAACAGTTTTTTTTAAGTAACATGGTATGATAATTCTTAAAAGTAGTTGATATCATTCATGATTTTAGAGTTGTAGTTAATCCTTGTATACATATCACATAATATTATTTTTGGGGTTTTTTCTGATACAATACTAATTATAAAACTGTGGGATTCATTATTATTGTGTCAGTAACCACATTATTTTCCTGTGTAGGCATTCTGCTTTGTGACTGTGTTCCTATTTGGGTTTCTCGTTGCCTGGGAGATCATCCTCCTTATCTCTGAATGGAAATGGATTCAAAGTTTGAGGAACACACAATGATGAGGCTCCTTCCATGACAAAGATCTTAGATACGTAACTCCATCCATGCCATGTAGTATTATTGTAGTTAGTACTTTCGTAAAAATTTTAACTGGTTTCCACATTATTATAGCATAGTTCTTTAGCTTAGGTTATGTACATTTTAGGATAAAAGTGAGAATTTATAGCTATATAATTTCTATACTTTAATCTTAGATTTGACCTTTAGTGACCTCTAGGTGTACATTTGTCTATAAGTATAATCGATAACTACCTTAGATCAAGTTATTTTCATTTTCACTGACCTCATAAAATCTTGTATTATGAAGCAATTCACGTTTTTTATTTTTGCTGAGGGGGGGGGGGGGAGAAATTTTTGAATTAATTGTAGCTAAATAAAATTATTGAAGATTTTTATTTTCACTTTCCTTTACCTACCACGAAAATAACGAAATTAAAGTGACGGTAGTTAATGAACATAGCAAGGTGTTGTGGGTTATATTTAACTGAACAAGCACATTAACATGTTCCTGAACAAGCACTTATGACAAGACAAGACTCAGATGCTTCTGGCAGGGCCACAAAGGTTGCCATCCTACATTATCTTTTTTGCCACCCCCAGTCTATTGGGCTTGGAAGACTAGGATCCAGATGTGCAGAGCTCTGTCTCTAAGCTACATAAATTCTGTATGAACAGTTGCTTCCTAGCTATTCTGGACACTCAGTTGATCCCTTGAGTTTAGTCATGCAGTAACACTACATATCATTGAATCACTAATATCTTCCATCAAAAAGAGGTGTTCAAATGCTTTGGAAATATAATATCAGGAAAAATTTTGCCAGATTTTCCAAACTGTCTTTCCTCTTCTAACAAAATATGCACATCCCGTGAATGCATGAAATACAGATAAACAGCACAGTTTTTGGGATCCATTCCACAAATAATTTCTTGAATGGGGATGTAACAGAATTTTGATCCTGGGCATGTACCACAGCTCATGGGCTTGTTATACCTTACTACCATGTAGCTATGTATTACAATCACCTCAACATATCCAATATCCTGTGGCCTTTCTTGACAGCATCTGTTAGCTACATGCAATAAAGGCAGTGTTCAGTAGTAAAAATTGCTTTCATCACTTGCATAGCTATGTATATCATCTTTCTTTTATTCAGCAAGTGTAAGTGTATTGAAGAATTTGAGCTGTGTGTGTGTGTGTGTGTGTGTGAAGTGGAGGGTTTTTCCAAGCTTGGTCTGACTAAATATTACATCACATGTTTTACACCATTGTAGCTTAAATACCATTAGCTAGTCTTAATATCTAGTGTGCAGCCATGCATATGAAAATGAATTAGGTCCTCACTAATGATTTGTAGCCACTAGGTACAAATCCCATAAGGAACAAAAGGCACCCCCTTCAAGACCATACGCAGGGGGGGTGCAGGGGGGTGTAATGCACCCAACTTTCAATTTAATAATATTCATGAAATTCATATTTGCTTGAGACCTGGTCCCTACAAGTACAAGCTACATATCCCATGTGTGGTCAAATAGCATTGCTGCAATATGAAGAGGCAAAGACAATCAAAAGACATCGGGTCCTTCTTTGGAAAAAGGGTTGACAGAGAGGAAGGTGGTAAGTATAAAATCCATTACATACTCCTCAGATTGCACCACCAAAAATTGAAAAATTTTCCGGGGGAGCATAAACCCGGTCCCCCCCTAGATGGCGCGCCTCATGTCCTAGCACCCCCCTTTCTGAGAGTATGTGTACGGGCCTGCCTTTTACTGTCTCTTTGGGCTAGAATTTTAATGATTTTAAAGTTCCATTCTTTAACTATAATATACCAATGGATTGGTTCACACCACATTAATTAAAGTGAATCATACAATTATTGCCTATTAAGGTAAAGTATTTGGACTAGGTCTCCAAATATTGCAGTCATGCATTAAAATGAGTAGTCTTACATTAGTCTCATATAGCAAGACTCTTTAGAAGGTAAGAAAACCCAAGAGTCTACATACTATTATTATTATTTTTAGTTAATGAAGTTCGAGTCACACATTTCACTGTATGCATAAATGCATGTGGTGGTGTTATGTATTTGCCTCATCATGATGAATACTCTAGATCACAAGAACTAATCACCTATGTGAGTCCCCCTACTCTGTAGAGAACATTAATAGTTTTTATATGATAATTTATCTTAAAAAGTTGATATTAAGCCATTCACAATTTTAGAGTTTAAGCTTCATTCTAGTAGCTATAGCTACATCTCACATATTTTTATGTTTTTTCTGATAAAATACTCTTATTATAATACTGTGGAACTCATTATTATGATGTCAGTAACCACATTATTTTCCTGTGTAGGCATTCTGCTTTGTGACTGTGTTCCTGTTTGGGTTTCTTGTGGCCTGGGAGATCATCCTTGTCTCTGAATGGATTCAAAGTTTGAGGAGCACACAATGATGAGGCTCCTTCCATGACAAAGATCTTGAGATAACTCTCTCCATGCCATGTAGTATTATTGTACTCAGTACTCTCGTAAAAAATTTAACTGGTTTCCACATATTATAGCATAGCTATAATTTTAGCTTAAAAACAAAGGTTATGTGCACAATTTTAGGATAAAATTGTGAAAATTTATAGCTATTTTTATTTCTGACTAGAGATTTGACCTCTAGGGATAAAAGATGTTTTCATAATAATACATTAATGTGAGTATCAAAGTTATGCAGTTTGGTACATTTGTCCATATCTCAATTTGTTCAAAAGTTTTAGTTGCTAGGTAACTAGCTAGTTAATGAACATAGCAAGATGTTATGGGCTATTTAATTAAACAAGTACAATTTAACATGTTCCTGAACAACAAGACTGGATCCTTCTGGCAGGGCCACAAAAGTTGCAATCCCACACTATCCTTTCTGCTATCCAGTGGATCCCTCGAGTTTGGTCATGCAGTAACACTACAAATCATTCCACCACAGACATTAAATATCTTCCATCAAAAGAGGTGTTCAAATGTTTTGGAAACTTCAGGAAATTTTTAACAGATCGATTTTCAAAGCTATCTTTCCAAAGATGAGACAGTATCACGTCCTATGAATGCATGAAAAACAGGTAAACGTACAGCACAGTTCCTGGATCCATCTCACTAATAATTTTCATGAATGGGGATGTAACAGAATTTTGATCCTGGTCATGTAAAATGCTAACCACAGCTTATGGGTTAGTTAAACATTACTACTAGTATTACAGTCACCTCAACATCAGTATTTACTCTGTGTATGCCTACACAATTTCCTGTGGCCTTTCTTGAGAACATCTGCTAACTACATGCCATAAAAGGCAGTGTTCATAATAAGTAAGGTCAAGACAACATTAGCTATGGTAGTCAAAATTATTTTGATCACTTGCATCTTTCGTCATTTGGCAAGTGTAAGTGTATTTCCTCTTGTCATAAGGAATTTGAGCTCTCTCTCTCTCTCTCTCTCTCTCTCTCTCTCTCTCTCTCTGTGTGTGTGTGTGTGTGTGTGTGTGTGTGTGTGTGTGTGTGTGTGTGTGTGTGTGTGTGTGTGTGTGTGTGTGTGTGTGTGTGTGTGTGTGTGTGTGTGTGTGTGTGTGTGTGTGTGTGTGTGTGTGTGTGTGAAGTGAGGGGTTTTTCTTGGTCTGACTAAATCTTACAGGACATTTTTTACATTATTTTTGTAGCTTGGATGCTATCTTCATTATCTAGTCTTTTGATATCTAGTGTGCAGCCACGCATATGAAAATGAATTAGGTGATAGGTAGCCACTTCGTACTGCAGAAACAGCTTCAATTTCTATGTATTAGGCTCCATATTACTCTCTGGATTTTGCTGCTATTATTATTATTATTACAATTGCAGAAAACAGCTTCAATTTCTATTTATTTTTTAAGTTACAATACCAGAGAAACTCTTTAATCTTACCTCTTGTTGACAAATCCAGTAATATTGTTGAAAAACTGCTTGTATATTTTACCCTGTATCTCCTAAACAGTAAGAGCTATCCATGAGGGGCTTGCACCACTGAAAAGGTCAGATTTCAAATTTTTATTACATTTCTTTATTATTAAGCCCATACAGGAAGTAAACTGCAAACAGACAAAGTTGTTCAATTTTCTCAATAGGCCATGCAAAACTAGCCCTAGGCCCCCCCCCCCCCCCCCTCTCTCTCTCTCTCTCTCTCTCTCTCTCTCTCTCTCTCTCTCTCTCTCTCTCTCTCTCTCTCTCTCTCTCTCTCTCTCTCTGTGAAGTAGGGGTGTTTTCAAGATTGGTCTGACTAAATATTACATGACATGTTTTACATCATTGTATAGCCATTAGTCTTATAATATCTAGTGTGCAGCCATGCATATGAAAACCATACAATTATTGCCTATTAAGGTAAAGTACTTAAACCAGGCTAGACTAGTAGTAGTAAACGAGTAGTCTTACATTAGTCTCATATAGCAAGACTCTTTACAAGGTAAGAAAACCCAAGAGTCTACATACAATTAAGTTCTGTATTTTTATTATGATAGTTTATCTTAAGTCAATATTAAGCCATTCATGATTTTAGAGTTTAATCTTCATTCTAGTAGCTATACATCTCACATATTTTTATTTTTTTTTTCTGATACAATACTAATTATAATACTGTGGGATTCATTATTATAATCATGGTGTCAGTAACCACATTATTTTCCTGTATAGGCATTCTGCTTTGTGGCTGTGTTCCTGTTTGGATTTCTTGTGATCTGGGAGATCATCATCCTTATCTCTGAATGGATTCAAAGTTTGAGGAGCACACAATGATGAGGCTCTTTCCATGACAAAGGTCTTGTTAATTTTTAGATAACTCTCTCCATGCCATGTAGTATTATTGTACTTAATACTTTCGTAAAGGTTTCCACATTTATATAGCATAGCTGTTTAGCTTAAAAAAACAAAGGTTATGTGCACATTTTAGGATAAAAGCATGAAAATTTATAGCTATATTATTGTAATTTCTATACAAAGTGAAGTTATTTTTCTGACATAGAGATTTGACGTTTATTGACCTCTAGGTGTATGTATATTAATTGTTACAACTGTTTAGTATAGCTACTTTAATGTGGGTATCAAATTTATGCAGTTTGGTACCTTTGAAATTTGTTCAAAAGTTTTAGTTACTAGCTAGTTATGTAGTTAATGAACATAGCAAGATGTTGTAGGCTATATGTAATAACAATCTAACATGTTCCTGACTAAACAAGCACTTACGACAAGACTCAGATACTTCTGGCAGGGGTATGATATGGCATGACCAAACTCAAGAGATAAATTGAGTGTCCAGCGATGCTATATGTAGCTATATAGGAAGCAACTGTTCATACAGAATTCATGCAGCTTAGAGACAGAGCTCTGCATCTGGATCCTCGTCATCCAAGCCTAATATGGGGATAGCAAAAAGGATAGTGTGAGATGGGAGCCTTTGTGACATCTCTGTAAGGGGATCATAGCTACCTCCTCCAGCAATGCAAAAATTTATAATTATCATTGATAGGGGAAAAGTAACTGCAGGACTGCCTGGAGTAACAACATACATACATATAAGAAGCACTGGTCTATAAAATACACTATAGCAATACCACACGCCAAAAATTGGAAGGGAAGAATAAAATTAGTACTTTAACAAGTAACAACTTGTCCATCTCAGGAATCACTTATGAGTGGCTACCTCTGAAAGTGCTATATTTTATATAAAAAAGAACTAAGCATCAAAAAGGGGTGTTCAAATGCTTTGGAAACATCAGGAAAAATTTGCTAGATTTTCCAAGCAGTCTTTCTTCTTCTAACAAAAGATGAGACAGTATCGCATCGCATCCATAGTTCAGCAAGTGCTCCATTAGGGGTGTCTGGGAGCATGACCCCCACCCAAGAAACATCATGAAAAAATGAGGCTTTAAGATAAATTCTGAGGCTAATTTAAAGTAATCATTAGTGTTTTGCTTCAAAAAATAAATATTATAATATAATATCACGGGCAGTTAAAATGAAGTGCCCAAAGAGGCAAATCTAAGTTGTATCACCAAAGAACAAACTAGCTATCCATTGTTAAAAAGGTTAAAAGGTTACCAAGTGTGCAGTCGAAGTCTAGCTCAGTAACCAAAATTGTGTAATTTTTACATGGATAATTCATGTACATGTCTCGTAGGTGATGTATCACCTTAGTGTGACTAATTACAATATTAATCGTCTTTTTTGTAATTTTTGGATACTAATAATTTTGGGTTTTGACTGGTTGTCTCCAGAATGAGTCAAAACTTATCACAGCAGCAAATTACAACTACTTCTTGAATGCCTTCCAGCCCTTCAAGATAACTTCCCTGTCATTAGGTATTGAAAAGTAATTGTACATATCCACTGCTCGTGTAAGGCCTTTACTACCAACCTCAATATCTTCAACATCTGGGTATTAATTAGTATTGGGTAAAAATACCAATCACAATACAGGGACAAGGTCAGCTTGGACAAATTTCATTACATAGGCCTGCCAGTGTACCTTACGTACATGAATGACTTGAAGTGCATTTGGGTTTGTGAGACTCTATCTCAACTGCCCAATCTTCCAACTGACTGATTCAACAAACAAACTGAGTCATGTGATTGGATGGTGTCTCCATCAACTCTCGAGCAAAGTTTTGGGCTGATCCAAGGAGACACCCTCTAGACCACTGATGAAGGACAAAGGGTTAGAACTGTAAGAGAATACTACCATTGGATTTGAGGTAAGATTAAAGAGTTTCTCTGGTACTCAGCTGTAACTTAAGACTAGCCGTTTTTGTTAATGTAGGAGAATAAGTGGCTCAAGGCTACTTAGACTGTTTTAATGACATCTCTCTCTATAGAGCTATCCACTCAGGGCTTGTACCACTGAAAAGGACAGATTAAGAATTTTTATTGAATTTCTTTACAGGAAGTAAACTGCAAACAGACAAAGTTGTGTAATTTTCACCATACCAAACTACCCTAAGATGGCCTGGAATGTACCCCAGCTTTGATGTCACAGCAACATTCCACTGCTTTATGTGAAAAGGACTACAATCAAGAAAACATAACATAACGTAACATATACTACAAAAGAGAACTTCTTTCATCATTAATAACACACTAGACTCTTTAATAATCGAACTCATCAGTTATGCATTAGTGTACATACATGACAATTGTTAAGTTGCTTTTCAGTTACTGTGGCTTATGTCAAAACTTGTCAGAGTGCCACTTTTGTCAGCTTCATAAACACTTATAAGATTAGCTTGATGTTTTTTCTTTGACTAAGTACACAAAATTTAGGGAAAGAGGAATCTAGTTCCCTTAGCCTCTATGTCACATAAAATTTTAATTTAACATTTAACTTCTGATAAATGTAGTTACGTATTTACAAAGAATATAATTGGGAGACCAGTTAGAATTTTACTAAAAGTAGCAAAAGATAACTAATCTAGCAAAGTACAATACTACATGGCACTATTGAGAATTATTTAAATGGAGTATTCATTTTCTTCATGGGAAGAGCCATGTGTGTTTCTCACCACATTTTCATTCCACCCAAAGACAAGGAAGAGGATCTCCCAGATCACAAGAAATCCAAACAGGAACACGGCCACAAAACAGAATGCCTACACAGGAAAATAATGTGGTTACTGACACCATATAATAATGAATTCAATAGTTTTATATTATTGCATCAGAGAAAACAAGATGTATAGTTAGTTACAGGGATTAAATGATTCTAAAATCATAAACAGCTTAATATCGACCACTCTCACACTGAGTCCTTAAAAACTATCAATGTTCTCAATAGGGTGGGGGGAAACTCACATAGGTGATTAGTATAGAGTCTTGATCAGGTAAATAACACCCACACATACAGTATAAATTATTTATGCTATACAGTGTAATGTGTGACTCAGTACGGGAAAGAATTTCATTGACTGATGAATGTCATGAAGCTAATAAAAATTCAGTCACATACATAATCATAGAGATCTTAGAAAATCATGTCACATATCTAGCTAAATTCTGCTACCAGTTCAAACAACAAAGGTACCAACCAACAAACCACAAGAAAACCAACATGACAGGTGTAAAGTTACATGTATATACATCCCATAACTATTGCATTTTGGAGACCTAGACAAATCCTACCTATACTTCACCCTAAGGACAAGTTTTACATTAGCATTATTACTTTAGTATACTGGTAAGTACATCATGAGGTATGAGCCAATTTGTAGCAGAATAATAGCAGTGTTATTAAGGATTGTGAAATAGCTAAATCAATAAAAAACTGAAAGCTAAACAGTTCTAAAAAATAGTATAATATTATTAGTATGCTAGTATGAATTCTGTAAACTAGTATGAGTTAGGCCCTGAATTATGGACACGTATACAATTACTCACAGCAGCAGTAGCCATTGAATCTCTAAGTCTTGCAAACTCCTCTGAAACTGTGAAACTTTCTGCACCTTTTATTTCATCAAATATGTGTTCATCAGCATAATAAGCAGTACTCACACCTCCAGCTATGTGACCAGCCATCAGCAATATTTCAGTATATATTACCTACATAATTATAATAATAGCTACATAAACAAAATATCAAAAAGAAAACAAAAAAATTTTTTTAAAGACTGGCATGTCTCAGCACACAATATGAACTTCACAGCAATATGATTACAGTGCTAACTATTAATCAAACCTCCACAAATGTTACTGCAACTGTGTGTATTTATGATAGTTATAGCTATAAGCGTATGCAGGACATGAGAGTTTTTGGCACTAAAATCATGAATGATTCTTAAGGAAGTGATGCTCAGATAAAGTATAAAGTATAATATCAAGAAATTATGACAAAACTTGCACATGCCCAATGTTCTGTATTACTACATTGTCTAAATAGCTAGTGAGATCACAATAACCATGGCCACTCTCATCTTCCCTCCTCTTATATTTCAATCTATACAAAATAATGTTCTGTATTCTGTACCTGCACAAAATATTCCTATCAGGATTAATGTGCATGTTATTAACTGGATACGTAGCTACTATTATTATATTATGCTCTTAGATTTAGCATAGTGTCATAGTTCTGAATACAGGTTTATAGTACAGGTAGTCATAATTAATTTACACTTCCTGGTGACAATGATATCGAATTGGAAAGTGTGTGTTTTGAAGTTAGCTAAAACATACAATATCTTTTAGCTAGTAAGTACTTTCAGATGTAACTAGCTACTGTGCTTTCATGTTCATTTTTTCATCCTCAAAAGACATTATATTCCTAGAAATACTCACAACACATAGTAGTGATTTGATGTTTGTATTGAGAAATTCAATGTTGAGGAACCTTGTCAAAATAACTGCTGCCTCTATCATAATAGCAACTGCTGTAATGGCAATCACAGAGGAAGTAGGTCCCCTTATTTCTCTCTGAAATTTGTTTAATTCATCCTTAATATAATATGACACATAATAAGATGCTTCATTAATCTCTTTAATTTTAGGGGCAAAGTCATCTTCAAATGTCCCCAATGCCACTGAAGCAGCAATTAGAGCTGACAATGATCCTACCTATCAGTAAAAAACATTACATAATTATCAATTTCCACACAATGAATGCAGCCAGCTGGCTATCTATAATAATAGCTAGCTACTGTTAGGTTGTGTGTCAATGCTGCTTCTTCAAATTATATAGCTATCTGTAGCTACAATGGAACCTCTGGATAAAAATCACATTAGGATCAGGTTTACTGTCCATTATAGAGAGTCTGTAGGTTAATTTGCACTAAGATGGTGCATTAGCTGGTTGTTTGTGGTGAGGATCTTTTATCTGAGGTTCTACTGCAGGATAAAGCTAGAATAACATGTAGCTAGCTATGTATCTAGTTAAGCTAGTTAGCTAGCTTAGAGGTATATAGCTACATTGTAAAACTTACCGTTATAGCCAATACCCTCAAGAGGATTTCAATTCTTCCTTGTGTGAAACTTAAAATAGCTAGAACTGGCCACTCCATGACTAGATACTTTACGAGTATAATACTTCAAGAGATCTGTCAAGTAAAACTGTACAATAAAACGCAACTCTCTATAATGGCCGGGTGGTATTCGAGTCAAAAAAATTTAATATTGATCGACCCTATACTATTTGCACATATCATATGATCCGCACACATCCGTATTTGAGTCTATAGGGCTTTCCCAATAATAATAATAATAATGCTAACATTATTATTTAGAGCATATTTAATAGGACGGAGTATAATAATTATTATTGCCTTCTCATACATTATTTGAGCTTCTGAAGAGCTATACAAATAGCCCACTGGAGTCCATTTTGATGTGTCATCCACCCATAAATACAGCATCTGGTAAGATATCTAGCTATCTAGGTATTTACAATATACCCTCTCATCTGAACAATTTGAATCTTCAATATGAGGTAAAATAAAGCACACGGATAATATTTTTTCTAATGTCAAAGGAAAAACCAGGGTCACTAACTTTTTCAGTCATTCTGACTGTTCAGATTTGTAATTGTGCCACTAAATTATTAAATTGGTCAGTTTTGGCTGTTATCTGACTGTTATGCTCTGAAAACTCAGCTGTTATCTGAAGGTTCTGATGAAGATATATTGTGCTCTTAACCTTGTATTAAGTCATGCAAAAAATGGGACTGAATTTCTTACTCTTACTGTAAGAAAGTTAATTCATTTACTTGAAAAGGACACTTTAGCACTATGCCTAACACTAGTATTTTGTGTAGTAGCTATACATGTGCTCTACTTAACAAAAGCTTATAGATTGAGGGAAAAAATAGGAGTCAATAATGGAAAGTGATGTCAAAACAAAGTTTCTGCTGGAATGGACCAGTAAGTGTGTTCCTGCAATTCTCTCATACGATGAGATCAGTTCAAAAAAGAAGATCATTTGTCAGTGTATTAAGGACTTGGAAATAACAGGTTATTATTAGCAACAGAAAATGTCTAACTTTCATGTGTAAAGGATTATATTATAGATGGAAATGTCAAAGTGACTGCACAAAGTATTAGCAGAAAATCTTGGTAAAGTTAAACATTGGTTTACTTTTATTGGTGAGTTAACTGCAGCTGAATATCATTCTATATTGATTGTGTCTAAAATTATTATAGGATAGAGAGACTTTAATTATCCAAAATTCAACAGAAAAAGCACCGCCCGGGAATTGCTGCCTTAGTTTGAGGAGAAGCAGTCCAATATATCTATCATCTTGTGTGATGGACAATTCTTAATAACATTGCAAGTCGAGTTTTTTTCATGTATTTTTGTTTTGTTTTGTTTTCATCTTGAATACCCCAAGGCAGCTTTATTTTTTACAAGATTATGTTGTTGTTTTTGTCTGCATAATATTTTATCTAGACATCAAGTTAGAGTGATCATGCTGAAGATTGTGGTCATTTATATGTGGCACCCCCTCTGACATGTTTTTAGTCATGGTGACCCAGAAGGTTGTGGTTACTATTACCATAAATGTGGCATCCCTGTGACATGCTTGTACATGGTAACCCAGAGGGTTATGGTTATTTTTACCATAAATGTGGAGTCCCCATAACATTCTTGTGGTCACAGTAACCCAGAAAGGTGTGGTTACCTTAACCTAAAATGTGGAGTTGTTGTAACTGCTTGTAGTCATGATGACCCAGAATTGTTGTGGTTACTTTAACCTCAGTCTTTGTGACATCCATATAGTCATAGTGATTAAGAAAATTGGATAATTTCTACAACAAATGTCAAGTCAATTCAACTATGGTGACCCAGAAAGATGACCTAAACAAAGAGCTAAACTGACCAAGCAAAGAGTGGTATTAACCTGTGTTAATAATTATAGTTATTTTTACTATTAATATGGTCAAGGTAACCTATGATTGAAAGGGACTAAAGTAACCTTAGTCATAGTAACATCTTCAGTTAGTTATTAAAACCATCGATTAAAATGGTCATTTTACTATTCCAATTAGTGGTTATTATTATCTATGAGGTGGGTATAATTAGTGGTTATTATTATCTATGAGGTGGGTATAATTAGTGGCTATTATTATCTATGAGGTGGGTATAATTAGTGGCTATTATTATCTATGAGGTGGGTATAATTAGTGGTTATTATTATCTATGAGGTGGGTATAATTAGTGGCTATTATTATCTATGAGGTGGGTATAATTAGTGGCTATTATTATCTATGAGGTGGGTATAATTAGTGGCTATTATTATCTATGAGGTGGGTATAATTAGTGGTTATTATTATCTATGAGGTGGGTATAATTAGTGGTTATTATTATCTATGAGGTGGGTTAGCTGAGTTACAGACGTTTTAACCCCAAAAAATGGGTTGCTATAATCCATTTGTTTTTACAGTGTACCAATTATGCTCAAATTATGCATTGGGAAAGTCCTAACTTCTACAAGATCTACAATAATTAATTGGTTTAGGACACTTACACATCTAACACATTCACCTGGAATTGTTCTGTGGTAAAAACCATTGATATTTATGTCTTCGACTTGATACAAAATTAATGCCCACATGTACACATGCATAGCATCATGTGTATATGCATGTGACATGACCAGGCCAGCATCCAGTGTCTAATTGTTTTGCCCCCCCCCCCTCAATAAATTTCATCTTCCTACTCCACTGATAGGGCATAATTGGGCATAATAAATAATAGCATAATTGCACTAGTTTTGAAAAGAACCCTAGAAAAATGGAACTAGCTAGTCTTTTATTTGAATCCTGAAAAAATTTTTAAGAATTTATATGAACATTACATACTTAGCCTCAGATTGCACCAGGGACAAGGTCAGAGCACCAAAAATTGAAAAATTTTCCGGGGGAGCATACCCCCGGACCCCCCTAGATGGCATGCCTCGCGTGCTCTCACACCCTTGCACCCCCCTTTCTGAGAGTCTGTGTACGGGCCTGACGATGTTTACGATGGAAGCTAGCTGGTAGTAAGTACCAGATGTCTTAAATGGGCTCATGGTTTGAGTCCCATTTCTGGTGGTTTATACTATGAAGGAGTTGTGGACGATTTAAGTCTAACTCTTGATATCCATAAGCGAGATACTGTGACTACATTTGACATTAGAACATCTTATCGTAAAAAAGCCCCCCTTTGCAGCAGATAAGGAGAACGTTCCAAAGGTAATAGCTAAATCTCAATAAAATCATGTATAACCAGATGTGCATGATTTGCATGTACAGTAATGTAGGGGGCTCCAAAATGGAGATGAAGCATGTCAAGGCAGTTTCTGTAGCAATTTAAGTGGTCTAGCTATTATTATTATTATTATTATTATTATTTATTTATTTATTTATTTATTTATTTATTTATTTATTTTTATTTATTTTTTTTTTTTTTTTGCGTGTCACTGCCAGTAATTGGATTTGTTCACACACCAGACCCAAGTGAGTATTATAACCTCTGTCTATGATATGTGTCATACAGACTCTAAAGCCCAAGTCAAGGATATTATGGTCATAAAATTGGACAGAAGGTGTTTGAATTCCATTCTCCATGGGTGAAATGTGGTTTTTTGACTGTCAGTTTGGGCAGGATTATAAGCATAAGAGTAGTATGAAGCAGCTCAGAGGTGGTCATAGAGGCCGTCCCAGGTTGAACTCAAAATACCGTATGAGAGTAAGTGTAAAGACACAGACTTCCAGAAAAGTATGTTATTTTGTACACATACTTGCTCATAAAGTACATTAATTTTTTTAATATCTTGAGGAGTCACTGAAGAAAATAAGAGTAACTCACCCAATTTCTGTCGACTATTCCAGGTATGCATAATATAACTCAGCAGACTCATTGTTCTTCTTGGGGCAAGCCTACCTACTTAACCTTATAGTATAAGTTTACTGGATCTGGCTCTTGAATATTTACTAAATTAGTAAGTAAAATTTACTGTATTAGCAAACCCTTAAGCAAGGAGAGTAGTGCAGTTGCAAGAAGTGATACAGAAACACTTGAAAGCCTTTAGTGGCACAGCAGGGAACTCTGATCTGGTACTGCACAAGATAGATACAGGAGCTGCACCACCAGTTGCAGCCCAACCATACCGCCTACCACTGAAGTGGAAGGACAAGATTACAGAGGAGATACAAGGTCTGTTGGAACTAGGAATCATTCAACATTCATCTAGTGCTTGGTCAGCTCCAAATGTTCCAGTTCCTAAGCCAGGAGGGAAAGTTAGAATGTGCATAGATTACAGGGGTCTAAATGCTTGCACCAAGGACGACATCTACTTGATACCAAGGATTGAGTAGCTGCTGCAAACAGTAGTAAAAGCTGAGTGGATATCAACAATAGACCTAGCAAAAGGATATTATCAGCTTAAAGTGGCAGAGGAGGACATAGCAAAGCCGGCTTTTGTTTGCCACCTAGGCAAGTTTCACTTCGTAAGGATGCCATTTGGACTAAAGGGAGCACCTTCTACATTCCAAAGGGGGATGGACTTGCTGTTACAAGGCCTAGACTTTGCCACAGCTTATATTGACGATATAGTAGTGTGCAGTGAGAGATGGGACCAGCACCTGGAACATCTTAACATCATCTTGGAGAAGCTGGAGAAAGCAGGGTTAACAGCCAGAATGTCCAAATGTTTCTTTGGTAGGAAAGAGGTCTCTTTCTTGGGGCACCAAGTGGGAAAGGGTCAAATAGCACCTTTGAAGGCCAAAGTGAAAGCCATTGAGGCATTTGCTCAACCAAGAAAGAAGAAAGATGTGAGGGCATTTCTAGGGATGCCCGGATTCTACAGGAGATTTCTACCAGCCTTTGCAGAAAGGACAGCATGCTTAACAGATCTCCTAGCCAAAAACAACCCAGATGTGGTAAGATGGACACCACAATGCCAGGAATCATTCACCTGGATAAAACAAAAGTTGGTGGAGGCACCGTGGCAGCACCCACAGATG
The DNA here is from genome assembly GCA_964016965.1 of Diacarnus erythraeanus. Lineage (NCBI taxonomy): Eukaryota > Metazoa > Porifera > Demospongiae > Poecilosclerida > Podospongiidae > Diacarnus > Diacarnus erythraeanus. The sequence continues at coordinate 6,793,261 of OZ024674.1, read as the reverse complement.
AAGGCACATATGTTCTGAAAACAGATGCATCATCACGAGGAGTAGGAGCTGTACTGTGCCAACAACAAGAGGGAGATGAGAAGGTACTAGCATACTTTTCAAAAAAACTACTCGAGAGACAGTCAAAGTATTCAGCTTCAGAACTGGAGGCCCTAGCTGTAGTACTTACTGTTAAACACTTTGCAGTGTATCTTCTGGGAGGAACCTTCATCTTAGAGACAGATCAGGGGATGTCAGGGACAGCGTCCTGACCTTCTCTCATTTATGTATGGACTTGTATATTTAATCACCCTCATTTAATTTACACATCTTTATTTGGTTATTGTTGTATAGTTATTTAACTTCTTTACGTCATTATTTTATGAATATCATTATTTATTATTTTATGTGACCAATCAGATTACGTGTATATGTATCATATTTAAAGATACTGAAGTTAAGTTGTGTCATATCTTTGAGTAGAGTTAGCAGTTCTATGAAGTTGTATTATTGTTAATTGTATTATTTATTCTACATAAGTAGTAGACTTGTCTCTCTCCTCGGTTAGGACATCAACTCTTACAGAGATATAGCTTTTCTAGTGTGACTACTTGTCTTCTGATTCACTTTGTATCCAGGTATGTTTGTTTAGCTACATGTACAATATATGTAGCTAGATCATAGATCAAATCATTTACAGAGAGTCTCACCCCTCTATAGGGAGACTTGACAGCCTAACTAGTCACCTTCACAGAACTGCTTTCTAGCAACTATGATCAAAGTACTGTTGGACTTACAGCAAAGTAGACTCACAAGAAAAGCTATATCTCCAGCTAGGAAAGTGGTAGAGACCAGGAACCTGCTGCAACTATCTCCACAGAGATCTGTTTACTCACTGATACTAGCCATCTGACACTCAAGATTACTGATTCTTGATTGTAGTGTGCCAAAGTTATCCAAGGTCTTCCATATGATCAATATAAAATTGTGTATAAACACATAACATTACATCATAGTTCACACCCCAGCTTAGACAGGAAGCAATTAGAAATTCCATTGCAAGTAAAATTAATGGAAGTGCTGCAAATTAACTATAATCTCTAATTCATCATCATCATAAATAATTTTATTTATTACTACTAGCACAACAGTGTTTTTATATCCTACTTGTAATGTTTTTGAGAAATAAAGATGTTGATTGTGAAGGAATACAAGCTTAGGGTCATGGGAGGATGCATGTGTGTATACTTATAATGTTGTAGACTCTAGGAGAAGAATTAGGCATGAAATAATGGCATGAAATAAAATTTTAAATCCTATACTGTATACTGGTTACTGGTAGACCATTCCAAAGTCTGGGTAGTTCAATAAGAGTAAAATGATTTGTATGATTTGAGGCAATGAAGGTTTGAGTTAGTGTTTGAAGAGGATGGCAAAGAACTAGATTGTTACCTTGAAACTTGTGTCATTCAGAAGCTGGCGCCCTATCCAGTGCAAGCTATGGTTGTGTACCTACTGAACCCATGAAAGCCAAGGTTGTGTATTGTAACTTAAGATAACAGCTATTGTTAGGGATGGATCTGGGAGCTACGTAACTACAGTCAAATTCACTTAATTGGAACATGAAGGGAGAGCAAAAACCCTTTCAATTAAAAGAAGTTTCCATTAGCTATAGTACTTCTAATTGAAATTCAGTGACACAAACCCTGAAAATGTACAAATGTGTTAGCTGCACTAATGTAATCCAATAGGCTTCAAAAAACTTCTCTCTATATACAATGTTCAACTTAGGACATGATAGAATTCTATAGTAGACAAATATTGCTTTACAACATCAACTGCTTTCATAGCATCACTTTCTTATGGTGGGATAGTTTCATGTACATCACTGGTTTGTGCCTTCCTCAGATTAAATTTCAGGTCTTTCTTGCAGCTGTTCTTGATTTTGTACAGTATCTACGTTTACATCTACAACTTGTTAATTTAAAAAATTACAAGAATAATTACTATTTCAATAAGTGTAAAAATATTAGCTATAGCTACTAGCTACTAATACTTCTCTATTTTTCAGCAGAAAAATAAAGTGCCTAAGTGTGTGAAAGATTAATCTTATATAGGAGATCCTGTGTCTGCAAGGTGATACCTTTAGCCTTATCTTATGTGTGTAGTTAGATCTCTGGAGAGTTCTTAATCAATCGGTAGAATACAACATAGTTTGTAGTTTATAGCTTGTCGTACTTCAGTGGTAAAGTGAATAATATGGCTGGATTCATAGTCAGAGTATACTAGGTCTATTCTCATTTATTATACCAACTATGTATGAGTAGAACAAAGCTGATTACATGACAGTAGGAAGTAAGCTTTGAGTGGTGGGGGCCCTGTCCTAGAGTATAACAAGCCACACCCATCTCTGAGCTAGCAATTAGGAGAGGATGAATAAATACATGCCTCTGCCATTGGCTCTTTCTCCATGTATATAGCTAGCTAACAGTAGAGCAATTACATCATTGTCAATATTGTGTAGTATATTGTACTGTATCTACCCCTAGCCCTACCCCTAACCCATAGCAATAGTACAATTGACAATGATAGAATAATCTATCACATTGAGGATCCCTGCCATTTTGACCATATTTATCTTGATGAAGACCTTTACCTTGTTGTGGTGGAATTGTACATTGGGGCTTAGGTGTAAGATTATTTTACCACCTTGAAGAAGAAAAAGGGGGGGGGGGGGGGGGGTTGGTATTTAAAAGAGGTGGGCTATTGCCCCTTAATTGGCCCACAACCTTCCTATGGCCTTGGATAATGGCATGCATGTCCCAGAACAATAACATTATGAAAAGAGGTGGTGGAAACATATGTTCCCAATCATCCACTCTGTGGACCCCTGAACAGCAGGCTAAGTAAATTTTTGTTTGTTTGTTTGTTTGTTTGCTATTTGTTTGTTCCTCAAAGAGACACCTGAATGGTCCATTAACACCAAGCTGAAAAGGTTTAGCTACCTGGATTTTGCTGCTAATTATTAGCATTGCAGAAAGCAGCTTCAATTTCTATGATATCTAGACTCCAAAACAACATTATAATAATAAACTTTATAGCTATAACTAATTATAAAGATTCCTAGGGCTAGGGCTAAAGTCATGAGGAGACTAGAAAAAGCAATAATCACAATTCTACATGACGCTATTGAAAACCCTTTTCTTTAGTTAATGGAGAGAATCAGCCTTCATTGATGTCCACATCCATGGAGAGAGGCTCAACATTGAACGTGTTTCTCACCACTATTTCATTCCACCCAAAAACAAGGAAGATGATTTCCCAGATCACAAGAAATCCAAACAGGAACACAGCCACAAAGCAGAATGCCTACACAGGAAAATAATGTGGTTACTGACACCCTGATAATGAATTCCACAGGATCAGAGATACAGTACTTTGCCACAACTATAACAAAGTGTGTGAAATGTATATAGCTAGCTAGGCTTTCTTGCTCTGTAAGGAGTCTTGCTAAATGATGTGGCAGACTCACTGTAGTCTGGCTAGCTAATATTAAAAGTATGTGTATAATTATCAAAATTTCTGTGGCTGTAGGCTAGAGTATTTAATTGTGTGTGTATGTGTGTGTCATTAGTTGATGTTCAATTGATCATGTTACCTAAAAGTCTGATACAACATGTGCTGGGTTACCACACATGAAGACTAATGTTACTTGCATGACTACACTATTAATTTTGGAAACCCTTTAGTCAGTCTACCAATACTTCATCTTTAGGGACATAATATTATTATGAATTCTACATTAACATACTGATAAAGCTCTGTGTACATTAGTATACTAGTACCATTTTTATGTATACACTAGTATTATTAGTATACTGGTATGACTATTAGTATACTAGAGTGAAGTCCTGTTATAACCTAGCACAATTTTGTATAATACTCACAGCAGCAGTAGTCATTGAATCTCTAAGTCTGGCTAACTCCTCTGGAACTGTGAAATGTTCTGCACCTTTTGTTTTATCAAATATTTGTTTATCAACGTAATAAGCAGTACTCACACCAGCAGCTATGTGACCAGCCATCAGCAATATTTCAGTAAATATTACCTACATTATAATAAATAAACATAATACATAAACAAAATAACAAATAAACTATTACACAAAGAGAGCAATAAACAATATTAAAAGACTGGCATATCTTGGCACAACTCTGGGTATGAACTTCCCAGCAATACATAGTTAGCTACTGATGTTTTTAATCATACAATGATGACCACACGAAGTTCATCTAATCTTCAATAACGGCTGTATAGTTTCTAGTTTTCTAGAAAGCTTAGAGGAAACCACTATACAGTATTCTGGTCTTGTTGCCAAGTGTATGTGTAGTTTATAGCTGAAGGTGAGCTGATGCTCAGGATCTTGTAGTGTTAGACCCTACAGCTCTTGGTGACTTTTGTCTCAGATGATTAGCCTTATTTAAATGCACTGGTACAGTTAGGTTTTTAAAAAATGACTATAATAATAGCTGACCTCTACATTTTGTGGCATTGTTTTACGTCTTGCACATGCTCAGTGTTCTGTTACAGCATAATAGCTAGTATGAATATGCCATCATAAAAAATCATATGTGTATTAATAGACCTATGAATATGTCACCATATAATTTTATCTCCCCCAACCCTCCCCCCAACCCCTCACCAACCTAATTTTACCTCACCCAACCCTCCCCCCAACCCCTCAACACCCTCTCTCCACCCCCTCCTCAGATTTCTGCATTCTGTAGCTACATGCACAGAATACTCCATAACACTCTTGTCTGGTAATACCATTATAATAATGATCTTGTAGTGTTGCTATAGGTAATAGTTACAGGTAGCAGCTAGTCAGCTACTACAGATTAATATGGCAGTAACAGTAAAATAATTTGTACCAGAAGGATGTCCTGGTGCCAATGGTGTCTGAGTAATGATGAATTGGAAAGTGTGTGTTAACATTGACACAAACATACAATGTAGTAAGTTCATCCAGATGTGAATAGCTAGCAACTGTGCCTTCATGTTTCTTTTCTCTCTCATTATAATCCTAGAAATAATGCTAAATAGCTAGTGAGACTCACAACGGGTATTAGTATTTTGATGCTTGCATTGATGAATCCAATGTTGAGGAACCTTGTCAAAATAACTGCTACCTCTATCATAATAGCAACTGCTGTAATGGCAATCACAGAGGAAGTAGGTCCCCTTATTTCTCTCAGTTCTTTGTTTATTTCATCCTTGACTTCATCTGGCAAATAAGGTTCTTCCTTAATCTCTTCAAGTGCAGGGGCAAAGTCATGCTCGAATGTCCCCAATGCCACTGAAGCAGCTATCAGAGCTGCCAATGATCCCACCTATGTACAGCACAAAGCCCACACAAAGACTTTTTAGCCAGTAGCTATTGTTCTACAGATTGTATGGAGCTATAATTATATTTTCTATGTTAGCATAAAAACTTCTTCAAATTATTTATAGCTATAGTGGAACCTCTGAATAGAAAACACATTAGGATCAGGTTTACTAACTGGGGAGGGAGGGAAGACTGTAGGGAGTCTGTCCTTATCTTGGAAAGATGGTTCATTTTAGCTAGTTGTTTGCTGTCCTTATTTGAGGATCCTTTATCAGAGGTTCTACAGCAGGATAAAGCTAAAATAACATGTATCTGACAATATGTAGCTAAGCTAGCTAGCTAGCTATATCTTATAGGTATATAGCTAGCTAGTTACACTGTATAACTTACTGTTATAGCCAATATCCTCAGAAGGATTTCAATTCTTCCCTGTGTGAAGCTTACAATAGCTTGACCTGGCCTTGCGCCTACCTCCATGATTAGCTACTAGCTAAAGCGTCTACCACTCAAATGTAGGATATAAAATATTAGCAGCTACTAGCGCCTTCCTCTATCAATAATAATGCAGTAATAATATTCACAGTTAGAATGATTAATGGCGTCACACCCAATACGTGGGCGTTGCAATGCGGAAATATGGTGGCTAGTTCTTATGCATCGTTATCAATACTACTGCAAAATATCATAGACCTAACCATAACATGTTTCTTCATTATAGCTATTGTTGACCATAGAGGGGTGGAAATGGAATGAAGTCATCAATAACATGAAATCAGTGAGGGGTAACTACTTTCATGCTAAAAGTTCTTGTGCAGGATCACCCAAAAGGAGTAAGCTAGTGTAAAATAACTATTAATGAAAACACCCTATATATAGCTATTATACAGTCACTAGCAAGCTAGCATATATCTTAAAATTATAATTGAACCCAAACACCATCAACTGTTACTAACCCAGTAGCTACTTTGTAAATCTTCTATAGGGGTGAGATTTATCAACTACCCCCAGACATTGGAATGCTCTCAGTTTCATACTATCAAACCCAATATCACCAGTGGACCCTTCTAGGTATGTCCCTGATGACAACTGTAATGCTAGAATTATTAATACTACAGACATAACTTGCAGTACCTGATGATGATGATGATGACTAATACACATTCTATTATAGAGCTTAGGAGATGTGAAAAAAAAAACATAAATTTAATAGAGAAAAACAAAAAGTACTAGTAGGATTGTCATGTTGAACTCAGCAGGGAGCTAGCTAGTTGATGAGAACTGTACACTAACTATTATGGTATTGATCTGCTCAAAGTGTGAAAAATAGTGTGTCTACAAGACCATGGAAGGATTACATTATGATACCTACGTACATTGCATTACATTACACTACATAAATTATTAGCTACACTATATACACTATGTTGCATTGCACTACACTACACTAGTACACTACACTACACCACACCACACCACACTACACTGCACTGCACTGCACTGCACTACACTACACTACACTACACTACACTACACTACACTACACTACACTAGTACACTACACTACACTACACCACACCACACTACACTACACTGCACTACACTACACTACACTACACTACACTACACTACACTACACTACACTGCACTACACTACACTACACTACACTACACTACACTACACTAGTACACTACACTACACTACACCACACCACACCACACTACACTACACTGCACTACACTACACTACACTACACTACACTACACTACACTACACTACACACATACACACACACCTACACACACACTACACTAATGCTATAGGCTAATGCCATAAAAGGCAATGAAACATGGACTTTAAGTTTAATTATAAGCCATAACAGCAAAGTGTGCATGCACCATTAGTAAAATTATCCCTTTTGCAAGTGACATTGAAGGACTTTGTATTATTTCTTTTCTCGATTATGATTCCATAGTTAATGGGTTAAAAATTGAACTTTCTAAGTAGCTACTTAGTGTGATATCTTATGTAATTATTATTATCATACAATTACTGGCAAAGAACCTGCAACAATAAATACAACACTTAGCAACAGCTGAGGACATTTAACCAAGTTAGAATGGTGGAAGAAACATTAGCATGATCTCCCTCACTGGTCCCAGGCATGTAGATGCATGATCTCCCTCATTGGTCCCAGGCATGTAGGAATGTTTGCCATCATGCATGATCTCCCTCACTGGTCCCAGGAGGAATGTTTTGTTTGTGCTACCATTGATCTCCCCAGGCATGCAGCTTGTGCAGCCATCCTCTGCTACCCAGAAAGTATTTTTCAATATTGTCCAACTGTTTTACTAATAGACAATAATAATTATGTTCATTTGAGGACTACATTGAAACTTTAATCATGTTGCAATACAATTCTAATTAGCTAGCATGTAAAATATTAATTTTTATTGACTAATTGTCACATGTTTGAAAAGAATAATAGGTGATTTGGCAAGAAGTATAGGCTAACTTTATAAGAATTATAGGAACTTGCCAGAGAATTAAAGAATAGCATTTTAGGCAAAAAATCTGGCATTATCTAGACAGGCCTACAGTCTAGGCTAGACTATAGCTACTAACCAAACATGTTTGACAAAAAGGAGGGGTCCGGACCCCCTGGACCCCCCCCTCCCCCATGGATCTACCCCTGTGGTGATAATGACATGCTTACATACAAATTTTTAATGCAACATTAATTACATTATGCAACTTAGAGATTCATTCCCAAAATGCTTCTATTTTGACCTATAATGCCAGCATTATTCTCAAATGCTTCACTGTACCTAAAATGCTCAAAAAAATGCTAGCATAATTTATCAAGCCCTAGCCACGATTTAATTTGTATCCACTGCTAGCAAATTGCAGATAGAATACCAGAACTCTGTAATATTTCTTGCCTCCTCTCAGGGAAAAGTAAAATAACATATTCTATAATAGCTCAGCCAACTTGAAAAAATGGTCCCATTCTCTATGCCATTTTCTGTAAACATTACAAACTGCAAAAGCTCATGTTTTAGATTGCTTCTCCAAATTACTTTAGATCCTTGTTGAGTATGGCAAAAGGCATGGTTGCTTCAGATGTAACTATAATTTATAGTAACTTGTTGGTGCATGCAAGTGACTCATATGATCATATTATACATGCACAAATAAATTTTTTGGTGCTTTTGTCCAGTATGTAAATCTAATGACTTTTTTTGTCCTTAAGCCACATAGTCACACTGTTATATACGTATAATAGCTAATGGCCTATTTATTACATTGTATTATATAAAATGACAAGTGTATCATGTAAGAAAACTTAAAAGTACTGAAGTAGTGGTTGAAAATAATAGAGTAGTAGGACAGAGGGTCGGGTCATTTCTACATAGAGAGTGCTACCACATTCTCTCCATGATGACAGTAAGATCTTCCAGAATCCAGGACAAAAGTCAAAAAGTTCAGCCTATAAGAGCTAAGTTACATATGAACAATGGTGCTTGGATCAGCTTTGCTTTGGGTAATGTGCACTATATCACACTCTTTATCATACTCACGTCATCATTGCATTATAAATAATTATACCTTGACATAGAGTTGTGCCACTAATATAAATGATATCTGTATAGCGATGACAGCAAAAAGTACACAAATGACAATAATGATTTCAAATAATCCAGGTATGCTCCAAAATCCTACGTAAACTGGAAGGATTATGATAATTAATTATCACAAAGCAAACTTATGACTACTACCATCTTAAACATTTTACTGAAGAAAAGGAATCCTGCTTGCTAACTATATAGCCATTAAAATTAGTGATAATTTTAAATCTACTGTATCTCATAATGCATTAATAATAAATATGCTTAAGATGAAGCAAAGTTAGTTAAATCACCCAACAAAGCTAATATTGGTGTTTACAATTCACTTACAAAATATTGTCTTTTCTGGGCTTTTTCCAACACAATTTACTGCATTAATTATTATTTTGTACTTGATCTGGTAATATAGAATCAGACTCCAATTTGAAGATTGAATATTTGAAATGACATCAGTTCCTAGTGTAGATTGGATGTATAAGATGAAGTAATCTACGACACCATCCTCGTCACTACTTTGTGGCTGTATCCAATTCAAGGTGATATGGATATTTGAAAAATACAAGTACTTGCTTGTAACTGTGAAGTTGATGGGTTCATTTGGTACTAGAATGATTGAGATACCAACATAATAATAATCATAATTATTAATAATTTTAAATATAAATCTGGATATCATTTGATACAAAATCCCATTATATCTGTACTCATTACTCATTACCAGTGACAAAGGAATAAAGTTCATTCACATTCACTTGTCACTTGGAAATTTAACAAGGGAATTATTATTATTATTTTCATACCAAAAAAACATCATTTATGGGCAATAGGACCAGGAGGAACTAGTTACAAACCTCTATCACCATAAGTAGAAACGGAATGAGACAAAAAACTAAAAACTACTCATAGACTTTATTTTTATAGCAAATACTGACCAATCAGAACATGATATAATACAACAACCAATCATAAGAGAGCAAACATGGATGGACAAGAAATTTCTAGAAGATATACCAACAAGTGACAAAAATTGGTTGCTACATGTTACAAGGTACAAATCAAGTTACATTCACTAACAAGTTACCAATGGCAGGTAGTAAGTAACGTTAAAGTGTTACAAACAGTACATACACATAGCACCAATAATTATAATATTATGATACAAGTAAATAAAATTAATATAGCTTTAGTGTAATCCATCAGAGCGATCATCTGTAATATAATGTGCATGTTTTTCTAAGTGACTAATGAATATAAATGCATTTAGTTTTTGCTACTAATTGGACAATGAGACAGAGGTTGCTTATTATGATAAGCAAGTACATCACTATGCTGTATAGAACAATAACATTTTATTTACACTACTATTTACACACCTGCTACTCTGAAAAGTACAGTCTTTTCAGCAGTAGAAAGATCTGCTATAAGGCATTCCAAATGTATTTCCTTCACACCAACTATATTGTTTCTTATCACAAGGAGTGATTCTATGTATTCCTCAGTGATGTAATGTGTTAGAACAGAGGTAACACCCATGCCCAAGTCATCTATGACAGACTGATTAGAAGTACTATTATACTGGATCATTATGGGCTGAACTCCAGGTGAAGTGATCTTCCATATCAGATGTATTTCTTCATGGTTTGACCATATCTCACATTTGTATGATGTGACATCACTTGGACAGTCAATAATTTCTCTTCTATGTTCCTCATACAAGTCTGCAGTTCCTGTTGGTGGAAGGAATTAATTTTAATAAATACAGGGGCAGATGTAGGATTTCTAAAAGGGGGAATTCTGAGGTTTTTGCTATATACATGTATTCCTCTATAGCAGCAAAATCATGCTTAAAAGTTGTAGTTGACATAGGTATACATGGATTGTGACATCATTATTCCTCTGATTTCTAAGGGATGTTCCTCTTATTATGAATGGAATGGCTATAGTAATTCAATTTTACTAGGCTACATCTTGATAATACTGTAGGCAGGGCTTGATGGAGAAAAGGCTCAATATACTCTTTTACGTATATATCCTGTTGAGTGGGAAGTGTAATATCCCTAGTTTTCATGACACAGTAAAATTAGAGGCTAGCTAAATGAATGATGTTTTGGAGCACTTATGGTGGAGATGGAAGAAGGACTATCTATTAGAACTCAGAAATTGACATCGATATGCACCCAACAAGCATCCTGCTGATCCAATTTCCATTGATAATATTGTAGTCGTACAAGAAGCTGACCAGCCAAGGGGATTCTGGAGGCAAGCTAAGGTAGAAAACCTCATCATAGGTTTTGATGGACGAGTTAGAGGCACTCGTGTCTAAACTCAGACAGTTGGCAATCGACCCACTTACCTACAACGTCCGGTCCAAGTGTTGTATTCATTGGAAGTGCACAGTTTGATAAATTCACCTGATGTTGACAGAACTCCTGAGACCTGATGTCTACAGTACTCCTAAGACTGATGAAGGAAGCAGGCTTCCATCATCACAGTCAAAGAGAATTTCTACAGTAGAATGCGAAAGAGATTTTGAGGGTCCGGACAGAGGATTCCTAACTGAACTGAACTGGTATGATTGTAATGTAATTATCTTTATTGGGCACTCCACTGGTTGACCAACTGGTCAATGAGGGGAGAATGTTGTGGATCATATGTAATCATTCATGTACGTAAGCATGAGCATAAAATTATGATTCTCTTGGAAATGGATAACATATGTATATTTTGTGAAGAAGCAATTGGTGTTGCTAGTTAGCTAAAACTAAGTTAAAAGGATTTTGAAGGTGAAAGAATAAGAAACAGGTTAATGTTCATTAAACCTAGTTATGACTAAATCCTGCTCCACAATAGCACAATACTACTGCTTAATATCAATGGAAAATTAATGGCAGGCTTGGACTGAAGTTTCTGGGTCTACCTGTACTAAAAAAATATCCCAGACCACATAATATTTCATTTACTGAATGGCATATGTATATAACAGCTGGAAATTGAGGCCTATTGTGTTATGAAAGGGGTCTGGTCATACCTACATAGAAAATGCCGGATAACGGCAAGAGTCACAATGACACACTTAGCTCATACCTGTAACTAGTATGCATGTGTGTTCCATTGGGTCTGGATACCACTGAGCATCATCAGTACATACAGAAATAACTGGATTAGAAGGTTTATATCCATCCTTACACCTGAATGTAAAATTTGAACCTCCAATTGGAATCAGGGGCACATTTTCCATGAAACCATGTAGAGGGTGAGTAGGAGCTTCACACAGAGCTATTATAGAAAACAATAGTCATAGTTGTCATTCCGGTATGCATAATTGTAGCAATACATACAAATTTATAGTTATTCAATAAATAGAATGTTCTCAATGATGGCATAATAATTATTAATTCACTCAGGTTGCATTATGGCTAGCCTAATAGCAATCCATACTCTATCATATTCCATGCAAAAAAACGATCATTTACCATGATATATATCTGATATTGTAGCTGGTTCACTAACTCCTGCACAATTTACTGCAAAAATTTGAACACTATATCTGATATTGTAGGCCAGATATATTGAATATGGAGAAGAAACGGTCCTATTAGTAATCAGAAATATTGATTTAGGAATGACAACGAAGCCATATGTCTCCACAATATTTTGTGTACCAGTTCCATTTGGTGGACCCCATTCAAGGGTGACCGTATTAAAGTATGACTTTGTTGAATGGTCCACATCAGTTATTTGGAAGTCAGGTGGCATAAGGGGAGCTGCAAAATGCAAAAGGGGCATTATTTTTAAATTTTTAATGTTAAGAAAATATACTACTCAAACATTCCACACCCCCACCCTCATCCTATCCCTGCATTTGCCTTGCTTCAACTCAGCAATTTATGTTTGAGATATAGATTATCTTTTGTCAGTTTAGCATAACACGGGATTAAAGTTTCACCATTATGTCATGTTAAACTGCATGGTAGTCTATATGGTAGTTTACTGTTTAGGGTAAGCACTTAAGTAACAAAAATTCCTGATATAATATAGCTGCATGCTTCTAAATTATTTTACTAGTGCTACTCCTAGTACAATACAGAATGTATTATTATTATTATTATTATTATTATTATTATTATTATTATTATTATTATTATTATTATTATTATTATTATTATTTATTTATTTATTTATTTATTATTATTATTATTATTATTATTATTATTATTATTATTATTATTATTATTATTATTATTATATCTTGGTTCAGAATAATATACCTAAAGGAATTTCAGAATCCACATATGTTATTTCTTCCATGTTCACAGTTTTACATACTAAAAAAATTTCTCTCAGATTAATGCCAGGTAATTGTGTAAACGTTATAGTGGACTCCATATATGCATCTGTTAAAATATCCAGGGTAATACTGATGTTCATAGGTAGCTGGGTCTCACTAGGAGAGGTAGAATTTTTATCATATAGTATAGACCGAGTCATTTCACCAAGAATTAGTGCTGTGATTTCCCATGTAAGGAACATGTTTGGGTCAGTAGAATTAACAAAACACTTGTATGATATGGTGTCCCATGGACAAGATAGTTTACTACTTGAGTTTTTCCTTTCATAAACTTCTAATTTTATAGACGTGCAAGTGAGTTTCCTAAGTGCAGGTTTCCATTCAAAATCATAGATCGATTTGCCTTTTTTACAATCTGATTTTCTTAAACTTGAGGGGCTGAACCCATCCTCACACCTGTAGGTCACGCTCTGAAACTCCTTCGTGCTATGATATGGTAAGATCTTGACATAGAAGGGTGCAATGGGATCACCACAATCTCCTAATATTAGTAAAAAATTAGTATTTTATCTGTGACACAAAGATCTATCATTAATAGCTATACTCTGACTTCTTAATCAAATTGAAATTGACCTTTGATTAATTTGATTATCATTGTAAAAGTGAGAACAAGTTTTCATAATGAGAGTTATAGATATGAAGATTATATTGAAAGTTCAACACTTCCAATGTTGATATAATTACATTCTCTATAGATGTGGTATTCTTCACTGTGGTAGTTGTCCTCTTATATTATAGCAACACCTCCTCAAAACAACCCAAAACATAATAATAATTCTTAATAATTATATCCCACATTATTGCTATGAAGTGTTTTAGCAAAATTTCATGACTTACCTGCTGCATTCTTCTAAATCCACAATAGCATTTAAAATTGTAAGTGTGGAAGGGATTAGAATGCACAAAAAGTAAAGGAACAAGGAAATGACTGACAATATCTTATGAGCTTCATAATAAATCTCTAAACATTATCATCTTTATTTGACATTAATTTTTAACTGATTAGCTGCTAAATTAAATTATTAATGTGTACAGTGTGTACAGTGAGAACGCACACCTGACGTCTGTTCTTTTAGGTTTTCTTCTTAGAAAAGCCTGTAGGAAGTTACCAGCAAGATCACCTCTAGCCACCTGCAGTTCGACAAAGGAATCTGCTCTGGGCTATCTAGTTGAACATTAGAAGGCTAGCACCAGTCAATAGTGATTTTTCATCAAATTTCTAAGAACAGTGATTGTACTGCAGCACCATGACAGATAGAAATGATAGAATTTTCAATAGAGTTCTATAGCAAAATCCACTGTGGTCGCAAAGAATGTACCCTGGATGACATACCTTACGTGTAAAGGACTATTGGTGCTAGCATGATGTCTCACCATATGGGGTGGGTACTGTGATAATACCAAAGGCCGATAGCTTTTGCATCTTGTTCCCTAGCATCAGCTGAGAAGAAATATGCCCAACTGGACAAAGAAGCACTTGCTACCATCTTTGGAGTGAAAAAGTTTCATCACTTTCAATCAGGACATACTTTCACCATATTATCAGACCACAAGTCTCTTCAACATTTGTTCAATGAGCATATGACAACCCCACAATGGCTTCCTCCAGGATTCAAAGGTGGGCACTTATGCTTGGGGGATACAACTACAAGATAGCATATAGACCGGGAGGAGAAAATGCCAATGTAGATGAAATGCCTCACTGTTCAAGGACCAGGAGACACAATTCTTCTGATGGATTCTCTCCAAGGAACACCAGTCATGGCTCAGATGATCAAACGGTGAACAGAAAGTGATCCTAAGGTGAAAAGGAACATTTTGTAAGGGTGCATCAATTATTAAGTGACAAGCAGTTTAAAACCTATTTCTGATTCAAAGATGAATTCAGTATTTCTGATGGCTGTATTTTTCGGGGATCTCGAGTTGTGATTCCAAAACAAGGCCGAACACAAGTGATGTCTGAGTTGCATTTGGGTCACCCTGGAATCTCTAGGATGAAGAGCCTTGGAAGAAGCATGGTTTGGTGGCCAGAAAAGACCATGATTTGGAAGATTATGTTTAAAAATGTCATCAATTCTAGGTGAATCAAAATTCCTCAGCCCCAGCTCCTCTTCACCCACAGGAATAGCCATGGGCCGGGCTACATATTGACCACACTGGATCATTCCAGGGAAAACTATGGTGGTAGATGCTTTTTCCAAATGGATGTCAATCATTCCCTCTACTTCATCAAGTGCTGCCATAACTGTGCTTCGTTCACTATTTGCAACTTATGGGTTACCAGAGATCATTGTGTCAGACACTGGTCCTGCATTCAAAAGTGTTTTATCAAGAACAATGGCATTGACTTCTGTCCCCTATCACCCCAGAGAGGTGTGTGCAAACTTTTAAAGCTGGATTAAGAAAAACTTCATGTCCTAATCAAAATTGGCAAGGTTCTTATTTCAATATAGAATAACTTCTCATTCCAATACTGGAATTTGCCCTGCTGAGTTGCTCATGGGTAGATGAGCCAGATCCCACCTAAACTTGTTATATCCTTCCGTGGAGACCCGAGTAATAAACCAGACTTGCCAGAAAATCCAACATGACAACCATGCCAAGGACAGATCATGGAAGGTGAATGACTTGGTTTATGCAATGAACTACTCCAGTGGGGAGAAGTGTTTGGAATTATAACAGCCATTACTGGGCCAGTATCATACAAAGTCATTGCTTACAGATGGCCATGCTGTACGTCGACATGCTGACTGACATGAGTGAGTGCCAATGAAGATGAGTTGGAAATTAAGGAAGGAGATATTGGTGATGATTGGTTAATGGTTCCTGTAATGCCAGAAGATGAAAATTCAAAAATAGACATTCCAAGCACTCAACCTAATGAAGTACATTGTTCTACTCATAATCATGCTCCTCCAGATTGGTATGACCCAAGTTTTGAGGACTGTGTACTAAGAGACACATTGTCTAACAAACAATAATGCTTGTACTTGATCATGTTTGTGTTATTTTTGTGTCTAGTACTAATGTTTTAGTTGTGTGCAGGTGTTCACCTGTGCAGTTTTTGTGTGTCACTTCATTCAGTATTGTCTTAACTTATAAGTTGGTTTACTACTTTAGGTTTTCACCTCTCTGGTTTGGCCTGGTTCTTATTTAGAGTGCATAAGCTAGTGTCCAGCCACAACACACAATTACCACATAAATGTCGGGAAGTTCTAGATTTAGGTTCTTAGTTTTGAGTTGAAAGTTCACTGAAGACTTCTGAAATGGCACATAGGAACTACTTATGGTAGGAAGTCAGTAAGAACAAGAGAAAATTTGAATGTCCTGTGGCAAATGTGCTCAAGAGATGGATGAAGAACCTGAGCCAACAGTGAAAACCTTTAGTGAAGCACTTAAATGCACTAGCGTAGGACCTCGTTTATCAACCAGACTTTGCCCCAAATTCTCTACTGCCTCCGCTAAAAAGATCTAACAAAAGAAAGTTACTACAGCTTGAAAATAATTTACTAATGCAAGTACAGAGCTAGTTAATGTGTCTTATTCTCTTACTGCAGGAGAGAAACTGAAGTTTAAGTACGGAGTCTCCAACCTCAGTTATCGACCTTGGTTATCGTCCACCATCATCAATTAACAGCCACCCATACATTCTGCATCATCAATCATCGGCCAAAATTACTTTTAATTGCCATAGAAACAAAACAGTGCAAAACTAAGTTAAATGGATAGCACCACTGAATTTTTCTGCTTTGATTACCCTTTACCAAATAATTTCAATCATTTCTTATGCATTGATTTTTTATAACAGCGTTTTAAGTATCAAAGAAAATGAAATAAGACAGAGATTGTTGGTGGCATTGGAGGTTATGCAGTGCTTGAAAATCCACCTAGTGCATTCACATTGCAGCCACTCTCGACCAGTACCTTGATCTTCTTTGAATAACCCAAAACAGACACATCATCTTTAGTTAAGTATGGCCTTGGTTTAGGGTTTGTACCATGTACTACTCTTCGATTCTTTAATGTTGATTAAGGAATACCATTAGCATCTGCTGCACAATTTGCTGAGACTCCTTTCTTTACATCATCTAATGCTGCTAGCATTTGTTCATTAGTCCACTCTTTTCTTTTACTGCTTTGATTGAGCTGTTTTTGGAGCATGTACCCCAGTCCTGTGCCTCTTAAAACCTTTGTTCTTCCTATTGGGCATCCTTTGTCATCTAAAAGAACTATAACACAAGAGTATCTAGATAATTATTAGCTATTAGCTAGCTACCCTAGCTGGTTATAGCTATTTTGGTTGCTAATGCTCATAAACATTTAGACAAACAGCTAGCTAAACACCTCCCCACCCTCAACCCCAAACTCACACTGGTTGAACGACGAAATGAAGGAAGGCAATAGCTACTAAACTACCAGAACTTACCATCTGGATAAGTTGAGTTTACGGTGACTGCTATATTTTTCCGTATATTGGGTGTGGCCGATAATTGATGGTGGTCGATAATTGAGGGCTTACGCTATATAGATAATGTTAAACTGTTTCTGGAGGACCATGGATTCTATCAAGAAGCTGGCACTGTCAGCTCAGCTGGAGATGCTATAGCATGTGCCCATGTAAAGTCATTAAAGCAATCTGATTATATGACCCTGTTTAAACTTGTTATGAAATTTTTATACTCCAGTGTCATTGTATGTTAGCTATATTAAAAAAATGAATTGAGCCACAAGAATGTGCAGCAATGAATAAATGAATTATTGTACATACACTATAATTGGGAGCAGTAGCATGATAAAAATGGATAACCTCTGAAAGTAAACAACCTCTGAATAGTGAACAGAGGGACCCGGTCCCAAGTCGTTCTCTATTCGGAGGTTCCACTGTATGTGTTTCTGCATACCAACTTGTTTCTATAGCTATAGTCAAAGTTGTATTCATTTTAACAAAAAATAATGAATTAGTGTTATGTTACTCTCCACCTAAGTAAAAAAAGCATACCTTTATCACGACAAATATTGCCATCTGTTAATAGAGGACGTACACAACGGCTTGTACAGGTACCATTCGGTGTATACCAGGAACAACAACCAGTATGATCGCTCGTTGAGGTACATAAACCCTGACCACGAAGTTTACATATACCAGGACAGTCTGAAAATTAACAATAGTTATGAGCTGGCTGGCCTATAGTTATCATAATAGCTTTAGCATGGATGAAAATAGTAGCTATGTATCAAATAGAGTTACAGAGTTAAGTATACCTCTGTGATGTTTCTCCAAATCTATAACAGGTAGGACTGCTTATACATACTAGCTAGATAACTTGAAATCAAATCCTACAATAATTATAGCCCTATTAGGCCAGTGTTAAGGACATTCCTGTTTCTGGTCAACCTCCAGCATGCATCACTCAAAAGAGTATATTGACCTTTGACTCTACAAGCAGCTGCATGCAGTTGCACATTAGTGTTGATAATGATTAAATTTTGTGTTTAGCTTAGTTTTAGCTGTTAGCTGCTTGCTAGCTGCTACTTAAGAACCTAGATAGTTTTCTAGATCAAGATGACTTTGCTAAACAACACAAAATATTCCAGTTCATCGAAGAAAATTGTACTGCCTTGGCAGAGTATCCGTTCATAATAATGACAATAATCACCGCCTGATAAGTTGTAAGGGAAATCCTGACCAGAAACAAGAGTATCATTAACACTGGCCATATATAGTAATACATATTACCTCCACACAGTTGACTATTATATCTACTATAATAATCTGCACACATCCCACAGTCTGTACGACTAGGTGGTGGTCTGTAGAAATCATATGGCGTTGTCCAAATTGCTCTAGATCCTCTATATGCCTTTACTTCAGGGAACATAAAGGACTTTGTACTGTAGTGACACATGAGAATAAATCTGATAATATAAAAAGGTTCTTCCTCGTCACATCCACTATGAAAACAACTGAGATGAGTATAGATAGTATATTGTGAGACGGTACCTCGATATACTCCAGGAACCGTACACACAGCACGGTAGCTAAGAAGAGAAACCCTCTTCCCAGTCACAATTCTAGATATCGCTAGTAAGACAAGACGTGACATAGGTTTACAGGAACCTACACCTGGTGGAGTTCTAGGACGTATTGTAGTACTGCTAGTTGTTAGGCGTATCCCAAAAATCATCAAAATAACTACAAAGCAAGTATTAGTTCGCATTTTTATTTACTATAAGTCTACACCAGAACAGTTTATATAGCGCTCGAAGAACAGATGTTTCCAAGCAACGAATTATTGTATTAGCTATTTTATAATAGCTGCTGCAGGGGAGGAAGGGGGGTGGGGTGAGAGACTGCATTACATATTGTGGTTGGAGAATAGGGAGGAGGGGTGTAAAAGAATCTTGTTAGCTGTATCATAGTCAAAAATAATTATACTAAGTAAATATACAATTCTCTCAATGTTAACACCTTTTGCAATTTTAACTACTTCACATGAATCAGTTATAATTGCTCATGAATATGACAATTTTTCCTGTCATACAAGATTGTGAATGAGTGAGTACTTGTTTCAAAGTAGAAAATGACCTTTCTGCTGTTGCAGATGTTATGGGAATAGTTAAGTAGAATCTCAGCATTTTATGTATTTCACAAGGTGTTTGTTCACATGCATATGGTCAGCACAGATGTTGTTTCACACCAGGTAGAACATATCAGCACACAGGGGAAGCTGCTTATCATCCTTTTAACAG
The DNA here is from genome assembly GCA_964016965.1 of Diacarnus erythraeanus. Classification (NCBI taxonomy): domain Eukaryota; kingdom Metazoa; phylum Porifera; class Demospongiae; order Poecilosclerida; family Podospongiidae; genus Diacarnus; species Diacarnus erythraeanus. The sequence continues at coordinate 6,773,167 of OZ024674.1, read as the reverse complement.
GAAAGTTTGACAGCCTGAAGCTCTTCTTTGAATTCTTCTCTGTTTGTAGCTTTCAGTAAAGCGTTTTCTAGTGACGGTACTGGTATTAACACATCATGTTGGTCAAATCGATCTTCCAATTCTCGAAGAAGTAAATCACAAGCCTCTAATAATACAGATGGCAATAATAATCTTTTGGTGAATCGTATCTGTGTGGCTGACTTCCTTCATCAAGTCTCATAGGTACTCTCCTGTAGCGAGCTAAGAAGAGAAACCCTCTTACCAGTCACAATTCGAGGTAGTTGAGGCTCACCAATGTTCACTTCCTCAGCCATATGAACCACATCATCATCAAAAAAAAAAAAAAAAAAAGCAGAAAGATTCATCTGTCCTCTGTCTTCTGTAAAAAGCTTTAGTAATGTTGTGTCTTACCCTGCAGGATGTTAGAGAGTGTTTCAGATGCTCCAAAAACCAGATAACTATAGAAGCTTTAATGTTGAAAATTTCTCCAATGCAGATAAAAGACCAGCAGCTTTAAACCCATATTCATCATGTGTTGCCTGATGTACTTCATATAGTGTCTCCATTAAAACACTGTAATCACACAATATTGCCTGGTTCTAGCTGGACATAACGCTATAATATTTACACCATTGGTGTCAGATTGTGCTAATTTCCATGATGTGTCCTTTAAGGAGAAAACTTAATCAACTGAGCTAATTCCCTGGCAGTGTCAAAGCATCTCTAAGCTTATGTCCTGCATCTTGCAAGCACAAATTGAGGCAGTGGGCTAAACAATGCACTGGGACTGCTGCAGGAACCTCATTTCGTATTTTTGTGGCAAGTCCACTTTGTCTTCCTTGCATGTTGGCAGCTCCATCAAATGCTTGGCCCCTACTGAGTGCTAGTGGAAGATTACACCGAGTAGGAATGTCTGTTTTACTACAGTATAGAGGACATTTGATGTAGTACTAGGGAGACAGTATAGAGTCCTCACTCACTTCATACTGCACCATCTAATGGACAAATTTAGTTGCTCCCTTGCTTCATCAGCTATTATTGCATACCAATTGGGAGAGCATTTCTTGATATTGGTTAACAATGAATGTAGCACCTCTAACCCCATAATGGCAATCTGCACAATTATTAGAGGAGGAGAATTTTCTTTCACTCATTATTTAAAATTGGAATCATACACAGACCACATCATCAGCAATTGTTGCAAATTTCCCTGTTTCATCATGTCCACAAAATTAATAGCTACACACATTTATGGTGTTTGCTTGCAAGTGTACTTCATCAATAATATTTATTATTGGGGGGGTGGGTGGGAGGGGGGGCTTTAAATATTGGGGGCCCCAGCCCCCTTAGCCCTCCTTCCTACGCCCCTGTTGACTTGCATAAATCAAAGAATGTATTATACTATCCTATATCACTTTATTTTGGAGGGTTATAGAATCAGGGTAAGAGAACCAGGTTTAAAGAAACAGGGTTAGTGAACCAGCAGGGTTATATTGGTGTGCATTTATTTGCAATAACTATGTACTCAATTACTTTTGGACCAAAGCAATATCTATACTCATTCCACCATATTCCTATATCTTCTGTGTTAGAAATGAGGACACCTCAGAGACACAGACAGTTTAATGTAAGATGTACAAGGGGAGGAACTTAGCATAGGGTCAGTTGGATTATGCTTATTATGTCACATTTAGTTACAAGGAGTCACTATCAGAGCCAGATGAAGACATTAGCTACTATATCACAGGATGATGATAATATGATCTGTCATGAAGAAAAGTAGCTAAGTCATCATTTAACTTAACAGACATGAAGGGTGCTGCTTCATACAAACATCATACAACACTCAAAGAGCTACTCAATTGCTATATACTTAGTCACACATGCAGTGGCGTAGCTGGATTAAACATGTGATAGGGTACCAATAGGGCACTGACCTATAGACTAAACTGCTAACTAAGGACTAGAGTAGATAGTGGTAGGGCACTACGAGTTTGGTAGGGCATGTGCCCTAAAGGCCCCTACATAGCTACGCCACTGCACATCTCACTATAAATTATTCTGAAAAGTTGGTAACTATGCTGTCAGGATGGAGGTTATCCAGCTGAGAGCGTAAGCATCGTCCAAAACTCAGTTCTGATGATGGTGCTAATAACCATTGTGCTGTGAGTGTGAGGCAGTACTGAACCTTGAAAGTTTGGTCTGGACAGTACCCTCCTTCATCTTCTTCATCCCCTCCTTAAAAGTTTGGATTGCTCCCTCCACCATTGTTTAGGGTTGGTTGTGATATGATTACAGTTGCTATTGTAGTGCTGTGATAAAATAAATCTTCTCACATCCGAGAGTTGGCTCGACATCGGATAGGGGATGGGACTACCCTCTAACTGCCAAAGCTGTTGAGAAGTCAATTCTATGTTGATGACTGTTTGTCTGGAGCAGACACTGCTCATGAAGCTGTTTAGCTACATCAACAGCAACAGCAAGCGATATCCAAGTACTCAAATTCTGCATTATAAGGCAACCCAATATATTATTGCTACATATCCATTTAATGATGATTTATTACGTCATGCAAGTTTTTGGAATAGAGTAAACATTGGGTTTGATTCTGTTGAATATTTTGTTAGCTGCTATCCACATTTACATGGTTTGACAGTTCCCAGAGAAATTAATTGAGCTACTGCAGGAAGAATTTGTAAGCTATCAGCTGCTCAATGACTCAGATATCCCTACAGAAATCTGGGATGCAGCTAGGATTGGTGAAGACGATGATATGTATTTTAGTATAGATGTATTGTGGGCATATATCCGTAAAATTTAAATTATTGGATCTGAATGTAAGTTTGCACGGTTGAGTAAAGTTGCTACTAGCTACTGTTCTTGTAATCCCACATTCAAATGCATCTGAAGAAAGAGTGGTTCGCAAGAATAAAACACCATTTCGACCCAGTCTGGGACCTGATGGGACACTGTCTTCAATAATTACAGTAAAACTGGAGCCATGTGAGAAATTTGAGCATGACAGAGCTCTTTTAGACGATGCAAAGAAAGCAACCTGGGAGTACAATAAAGCACACTCATCTACATACAGTTCAGCTAGTTAATATTAAATTATAATATTTTTCAATGTGCCTATTTATATTAATTGTGTGTGTGTGTGTGGGGGGGGGGGGGGGAGTACTCCGGCATTTTCCTCCCTGAGCCTTGGCAGCTCTGGTACTGCAACATATCTCACCTGAGCTAAGGGATTGCCTTCTGATAACTAATTATGCCAGAAAATAATTTTCAAAAATTGTACTGTAATAGCTAATAGTAGCACATTCTCAACCACTCAAAATGTGGAGCATTCTGTATAGTAATTAAGTAATTAACTGTTATGTTTAAAGTAGTGTATTAATTAAAGTTATTGAGGATCTGAGGTGAACCCCCTATCTATTTTCTACCCATCCCCTTCCCCCATGCCTATGCATTTGCTGAACCTCTTTGAATTTTGGTTGTTAGATTAATTTTCAGACATATCCATAGTACGTAGCTGAAAATGATTATGATTGCTACTATTAGCTATGTGGGACCTTTACCATCATTACTAGAGAGAGAGCTCACAAATTAATAATAATAAATTTTCTGTGTCAACTTGAATTTTCACTCCATTATTCTTTAAAAGACACTGGAACTTAAACTTTTGACTTAAATTTCTTGCATATGTTTTCATTCATTTCCACATAATTTACACTTCATTAAACAAAAGCCTCCAGTAAAGCTCAACAAGTCTTCTTATCATGCAATATATAGCTACTAATAATGCAATGCTTTATAAGTGCATTCATTACATAGCTAATCGCTTATAAAAATACTATTATTATCACAATTTAGTGTTTGTTCCTTGTTCAGGCAGCTTCCTTCTATAGATTTATCAGGAAGATCCCTTTTTCTTTGGCCTATATAAGGTTTCTTTCCTTTAATCTTGTAATATAATAATAGCTACTTGAACTGTCCTTGAGGTATGAACACTAAAGTCCCTATAAAACAGGAAGATCCAGAATTGAGAAAAACAGAAAGGAACAAGTGTATAATAATAATTATATAGGACGTGTTTGAAACTGAAATTATCCTTGTTGGCCCTAAATTAGGACATAGAAGTACCCCCCCCCCCCCCCCCCCCCCTGCCCTCTCGCGATCGGCCCCCATTATAAAGGTCGATAATTAGAGGCACGTGCACAACTGGCTACTAATTAGATTAGGTAAGTGGTCGCTACGGTTGGGTAGTGAGAGAGCAAGCAACTAACAACCGCAGACTATGACATACTAGTATATAGTAGTTGTGTAACTGTGTGGACGTGTGCAGTTAGGCGTAATAGAGAGAATAAAAGGCCTTATTCTCTACACAAACCTTTGAACATCACCTAGGCTTCAGATCTTAAAGTGTGAGTGATTCCTTTGTCGTCGCTGTGCCCTCTCGTGGCGAGGAGGATCCAGAAGCTGCCCTCCAGTGGGTGGTAACTGTATGGTTGCTGTGCACTGTATGAACTTGCTGGTGTAGCGTGAAAGCCAAGGTATAGTAGTTGTAGCCTAGACGTTTAAGAGCTATTGATCTAGTGATCAAAGACCAGCTAGCTGACTATGGTGTGTAGCTAGCTGACTATGGTGTGTAGCTAGCTATCCATATTAGTGAAATTAAACAAGAATGTTTTAGTGCCAGCTCGTTGTGCTCCTCCAATCTTACCAAAAAACAGAAGTGTGAGAAATATATGAATACCTTCTTTACAAAAAAAAGTGTAACCTAGCTAATGTTCACTCATCACTTACAATCCTATGATAATAACTAGTGAATAATGGTCAGTTTGATGCAACCTAGCTGTTCCTGTTGAACTCAGGGTGATGTAATGAATATGGGCAGTTTGATGGTGGTCAGCAGTTGCTAGTCTTCACTAGAATTACTTTGTGGTGAAAAATGTTGAATTAAGCTGACTTGTTGCAATAATAATATAATAGTGAATACTATACCTGAAAGCTGTTACCTTGTGTATTTGTTAGTTGTTTTTTTCTGTTTACTTTTGCTGTTAGTTTTTTGACTTGTGATGTAGATAATAATTTTATCATCAACATACAAACCTTTTTTCATTCCTGTGTTTGTAAAGGTTAGGATAATACTCCCATCTTGTCGGATAATCACTCTGACATCTAATCCTTAGACACAGTGTTCCAATGAATAGCCTACCAGTCTCAGTGAATAGATTTTCAATCTGATATTATCACCATTGTACACAACATTGCCATGTGTTCCCATTGAATCCTTGTATATAGGTTCTCTATTGATACAACTTGCTTGTTTATTACAGTTGTTGCTGATTAAGATTGTGGTGGATTCTGTATAGCCTGCTGGAAGGCCTCTCTTGCCATGAATGAGGACACTGATTCTGTGCTAGCAAAACGTCCAATATCTGAGCCAAACATCGATAACACTGGTACTGGTATTTATTATTATTAGTATAGAGTTCTATATGAGGGAGTTCATGTCTTTGCTGTACCCTCTATGGAGAAAATGCCTCATAGAATCTGGGAATTCTGAAATTGTAGCCTTACTGCTGTGTAGTGTTTAAAGATATGAGACTGGTCAGAATGCCCATTTCATGTGTTGTGTGGGTTTGTAGTGCGTTTGGTGGCTCTGGTCTGGTTACTCACCTCTCACTAAAGTCTTGTTTTGTTGCATGGTAGCTACATCAATAAAAATCACTGTTATGGGAAATACTGCATTTTTAAAGTAATTCTGAAGTGATAAAGTGAATTTTAATGGTTTAAGTACACTGTTCAGATGTCTTGCGATGGTTTTTTGTCCAGATATTAAACTGCAGTATAAGTTGATAAAATCTTGCAGTTGAACCAATCTGTTGTTGCTTGTAGAAGTGTCCTAGAAGATGAATACTTACCAAGCTGTAGATATGAAAGCTTAATTGAATGTCTTGTGCTGTTCATTAACCTGAGAGCTGTTGATGAATAGGGTAGTGTCTTAGTTATGCTTAAGTAAACCTGGATGATACAGCTCTTCTACTGTGCTAGACAACTGGATAAAAGCTTGGTGTTTTGTTGGAGATGTAGCCATCGTGTTCATATTGTCTCACCTGAATTGCTCTATTAGTGGCCACTTCCCTTCTGTCAGGTTGTTTCATGTATAAATCCTTCCCTAAGGTATTCTTATTAGCCTTAACTGTTAGGATTGTGATGTTCCTGGGGTGAAATGGCTCGAAAGTACAACCTGGCAACCTGGCAACTTGGATATAGGGTCTCAGCCTTGAACTGGGCCCTCTCTAAAGTATCTTTCCAAGTCTGTATATCTGTGGCCTAGACATTCATCATCTTAACAGCATTTTACTTCAGCTTAACCATAGTGTTAGTAATCTTTCTCCTTCTCTCTCTCTCTCTCTCTCTCTCTGACCTGTTTTACACACCTATCTCAGCTCTCCTTATAGAAGGGAGAGAGAGGGTGAGGGGTTAGTGTTTTCTATTTCCCATTCTCCTAATAAGGGGGACATAAACTTGTACTGGATATTAAGCCTTCCCCCCCCCCCCCCCTCCCCCACCTTCACCTCCCCCTTGCAGGTTTAAAAGGTGGGCATAGTTGGTTTTATTGGAATAGGAGATATGTACAAGCAAATACATAATATTATAAATGTGAATATCTTTACAGTCGGCATAGAGCTGTTGAATTCTTGGCCCCTGAAATGTGCGTATGCTGTGCAAGAGATTTTCAAGACAGAAACTGACTACATATCCTCCCTCAGTGATATCATACAGGTTAGTATTCTAAATGTCTACTTGAAACACATGTTAATTAGAACACTTTTTCCAAAGTTGGAATTGTTATATTTCGTGTATCAGTTGTAATTATTCCTATAATGGTAAATCTTTGTACATGTCCAAACACTTTTAGTCCATCTAAATTTAAGTTATGAAACCTTTGGATAGTCACATGACAAGTAATAGTCAAAAAACCCGCACCTCTTTCCACTTCCGGGTAGAGACAAATCACATAGAAGTAATAATAGTCCTATCTCCTGTCCTTGTGAGCACAGGTTACATCATCAGTGCAGGGAAGAACTCTTGCAAGATCCACCTTTGAGCTACCTATTCCAAATATGATAATTGCATGTTTCTTGTGTTCTCTGTTTACACTTTAAAATTTAACCTTAAAGTGAAGTGGTATGCATAACTTTATTGTAATGATGGCTGTGAAAGTGTTAAATGTTATTACAAGCATGGAGATTTGTACATGGTTGTGGTAGGTAATGCACATAGAATCAAAGATTGTGAACATGAAAACAGAGATGTCTTCAGGGTAGTGTACTAGTGTTGGCAGGTGTCCTCATTTCTGAAGCATGGTGGTAGGTTATGCACATAGAATCAAAGATTGTGAGCATGAAAACTCATTTCAGGAGGGTGGTGTTGGCAGGTGTCCTCATTTCAGGAAGTGTGGCATGGCAGAACCTGAGGTTTTTTGGCACAATATTAGTTACTCTATAAATATTGTACTAGTAAATATGTACTGTTTTGAAATATCCTAAGCCTATCTTGTTGATTACCATAAACATGTTGTGTTGATTGCCATAAACATGCTGTGATTTTTATCCTAAATGTGTTGTTTACTACCCAAAACATGTTGTGATTATTCTAAATTACCATAGTAATGAAAGGAGGAATGGAATACCTCCACTTTAGTGCATTCATAATAATGACATAGTACTCTATTCCAACCCCCTGCAAAGAGGACACCTCTGTATACAGTGGAACCACTCTATTCCAACTCCCTGAAATGAGGACACCTCTGTATACAGTGGAACCACTCTATTCCAACTCCCTGAAATGAGGACACCTCTGTATACAGTGGAACCACTCTATTCCAACTCCCTGAAATGAGGACACCTCTGTATACAGTGGAACCACTCTATTCCAACTCCCTGAAATGAGGACACCTCTGTATACAGTGGAATCTCTCTATTCCAACCCCCTGAAATGAGGACACCTCTGATACCTCAATAACAGCTTTTGTACTAACATTAATAAAACTCCATCCCCTGAAATTGGATCATCCCCCTATTCAGGACACTTTAATTTGTCCCAAATTGTCCAGGAATCGAGAGGTTCCACTCAAAATATAGTGGTTCCCTACTCCCCCAGTACCCTATTGTTGGTGTTAGAAGTGATAACTTACAGCACGTACCCTCATTGTCCTCCAGAGGAGAGCAGAGCTAGATGACATGAAACGTGACATGTCATTTTGCCTTGAGTGTCTGTGTACCCTGTGGCCAAACATTCTCTACTTAGGGCCTTTTATGTGGTAATGTTTGTACAAGATGAAAAGTGAGGGATAATCAGCTGAACAATACCTTCATGTCTTTTCATGTGAAAATACCTAACTAATGCTGTTCTGTTAAACAAGAGGCACTCGGCTCTTTCTCCATGTAACAGTAGAGATTACATCATTCAGATTACATCATTCAGATTACATCATTGTCAATTGTGTACTATTGTTATTGTACTGTATCTAACCCTAGCCCTACCCCTACCCCTAGCCCTAGCCCATAGCAATAGTACAATTGACAATGATGTAATCTGAATAATCTGTTACATGGAGAAGGAGCCCTATTCTAGGTAACCATCTTTATGCAATAAGGGGTCCTCTCTTTCTGGGTAACCATCTTTATGCAACAAGGGGTCCTCTCTATTCTGGGTAACCATCTTAAAGTCCTGATTTGAGGTGTCTTTGCCCTCAATTCCATTGTAAAGTGATGACATGTTATATAAATGAGATTTTATGGATGAAACCACAAACTGTGTTTTTTTTTTGTTTTGCATAAATCTCACAATTATCGGACTATTACTACTGCAGATCTCCTCAAAGCATTTTTGTTTTGAAACTCAATGTAGTGGGTACTATGACCCTCATTCAGGTGTCTGTCATGTGATGTAGCACTTCTACAACTATGCATGTTAATATTGCCTGCCCCCCTGTTTTTCCAGGGATAAAAATTCCCTTTATCCTGACGTGGAACTTCATGATATTAATAGTGTTTAAAAATTTTAACTTGTCTGCCCCCTTGTTTTTCCAGGGGTATAAATTCCCTTTATCCTGTCACTTGAAATCAAATAATGAAGGACACAGAATCATTTCTACTTTATTTGGAAACATTGATGATATTTACGACCTTCACAAGTAAGTGTTTGTAGATTACTATTCTGTCACAAGTAAGTGTTTGTAGATTACTATTCTGTCACAAGTAAGTGTTTGTAGATTACTATCCTGTCTCAAGTAAGTGTTTATAGATTACTATCCTGTATTAACAAGAGTCATTCAGAGTTGTTCTATCTGTGATTATGGAGACTTAACTTTGTGGTCAATGCAGTGTCTTGAGGGAAATTTTTACTATGTTTTTGAGTATTGACCTAAAATTTAGCCTGAAAATTGATAGAATTTTCTAATAATCAAGATTAAAAATTTAATAGATTGTATTACAACATAAATTTGATGCCTACAAGTCTAGTCTATTATATATAATCTGGTTATAGTCTGTAGAGTGGTCATAGTACGTGCATTAGTTACATTTATTTAGCTGCAGTGTTCAGTTGGTTACTCGGCACAATAATAATTAATGGCTTGGCTCTGCCTATGCTCAAATTCCAGCATCATGCTCAGTTGCTCAGAGGTGCCTTCCCACTTTTATTATTTCCCTGCTCAGTGTTCCCATTTTTATACCAGCATAATTATTTCTGTGCTCAGTGTGCTCAGAGGTGCCTTCCCATTTTTACACTAATTATTATTTCCCTGCTCAGTTGCTCAGAGGTGCCTTCCCATTTTTACACTAATTATTATTTCCCTGCTCAGTTGCTCAGAGGTGCCTTCCCATTTTTACACTAATTATTATTTCCCTGCTCAGTGTGCTGAGAGGTGCCTTCCCATTTTTACACTAATTATTATTTCCCTGCTCAGTGTGCTGAGAGGTGCCTTGCCATTTTTTCAACAAATACTCATTACTATGAGAATAATCGACTTCATGCATACTCCTTGAAGAGATTTTTTTTGTCAGTGACAGAGAGAAACTTAACAGAAGCATGCTGTCATTTTCTCCTTGGCCTTTGTGAAGTAACCAGCTATAAACTAACATAGGAGACAGAGTTCTCTTTAAACCTGTTAACCTGCAGGAGGACTAGGATATGGGTTTGATGGGGGTAAATTAACATAGGAAACAGTTCTCCTTGAACCTGTTAACCTGCAGGAAGACTGGGAGATGAGTTCTGGATGAATCACGTACCTTACTAGTTATTTGTTTGTGCGTAGGTCTTTGTTGGAGCATTTGAGGTCCCACAGAACAGACCCCCATGGTTTTGGACAAGTCTTTATATCATCAGTAAGTATTGGGCAGCCATTAGAGGTTTATAAGGAGACAACTGGACAGGGCAGGGGTTCACAGATATGGGGTAGTAAAGGGAGATATATACCGGGGTCCACTGAAGATAAAGAGTTTGGGGGGTGAGGGATATTCAGGGGTCCACTGAAGATAGAGTTTGTTGGGTGAGGGATATACAGGGGTCCACTGAAGATAAAGCGTTTGTGGGGTGAGGGATATACACGGGTCCACCGAAGATAAAGAGTTTGGGGGGTGAGGGATATACAGGGGTCCACTGAAGATAAAGAGTTTGTTGGGTGAGGGATATTCAGGGGTCCACTGAAGATAAAGAGTGTGTTGGGTGAGGTCCACTGAAGATAAAGAGTTTGTGGGGTGAGGGATATACAGGGGTCCACTGAAGATAAAGAATTGGGGGGGGGGGGCAGGGAAGGAAGGTGAGGGATATACAGGGAATTAGAGCTGTTCGAGGCACTGGAACTCCAAGTCAAAGTGTCTAAACATTACTTTTCTGTAGGAAGAAAGCTTCAAGATATATACACACTACTGCACTAACTTTGATGGAGCCATCGAGTGCCTTCAGGTACAGACTAAGAACAACAAGGATTTAGAGATGTTTCTCTCGGCTTGTCAGCATAACCTTTCCCACCTCCTGCCCCTCTCATCTCAACTCATCAAGCCGGTTCAGAGGATCATGAAGTACCACATCATGCTAAAGGTATGTGCTCTGAAATGTTCTTCTTTGAGAGTGAGATGATATGGAGTTTCTTCTAGTAAAGCAGAGTGATAAGTCAGACTTTACCTTACCATAGTTTGACCATAACAATGAATTGACTATTCTCCATGTTAACTTTGGAAGCTGGTGAAGAAGCAGGGTGGTTCACCCTTTCTAGCTAAAACTTATACAGCATGGAGGTCTATTCCCTCTATACTAACTTTAAAGAAGCAGTGTGGCCCATCCCTCTATGCTGCTCTGGCTAGAACCCTGGAGAGCTGACTAATGAAGCAGTGTGACTATGACCCCTCTATGCTGCTTTAGCTAGAACCATGGAAAACTGACTAATGAAGCAGTGTGCCATGACCCCTCTATGCTGCTTTAGCTAGAACCCTGTAGAACTGACTAAAGAAGCAGTATGACCAATCTCTCTATAGTACTCTCCATAAGGACCCACCCAAAATGCCTTAAAACTCTCCTTTGGAAGCGTGTCTGTTTGTATTGTATTTTGATTTCTTCCTAGAACTCTAGTGAGTAAAATATTTTTTCAAAGCAAAATTTATTTACACGAAGTTCACGTCCTACATATAGAGGCTGTCCTATAGTCCTAGCCTGTCCTATAGTCCTAGCCTGTCCTAGAGTCCTATAGCCTGTCCTATAGTCCTAGCCTATCCTAGGGTCCTATAGCCTGTCCTATAGTCCTAGCTAGTCCTAGCTAGTCCTAGCCTGTCCTATAGTCCTAGCCTATCCTATAGTCCTAGCCTGTCCTAGAGTCCTAGCCTGTCTTATAGCCTGTCCTATAGTCCTAGCCTGTCCTACAGTCCTAGCCTGTCCTAGAGTCCTATAGTCTGTCCTATAGTCCTAGCTCAGGTGCTGACTGCTGAAGGATAGGTCTATTTATGGGTGTTCATTAATGAATCATTGATGGGAGGCAGAATTCAATATTTACTGATCACAGAATTGCAATGTGATAACATTCATGAATCATGAACAAAATAATAATATTCATGACTTGAACATTATTTGTGTAGACATGGTTTTGTTTTTTGTAGTTGGGAAGGGGGAGGCTATTTGCAGGTGGGGTGGTGGGCTTGATTACATGGTGTGTCTCTATTCTATATACTTTGGGAGAATATGGAGTGTTCTGATTATAAGGGGTCAATAATAACACACAAGCTTATTTTAGGCAGTCACACCTCTTTAGGGGGTTGGAGTAGAGGTGTTCCACTGTATACAGAGGTGTCCTCATTTCAGGGGGTTGGAGTAGAGGTGTTCCACTGTATACAGAGGTGTCCTCATTTCAGGGGGTTGGAATAGAGTAGTTCTACTGTATACAGAGGTGTCCTCATTTCAGGGGGTTGGAATAGAGGAATTCCACTGTATGAAGAGGTGTCCTCATTTCAGGGGGTTGGAATAGAGGGGTTCCACTGTATACAGAGGTGTCCTCATTTCAGGGGGTTGGAATAGAGAGGTTCCACTGTATACAGAGGTGTCCTCATTTCAGGGGGTTGGAATAGAGAGGTTCCACTGTATACAAGAGGTGTCTTCATTTCAGGGGGTTGGAATAGAGGGGTTCCACTGTATACAGAGGTGTCCTCATTTCAGGGGGTTGGAATAGAGGAATTCCACTGTTTGAAGAGGTGTCCTCATTTCAGGGGGTTGGAATGGAGGATCAAGTTCTACTGAGGTGTCCTTTTTAGGGGGTTGGAATAGGATTCCATTGTATATTCAGGGGGCTAGAATTAGAGGGTGTTCTACCTGATAAGACCGGGCTATGTATGTACAATATATCTAGGAAGTGGTGAAGAATTTTAATCATAACCATCATGGTTATCGGAGCCTGGACTCTGCCCACAAGGCAATGGTTAGGATTGGAAACTACATCAACGAGGTCAAGAAACAGAAGGAGAATGCGGACAGAATTCTTTACCTTCAGAATAATTTAACTGGATGGACTGGAAAAGACGTATGTGTGTAATTGTTGGCTGTTATACAGAGGTGGCCTGTTTATACAGTGGAACCTGTATATAGTGGTCACCCTTGGGACACAACCAGTTGGCTGTTATACAGAGGTGGCCTGTTTATACAGTGTAACCTGTATATAGTGGTCACCCTTGGGATACAACCAGTTGGCTGTTATACAGAGGTGGTCTGCTTATACAGTGGAACCTGTATATAGTGGTCACCCTTGGGACACAACCAGTTGGCTGTTATACAGAGGTGGCCTGTTTATACAGTGGAACCTGTATATAGTGGTCACCCTTGGGACACAACCAGTTGGCTGTTATACAGAGGTAGCCTGTTTATACAGTGTAACCTGTATATAGTGGTCACCCTTGGGATACAACCAGTTGGCTGTTATACAGAGGTGGTCTGCTTATACAGTGGAACCTGTATATAGTGGTCACCCTTGGGACACAACCAGTTGGCTGTTATACAGAGGTGGTCTGCTTATACAGTGGAACCTGTATATAGTGGTCACCCTTGGGACACAACCAGTTGGCTGTTATACAGAGGTGGCCTGTTTATACAGTGGAACCTGTATATAGTGGTCACCCTTGGGACACAACCAGTTGGCTGTTATACAGAGGTGGCCTGTTTATACAGTGGAACCTGTATATAGTGGTCACCCTTGGGATACAACCAGTTGGCTGTTATACAGAGGGGGTCTGCTTATACAGTGGAACCTGTATATAGTGGTCACCCTTGGGATACAACCAGTTGGCTGTTATACAGAGGTGGCCTGTTTATACAGTGGAACCTGTATATAGTGGTCACCCTTGGGATACAACCTGTTGGCTGTTATACAGAGGTGGTCTGCTTATACAGTGTAACCTGTATATAGTGGTCATCCTTGGGACACAACCAGTTGGCTGTTATACACTTGGGATACAACCAGTTGGCTGTTATACACTTGGGATACAACCAGTTGGCTGTTATACACTTGGGATACAACCAGTTGGCTGTTATACAGAGGTGGCCTGTTTATACAGTGGAACCTGTATATAGTGGTCACCATTGGGACACAACCAGTTGGCTGTTATACAGAGGTGGCCTGTTTATACAGTAGAACCTGTATATAGTGGTCACCCTTGGGACACAACCAGTTGGCTGTTATACAGAGGTGGCCTGTTTATACAGTGGAACCTGTATATAGTGGTCACCCTTGGGGCACAATCAGTTGGCTGTTATACAGAGGTGGCCTGCTTATACAGTGGAACCTGTATATAGTGGTCACCCTTGGGACACAACCAGCTGGCTGTTATACAGAGGTGGCCTGTTTATACAGTAGAACCTGTATATAGTGGTCACCCTTGGGACACAACCAGTTGGCTGTTATACAGAGGTGGCCTGTTTATACAGTGGAACCTGTATATAGTGGTCACCCTTGGGGCACAATCAGTTGGCTGTTATACAGAAGTGGCCTGCTTATACAGTGGAACCTGTATATAGTAGTCACCCTTGAGACACAACCAGTTAAGATTGTCTGTGAGCATTCACCCTTGAGACAGCATCAGTTAATGTAACCTATGAGGGTCCATACATATATAATGCTCCTTCCATAGTGTATTATTTTTCAGAAGTTATTATTATTATTTTTTTCTTTAGGTTAAGAGTTTAAATGCCTATGGAGATCTTATAATAGAAGTAGGTTCATTAATATTATTATTAATAGCATCATTAACTGCTTGGTCGTGTACTATAGATACTTATGAGGATATGAGTTCAATTCCCAATATTTATTGTAATAGTTTTGATACAGTTTTGATTCACAGAGGTATTTCAACAGACTAAACTTTCTGAGAAGGATTTAGAAAACAATTAAATTTTGCCATTGCAGAGCTACTTGTAATTCCAGACTGCAATCAGCTATGAAGTTGATTTTTTTTACTAAAATATAGCTCTTGAAATAAGCTTTCTAGTGATATATTTACTTCAAGTGTAACTCTTTTGGATCATCAGATATCAGAATTGACTTACTTCAGCTATTTCTTATTAGTGGTTAGAGCTAAGTACATTTTTGGGGGGATCCGTGGTTTAAAAGTACATCTGGGTGACTTGCAAAAACATGTTGTTGTTGTTTTTATGTTGTTTTTCATGTTGTTGTTGTTTTTTGTGTTTGTTTTTATGACAGGATACTGGCAAAGTCGGTGCAAGGGGAATCGAAAGGCAAGTGATTCTCTTTGATAAACTCCTCCTTATCTTAAAGAAGAAAGAAGATATGAGATATACTTATAAGGGTCATATACTGGTAAGTTTTCAAACATTATCTATTCCTTATAAAAATTAATATACCCAAGGATGATATCTCTGACACTTCCACAGCCATTGCTGGCCACCCTTGGGACACAACCAGTTGGCTGTTATACTGAGGTGGCAGTGGAACCTGTATATAGTGGGACACAACCACTTGGTTGTTATACAGAGGTGGTCTGCTTATACAGTGGAACCTGTATATAGTGGGACACAACCACTTGGTTGTTATACAGAGGTAGTCTGCTTATACAGTGGAACCTGTGTATATTCAGTTGGTGTCCTGCTTATAGATATAGTGGTGTGATGTTTATAATGTAGAGTTAAACTATAGAGTGTTCATCCTCATACTGAACAACTGATCAATATCTGGTAATAGGTAAAAGGACAACAAAATAATAAAAAACATCGGTCACATAGAAATCATGAATATTATCAGTTATAAATAACTGAATTAACAGTACTTAGATTTCTTAAGCACAACAATAATAGTATTTACAGTGTTATTCTGTAAACACTGAGGAGTAGAGAATTGTTGTTTGCTGTCCAGTGGTTTGATGGCATGATTTTGGACCTCCACCAAACTGACAAAATGGCTCATTAAGTTCCAAGGTCAATAGTCTTGGAGTTATAAATCTTGGGCACTTGCTTTGTCTTTAATGAGAATGTCTAATCCTTTGAGATCTGATCTTAGCTACTATCCCTAACTCCCTAACTGATACCAGCTCTCCTTGGTCAGTATAGTCTCTGCTAACATGCCATACACTGGAGAATAGCACTATAACTAGCTCTAGTCATAAATCCCTCACTGACAACTTTCTTAAAGACTTGTCAATGTAGTTTCTGTTAATAAGCCACATTCCTTAGGGTGGTACTATACCTAACTCTAGTCCTAACTCTCTTACTGAGTGACATCTGCTCTCCTAGGACTAATAAATCACACACTTGAGAGTAATATGTTATTCCGGTAGTGTATGTAGTTAGGTGCAGTTCATGGTCTATTAGTGGCCCTGAAATATACTTATAGTAAATGGGAATGTAAGCAGTACTCTGATGTTTAATTAATTTAACTGAGAGGTATGTAAACAAGTGTGTAATGACTAATGACTGATGACTGATGAGTGGTTGTCTGCCTTCCTCAATATCTTGTGGACAAAGGTGGGAATCTGGCGAGGGTTGGGACGACTGCGGTCTGGGCCATTATGTAACCAAAAAGTAAAGATAACTGTCAGTATACAATAAATAATTGCATCATTGAGACTGGCTGCCTGACCCCCCCCCCCCCCCCCCAGCTAATGTTAGGGGTAGCTAATGTTAAGTGTGTGGAGGGGTAGCTAATGTTAAGTGTGTGGCTCCACGTTGGAGCAATACACCCCCTTTTAGCAGTAGGGGAGAGGGTCCTCTTGTCTGTTGGTTATACTCCATTAAGAATATGAGAGATCACATCCCTTAAATTGGTAATGCTAAAGATGTTGGTTTCATAGTGTGCCAGAAGAGGGTGTGGCTTTGCATTGCATTTTGAGGAGAGACTTCTTGTGTTGCTTTGCAGGAAACCATAAATTATATTCATGATGCCTTTTATCTAGAGTTGGTAGTGAGGATAATGTCATTAGGATTACTAGTACACTATATTATAGTAGGTAAAGAGTATTTTCTATGTTCTGGTAGGTAAAGGGTCATGGAACTAAAAAAAAAAACTTCAAAATTGCCACATGGACCTCAGTATCAGAAATTGAAATAGTAATTACATTATGATGTTTGACAGTAGAGTGCCTCAATATCTAAAATTATTATGTCTGACCTTTCTCAGCAATAGTATATTATAGTATACAAATTCCTGGGGAAGAATACTGAGAATTCAATGATTAATTATGTAAATATCCTTGACTTTTGTCTGAAACAAATCCAGAGTGTGGACACAGTGCCTTTGAGCATCATTTCAATCCATTTCCATTCCCAAGTCGTTTACCCATAACCAAAAACTGAATGAAACACTTATTCTATAGACCAGTGAGCTCTGTGTTGACCAAAAGTTCAGTGATTTTGAATGAAACACTTATTCTATAGACCAGTAAGCTCTGTGTTGACCAAAAGTTCAGTGATTTTGAATGAAACACTTATTCTATAGGCCAGTGAGCTCTATGTTGACCAAAAGTTCAGTGAATCTAATCCAACCATGTTCAAAGTGTCCTCTTTGCTTCATCGTCAGCACACCTACATTGTAGATGTGGGAACTAGCAAGAAACAGCAGGTCTGGCTAAACAAGATGTATGCTCTTATCCGAAAGATTATTGATCAAGCGAAGAAGGGACGGATCATGTCTTCCATCAAATCTCCTTCAACTCAGCATCAGGTTTGTGTGTATGTAGATATATGTATCCCAGATCCTGCATAGCATTATAATAATAATGTGACTGAATCTGAGAAAAGGGACCTTATCCCGAAATTCATTCGGAGATATAGCCAATTATAGCTCACGGGTCATTACCGGGCAAAATTTTTTTATTACATCATCATAAACTATGGACTTTCCCCTACCTTCTGCTAAAATTTGGTGTCCTAAATCCACTTCTAACCGGTCGAATATATCATTTTAAAAAGCCCACTCCAGGAAAAAGTTGCTCGTGGACGGGGACTATTATTTAATACAATACGGACAAATTACTAGATAGTGGACAAATTACTAGATAGTATACGGTTTTATGTAGTCGCCATGGTAACTAAGTTAATTTTATATCTAGCTAGCTAGCAGTTATCTAGCCTTTAGCTAGCCTCCAGCTAGCCTTTAGCTATCAATAACTAAGTAAACTAGCCGGTAGAAAGTAGCTAACATCTACCTATAATAATTATCTAGCTTAGTTACTTATACTATCTAGCTAACTACTTCATTTTAGTCTATAAATATATTAGTTACAACTCCAGTTAACAGATAGCAAACTAGTGGAGTGTTGGGGAAGAATTTCCAACCTGGGGAGCCATAGAATCCTTGCTCCAACCCTTCGTTTCTACTGTTTCTTCCTTCGTCCAGCCTGGGGGGCGTGACACGGACGAATGCGGAAAAATTGATTTTTAGCTTGCAGCTAGACTTTAAACGCAGTTTCCTTGTAAATGTTGATTATGCTTGTGTCAACTTCTGGCGCCTATATCTCCGGTTCTGTACCTCGGTAGGTAATGATCTATGGCTCATTACAGAGCTGGAGGAACGCTCTTTCCAGGTGTACCAGTAACTCAAAAAATTATTTTTTGCGTGATAAGGTCCCTTTTCTCAGATATGGTCACATATTATTATATTATTACAATATCTAGTTTACGCGGTACAAATGGTCCTTAGAAGCTCATATCTATTATTTTGAATTAGTACTAGCAACTAACGAGTGAAAACACTATTACAAATTTACCTATAGATGAGTTCAGCGTGCACGCCCTTGGCGTTGACAACGTGCGAACTAATAATTGCACTCGCCCCCTGGTTGGCTAAAGCGGCGGCTGGCATAGGTTCAGTAAAGAAAGTCGGTTGAGTTTTTACTAAAATTAGCGACTACTTCAGGTGCTTGGATGGTGATGGGAAGGTTAGGTATAAAGACAAGCTAGATATAGTGGGTATCTCATCGAAGATGACCCCTACCTGCCAAATGCCAACTTTTTGTCTCATGGTGGCATGGCCTGGTGTAGAATATGGTCACATATTCAACTATTTAATCACTCGCCCTGGGGTGTACACACTAGAGCAGCTTCTCTCCTGGAAGGAGCTGGAAGGTTATAACTACTTTCAAAGTAATTATGTCAGAACTGTGTGGTTGAGATGGTTTGGCATCAAAAAGGATATTTGTGTAATGAAAGCCTTTGTTAACCCTAGTCAGTGTGCACCTGATAAGGCCCATGAAGCTTGGGTGATCACCAAACTTGATGGAACCATAATTACAGGCCACTGTACCTGCATGGCTGGGTAAGTTATTATCTATTGAAATGTGTGTATAGCATCATTTTGCCCAAATTTGCTTAGGCTTTCTGATGGCTGTTCACATGTCGCAGCAATATTGTTCAAGGTTGAATGTGCTGTGAGATTAGGCTATACTTCGGTTACTTCCCAGGCTTGCCAGTGGAATGATGTGTACTGCAAGAAGGTACATGGGACCAGCCATCTTTTATACCCTGTATATAAAATTAGTTGTCCTTTTTTTCAGGTTGAACCAGCTCCAATTGCACAGATTAATTTTAGCAGACCACAGAGAGGGAAAGAGAACAACTCGACCAACATTCCCAATGACAATACTTCATAGCGAAAGATTTCTGCAGTTAGTAAAGCCGAGGAAAAGGATTTTTTTGACCAATTGAAGAAAATTTCACCATCGTCAACCATTCTTACTATGATTGAGTTAAGATCTCAAAATAGAGAGAGTGGAGTTCCATTGATCAAAAAACTGCCTCAACCTCTAACTGCTTTAGCAGATAAGAAATACGCAGGGATGAGTGATGCCAACATTGCGTTAGCTTCCGGTGGGATTAACATCACAGATGATGAAGCTGCCTACTTGGAACAATCTACCAAGCTTCAAGCTCAATGTTTGTTGTGGCACAAATACAGGATTGGTCGGATCACAGCTTCAAACTTTGCTGCTGTTTCAAAGGCCAGGTTGTCGACACCTCCAATGTCTCTGACTAAGAAATTAATGGGTGAGACAAGTGTAGATTTCAACACAGTTCCAGCCCTTAAATGGGGAGTAACAAATGAACCTATTGCCTGCATCACATATGTGGAGAAAGCAAAGACTGAGCATGAAAGATTTTACTTTGAACCAGCTGGTTTGTTTGTGAACAAGGAGTTTCCGCATCTTGGTGCATCACCAGATGGTCTTGTTACCTGTTCATGCTGTGGAGATGGTCTGATAGAAATAAAGTGCCCATACAAGCATCGTGATAAAGACCCTACCACTGTGATTGACAATGATTTTTGTCTACAGCCTGATACTGGTGGAAATATCAGCCTATCACATTCACACAACTACTACATTCAAGTGCAGGGTCAGCTAGCAATATGCGATAAGGAATACAGCGACTTTATTTGTTGGACGCCTCATGGTATGTATGTTGAAAGAGTAACCAGAGATCCAGCTTGCTTTGACACTATTAAGCCATTGTTGGACAAATTCTTCAAGGACGTACTGTTGCCTCATCTAATAAGGGTAACTGTTTCTAACAACCATAGCCCTACTCCTACTCCCATGAATGCCTCACAAACCAGTAATGAAACCGAAAGGAAATACTGCTGGTGCAATGACATTGAATCGGGGAAAATGGTGGCCTGTGAAAATGCATCATGTGAAAGGGAATGGTTTCACTTCGAGTGTGTTGGACTGACTCGTAAGCCACGAGGAAAATGGTACTGTAGCAATGAATGTAAACAACAATCAACAAAGTCATCATCATAATAATTAGCTCTATCAATCATAATGGTACAATACATGGTGATAAATTAGTTAAAGCTGCACATGTAACTAAAATTTTATCTAGGTTGGAAAATTCTTCTGTGTCATTTTTATGCCTGATTATGGTGATAGGTAAAATCCCTTGTAAAATGGTATATTTATTCTTCAGTAGGCAAATCACTCTCTCGACATATATCCTTACTCGAGCTAGCTTTTGAGAAAATTCAACCTCCTTCTGACTGAGCTGTGATTTTCCTCGAGTGAATGATGGGATTTCCAGTTTTCCTCCATGTAGCTGCACATCTTCTGAAATGGTAAACCCCCTGTCTGCTAGAATGGTATCACCAGGATCTATCAAATCTAGAAATCCACTCTTTTGAGTGATCACCTTGTCTGAGACCCGACCACCCCATATATTAGACAAAAAAGAGATGGATCCAGAAGGACTAATTGCTATCAAAAACTTAGCAGTATTATGTTTCTTATAGTTTGAATACGTCTTGGCCCGAGCTTGATACGAAGCTGGTCGCTCAATGAAAATTTCAGAGCAGTCAATGATACATCTAGTTAGTGGGTACGTTATTTGGGGCATATTGTCTTGAACAATTTCCTTGGGTGCCCATTTGATCAAAAAACTTAATCTTACTGCCATAACATCAATCCATAAATTACATATAGTAGTAACAGTTGTATGCCAAAGCGGTGAGAAATATCTTCAAGTAATAGGTTCAGGCAAAGACGCATTAAAACAAGTAATAATTCATCCCTCGGTTGTAATTTCGAATATCCTGTCCATTTCTTGGGGATATGGGGTATTAAAATTAAGTAAACTTGCTCAAAAACATCCCAAGAAGGCAACCCAGTGTAAAAGTTGGTCTTAGGGTCACTACCCTCTATAAAAGATGCACCAAAACCTTGATGAAAATCAGTCTGTACACCTCTTCCAATAACGATTGGGCATGCCTGAACAGATTGTGTCTGTGCTAATACACACGCTTTGATACTCTGCTCTACTGTTGATGGACTATCCGTTTGTGTAGACACACTGGCAGTAGTGGAAGTATGCACATCTAGACTCTCCACTTCTTCACTCATACTCAGTAAAGCCTCAGCAGCTGCTGTAGTAGCTTCTAATTCAGCAACTTTTTCCCTTCGATGCTGTAGCCGGAGGTGCCGTTCATTCTGCCTCTCACTTTTTTGTTTGAACGAAAATATACTTGGCACATAGTCAACATGAACAGGGTCATCACTAGGCTTCCCTAAAGATCAGAGCATAAGATTAGCTAGCATGATATTAAACTCTACTGACCTGTTGTGAAGTGTTGCCCACATATCCTGGTATGCTTCTTAGGTATCCAGTCCTTTCTTTTCACAGCAGCTATCCACCTCCTTCTCCTTTCAGGCAGAGATGGAAATCTAAAGAAACCAAGGGTTTCCCCCTTCGCAAACCTGTTAGTACAGCCATAAGCACAGCAGCTAACTACCATCTTTGTAATACTTTTGCCAACCAGTGGGTGTGGTGCTGGGCGTATATTAGAAATAGACACGTGGGGGTGTGTTTGAATGAACTCATCTATAGCTTGCCTGTAATAATAATCTGATTGGTCAATCAATAGAGATGTTTCATCATTATACGCGCAGCGCCAGTGCTGGTGGTTGATTGGTGGTTGATTGGTGGTTGATTGGTGGTGTACAGCTGGTGTTCACTTCTCTATGGAGAATCTGTCTACTTATGCTCATAATCTACCAGCGGAGGCCAAGAAAAGGTATTTGGAGAAGATAAATATCATAGGCAGTCTAGACCCTTTCACAGGCAGCTTAGGTGGGTGTACAGACACCATTCCACCTGTTGATGCAAGTGATCTAGTGTCATACTTAGTGCTACAGACCAGTTTCATTACTGCCAAGCAGTTTAAGACACACAAGGGTTTGGAATGTACAATCAATTTGTGTGTGGCTGGATTAAAGAAGTTAAAACTTGGAAGAAATTTGGAAAGTTTATCATAACTGGATGAGTAAGTGGTTTTAATAAGTGATTTCATAGTTGCTACATAAGTTATACAACTTGCAGGTTCGCCACTCACAGCGTTTTAGTGAAACCCCATTGAGCTGTTGGATAATAACCGAAGGGACTGGTGAAGTTTGCTGCGCTCACTGCAATTGCATGGCAGGACTTGGGGAGACATGCACTCATGTAGCTGCTGTTCTGTTCTATTTGGAGGCACAATCAAGACTACATGGCAATGAAACATGCACTCAGCATCAATGTAAATGGATAATGCCTACATTTCAGAAGAATATGGAATATCTTCCTGTGAAAAGTATAGACTTTTCATCAGCAAAGAGCAAGAAGAAAAAACTTGATGATACAATAGATTCTGCCCCAAATTTATCTGCACCTTGTCCCATTGAATGGTCAGTTAGCAATCCTGCCAACAAACCCAGTGTCGATGAAATGAATAACCTGTACAGTAACATTAGTACAAGTAAAACGAAGCCTGGTATATTGTCATTGGTTCCAGAGTTTTCTGACATGTATGTACCAGTAACTTCACTTCATGAATTTCCTCGCCCACTGTCTGAAATTGAAATATCATGAACTTTTGGAAAAGTGTGAGTCAGATAACTGTGGATGTAACATAGAACATGGTTTTACAGTAGAGAAGGCATGTAGGGAACAGTATAAATCAAGAGTGTGGTTTAAGTATCGTGCAGGAAGGATTACTGCTTCAAAAATGAAAGCAGTATGCCACACAAATCCTGCAAATCCTGCTCAAACTTTAATCAAGCTCAAACTTTAATCAAGCAAGTATGTTATCCAGAAACATATGTTTTTACAAGCAAACAAACAAGTTGGGGGTGTATGCATGAGAAGGCAGCTAGAGATCGCTATGAGAAAAGAATGAAGGAAACACATACTACTTTCAGTGTCACTGACAGTGGGCTTGTCATCAACCCACAATGGCCATTTATTGGTGCAACTCCTGATGGAAAGGTATCATGTACCTTCTGTGGCGAGGGGGTTATGGAAATAAAGTGTCCATATTGTCATAAAGGTCAAAGTATTGAAGTTTCAACTCAAGATACAAAATTTTGCATCCAAAAAAATGCTGATGGTGTGCTTGAATTGGAACACTCCCATGCATACTATTATCAAGTACAAACACAGTTATTTGTTTGTAATGCTGATTATTGTGATTTTTGTGTATGCACATTCTCCGAAGATGAAGAGCATGATTTTCATCAGGAACGTATATCAAAAAACACTGAATTCTGGGAAGATTGTGTCACAAAATCCGAACATTTTTTTAAAACATCTATTCTTCCAGAGTTGACTGGAAAGTGGTACACCAAGTCAGACAAACTCTATGCAGTGTCTTTTGATATGGATTCAAACAGCAAGGAAGATTGTCTAGAGACTACCAAGGATGGCGAAATTATGTATTATTGTAAAGGCCCTGATGAAGGCAATATGATTGGATGTGAAAATCCAGAATGTCTCATTGAATGGTTTCACTGGGATTGTTTGAAGATTAAAGCTGCTCCTAAGGGGAAGTGATACTGCCCAGATTGCAGGAAACTGCCACAATTTAGCAGGAAAAAGAAGCAGCAATCCTGACTATGAAATTGTTCTCTTTTTTTGTTCTGTTCTATCCCATTACAAAGTCATGGTCACCTCTCTCCCACCATTATCACATGGATAAGTTTTATTATGCCAACAATAAACAATAAATCTCAGTTGAAAGGTACAACAGAATCACATAGAGCACAACAAACACGTACAATCCCGTCAATAATGGGGCATTCATCCTCTCGTTTGGGTATAGGCAAAGTAGACCGTAAGATAGAATATTTTTGACAAACATTTCCAATCACACGTTGGACATGGATTCTCACATTTGCAATTTTCCTAGTTTCATGAACATCCAAGGCTGACAACTGATTTTTGCCCTTTGTGAAAGCTGGAATATGCAGACAACCTTGCATTACACCCACAGAATCTTCTATGTCAAATCCCTTGTCTGCCAAAATTATATCACCTGGAATAATTTTGTCAAGTATACCACAGTGTTCTGTGATATGCTTGTCACTCACTCGACCACCCCAAGTTTCTGATACATATGAAATTACACCTTGTGGGGTGGTTCCAAGAAGTACTTTCACAGTGTTATGATGTTTGTAGGAAGACCACGTGCAAGCTCTAGCAAACAGATTGGAGGGCCTCTCAATAAAAATTTCGAAATAATCCAAAATAACAGCAACCTTTTCCCCAAAGGATTCCTGAAAGCATGCTGGCATTGTTTTCTGTAAAATATCCTGGCCACATAATTAACGGACCCAACCTAACATTCATTGCTTTTACCCATTTTTGCACAATTCTTGATATGGTAGCCATAGACACACCAAGCCGATATGCAAGATCCTGATGATTGCTATTGAGTCGCAATTTCATGAGAACAGCTATGTATTCCTGGAATGGCATTAACTTGCTACTGTCAGAGACAGAGATAGAGGGTAGAACATGATCAAAAACTGCTCTCAGTATGGTGGTATTAGGTAAACCTGTATAAAATTTGACATAATCATCACTTACAAATGTCAGCTCAGAGAACGGAGGGGGCTTTATCTTCATAGTAAGATTTTGCACTGTTTGCTGCAAGTCTTCAATGAATTTTGCCTTACAATCAATCTCCTTCTTTAACTCATCAAACAAATTGTCAGTTTGAGTGTTAGCATCTTTAATCTTGCCCGCAGAACATTCCGGGTCATCACTTCCATCAGGGTCCACAGAACATTCCAGATCACCACAGCCCAAGAAACACTCTGGATCAGTAACCTCACTGCTACGGCTTGATTCAACTTCTGTAGCTGCACCAAGCAATGGCAAGCTCTGAGCAGTTTCTTGCTCCCTTCTCCTTGTATCCCTTGCTGTTCTCCTTGCCATCCTCATCTTCTCTGCTGGACCAGCAGCTCTGAGTGACTTCTTATGTCCCAGATGAAGAGAAGGCAACCAGTCAGGATTGGTGTCATCAATTAAGTCTGCAGGCTTTCCAGATTGAAAGTGCCTGGAACAGATATGATCATTGCTCAGAATCTTCTCTGTAAGGCCAACTCTGGAAATGGCCTTTAAGTATCCCTCTCCTTCTTTTACTCAAAGAGAGAATTTCAGGACCCTTCCTCGACACTACCTTAGGAATTCTGTAGAAGCTAACGTCTTTATCTCTCCCAGAATGCTTGCTGCAACCAAAAACAACACACAGTATCATAGCTAGCTACTCAAGGTTGTACACCACTGCAATCGCGAGTTCAAGGGTCACGGGATGTATGACGTCAAATGAAACATCTCTATACCGCCAGAAGACAAGTAAGTTGCTTATAGTTTAGTGTAACTACACGGTAGTACAGTTTCAGTACTGTGAAGACAATGGCAGGAGTGGCTCTGTTGGTATTATTAAGCCCTACTATAGCAGAATATATACTCAGAGCGAAGAGAAACAAAGCGCTGTAAACTTTGAGGAACTTTTTTATGTTCATAGTTATTATGTTTAGTTAAGTAGCTAACTCATATCTATAGCTACCTACCTATGTTTCATGATTATTGTTTAAAATGTTGGGATATTGGATTAATATGTAATAGGATGGCTGGCTTGTGGTATTTGGGATTAATAGCGCGAGCTGCGCAGGTAGGAAGGGAAATAGCACGAGGCGAATGTACTAATATTATAATTAACTGCATATCTATAATAAGTTGTGTGGTTAAAGATTTGCAGATTCAATTTTCAAAAGTTTGTTGTTGTTGTAGATTTAATTTTCAATGAATTTTTTGAGCATTATGATAATGATATGAATCACAATAAATAAATAAAAATAGGAAGAAAAATAATTAAAAAAGCCAAAAATTGCCAAGCATGTACCTTGAACTTAGAAGTTATAATGCACTATGTTGTTACTATAGATCTGGTTATTTTCAAGACATTTTATTTTCACTAATCTCAGTTTAATTCAAATTTTATATTTTCACTATTATGTGAAGTCATACTAAATTTTCAAGTCACATGGTCTCTCTCTCCCTCTCCCCCTCTCCCCCTCTTCTCTCTGGTTATGTGTTTGTAGGTGAAGAGAAGAAAGATGGAGGAAATTGAGGAGGTGGATACTGAAAAGGATAATGAAGTGGTTCAGAACAAGGACAGAGGTTAAACTAGTTACTAACTTGACTGTGCCAATAACTGGGAGATACAGGAGAGTGAAGGGGAGAGATGGAGATGGGAGGGGAAGAAATGGAGATTGAAGGGGGGAAGAGGTTGAGATGGGATAGAGGGAGAATGAGTTTAAGTTGGAAGTGGAGCCGAGATGAAGTAGGAGATTGATATTTGGGGGTGTGGTCTTGAATATACCACTTTATTTCTCCACAAAGCCATTCAGATTAATAACAATAGCTACAATTGCACAAGAAATGAACATAATATTTTGCAGGAACCTCCTTGAAGTTCATTCCTGGACACAAAGTTGGCCGTGTCCTCACTTCCAAGCGCAAGACCCATACAGACGTCAGAGATCTCTTTCCTGAACAAAACAGTAAGTTTTGACTGTGCATGTATGTAGCAACATGGATGGATTTTTTTTGGCGTAGCTAACAGTTTCTATGCCTGCATATGGGGACTTCTTCTTGATTAGATAGGGGTGGAGCATAACTCCTTTGATACAGTATAAAACTCCACCCATTTAGTATATTACCTCAAAATATCTGTGTAAGATGTCATGGAGAGAGGAGAGGATTTCCTGAAGTTTATCAAACTGCCCATCCTACTTAGCAGGACATGTTGTGAGAGGGAAGGATTATGTGAATTCTGTCATTATTGCATACCTTATAGCACTAGAATTCATGAGTTTCACATTTTTCATGAAATAGTAAAATCCACTAAACTTTTGCTCTTTAAACTAATCTTCCTATATTTATATTTACCTGCCTCTCTAACCTCGTGAAAGTTGTTTCGTGAAAAGCTTCGGGATGACCTACCTATTAATGAAAGTTGAGTTCCTCCAAAATAAAGTACTATTATTTGGTAGTGTATTACCTACCATAAGTTAATCTTAACTGTCCACTCAGTACCACAAGTGTCTATCTCTCTCTATTTTGTATACATTATGTATCCTACATTCTCAAGAAACATTTATCTTCTCTTTATTGTTAATACACTTCTAGCAGGGGGTAGGAAGCAGGGGGCACCAGGTGCTGGTGCCCTCCCACTTTGCACAGACCTTTGCAGTTGTGTATAGTGTGTGTCACTCTGTGTGGTGATAGTAAGTGCTTCATTATTTTTACACTTTACTTGTACAATAAAGTGTAAAATACATGTACTAACCACAAAATCCATGATCATACATGTATTTACTTAAGGCTCACATGACATGGCTCAAAAGAAGCTAAACTCCTTTTTTTTTGATACAAGAGAGGCTTCTACTTCTGAATCTCTGAGTCAGAACCTTCAAGTGTTTGCATGGTGTGAGTTTAAGGGGAAGAGATTCGAAACCATGGTATCAGGGTTGCCAACTCTCCTGATTTTAAGGGTCTCCTCCTGGCCTCCTGTTTTCACTACTATATTCCACTATCAACATCCTTTTTTGCTAATATTATTGCTGTCTTACTAGAGGTGGATCTCAAGCATTTGCCTAAGTTGATGCTGTCACTTCCTCATGTCACTTCTTCATGTCACTTCCTCATGCAATGCTTCAGCTGAATGTATTTTCAGTATGGTAAAAGCAATAAAAACTGATTCTCTTCGTAATTCAACTCTATCTGCTTTAAGTGAATTTTGACATATTGTTATGAGCAGCAATCAAGGGCTGAACTACTCTGGCTGAGCAAGTCAGCCACTTAGAAACAACTTAACTTAGCTATAATAACTATAGAATTAACTATAATAATATTATGATCTTCCTACGTAAAGAGTCTCCCTTTTTTTTCCTTTGGGGATTGGCAACCCTGTGGTATTTCCTCTTGTGTTCCTTGTAAATGTGATTGTCTGTGCTGTATGAATATAGTTAACTATTTATTACCATCCATTGGATATGTCTGATTCCAAGGTGAGTCACGCACATCAGAGTAAAGAGTATAAAGAAGGAAAGCTTAAAGCTTACTCAAGGAAAATAAAGCCTAGTTGGTATTCCTGGATAAGTGCACATCTAAGTTCAAAATATTTCTTTCATGGCAAAACTTCCTGCAAGTGTCAAAGTTTTTCATTAAGGTTTGGAACCTGCTCTGCAGCACTTTCAGGAACATGAGAATAGCATGGCACATAAAGAAATAGAGCAAAGTGCTATTTATAAGGATAAGCTGAGTGAAGTAGATAAGGTGTTGAATTCACATTTCCTGTGACAAATGTGACTGCTGAAATGTGAAAGGTCATTTTCTTCTCTGATGAGACTGAAGACATACTTGAGAAGCACAATGACTCACTGTAGGCTGAACTATCTGTTCATACAGCAAGAACTGATGTACCTAGCTAACCTAGAGAAAATAGCTGAAGATTACATCTCAGTTTTATTTTGGAAAAATTTATCAACTATTTATAATTAAATTTTAAATTTTGTACAACTTCATTATTAAGACCTGAAACTGTAATCTCAGATGGCTGGGAGGGTGGGGGGGGGGGGAGTCTTTAGCTTAAATGGTGCCCCCCCCACCTAAAATCATCTTCCTACCCCCCTGTCTAGGTAAACACTTACTTGGTCATAGCACACCATTCATATCTAGTGGATTACACAAGTTCAGAATAACCTCATTTGATATATTATTCCATGTAGGATTTTATTATAGAGATGTAGACATTTTGGCTGTCTCTTACTAAAGAGTGTAATGTGGAGTACACATGGTTACGTGTAGATCCTTGCCTCTTCATATTATATCTCACTACCCAATACTATAATCTTAGTGATATATTATATCAACAAGCTAAGCAGGCCATAAATTTGGGAGGGAGGTGGTAATTGTTAATAAGTGGCTTTTATATTTTTGCACCGTTCACATGATAATTTATAGCTGTACCCCATTACTTTCCCATGAACCCATCCTATGTGAATAATGATAAATGACTCATGAATAATTAACCCTATCCGTGAATAATTCATCCTCCATGAACACCTCATGAATAACTCCTCCTGGGAAACCTAGGTCAGGTCAGACTCGAGTAGAGGGGTTATTCATGAGTATGAGGATTGATTGTGGGTAAGGTATGCAGCATAATAATAATAATAATAATAATAATAATAATAATAATAATAATAATAATCAGCTATTCTGTAAAAGTGAACACAATGTTTAGTACAATGTTTATATAGGAATGTTGGAGACTTCTCCTACATGGTAATAAAGGCGTTCTATGCCAAAACCATTTGTCGTGTGCATTTCAATGAAAATATGGTCATTTCCTGAGGACACTGCTGCAACAGAGGATTCAGCTCCATACATAAAGTTTCCTGCTTTCTCATGCCAGACTATCTCCCCACTTTCACTATCTATTTTACCGCTCCGAGCAAACAAATGGCGTCCTGCCATTTTCCCTTTCTGGTGTGTAGACACAACTATTCCATCACCAAACATACTGACATTGGGGTATTCTCCTACAAATTGGTCTTCACGTTCCTTCCCCTCTGAATCGTCTTGCACCGTTTTCCATGTCACGGTGTCATTGTTAATGTCTCCGACAATGCTCTTGAGATAGTAGCCGTCAATGAACATACTGTCAAGGAGAGCACTTTCTCTGTAAAGAACAACTGCATGATCCTCTTGCATGGCTACACTGGGATATGCTGCATCAGCCTTTAACTCCTGATTTTCCATATTCCAGTTGATGCGTTTGTTAGCTGCATCAATTCTACCGAAGCTATAGTGCATCTTCTTGTTCCTTGTTGTATATACAATTAAGACTTTATTGCCACTCACAGCAATGGAGGGATTGTCTCCATATTGAAACTTTTGTTCCTTTTCCCAGTTCAACAGGTTATCTTTAGCTGGAATACCAATTCGATAGGTGATTGAGGTTCGGAGCAGGCCAGAAATAGTGTACACCATAACAGCAATCTTGTCATCGTTTATGGCTACTCTAGGGTATTTTGCTTTGCAAACCTGCATATCACGCCCTTGAAACCATTGCACCTCTCTTCTTTCAGTTAGCTTGCCAGTTTTGTAATAGGCATCGTTCCACACATTGCTTTTGTGGTAGACACACACTATATCTCCATTTCCATTAGCAGCAATATCACAGTATGTACCATCAAAAGACCTCTTTGAGGTTTCTATGGAGACAGCCATCATTTGCTAAGAAGATCAAAACTATAGCTGTAGTGTTTCTCTACGACTTCCAATGTTTTTAAGCTGATGTAATGTTTTTCTTAATATCATTCCTGGAATTCCTGCACAGACCATGTTTATAGTTTATAACAGATGCTTGATAAGTGCTCATGATTCTACTTGTCAGAGGCTCCATTCACTACTTACTATGCAAGACTGATTGTGCTGTACTGTACATGGATTGTGCATGTGCCTGCATTATACATGTACTATGCATGTATTACATCTGTATTGTGTTAAAGGGTATTACTATGTCTTGGTTATATGTAACCCATTGGGTTTCATTTAAAGGTTGGAAAATGTGCTTGTGTCCTCTTACATATCCCTCAGGCTTCTGGACTGTTAGTTTTCATATTTAGCTCCAGGAGTAAATAAATATTTTTACTTTCTTGCACCAGTCCATCTTCCCCATCCCACCCTCCACTTACCACCCTGAGCAAACAACTAGTGTTCAGCCATTGTCCCTATCTGGTATGTAGACACAACTGTTCCTTCACTAAACAGATAAGCTAGGTAAGTCCTCTACAAATGGGTATTCTAGAGTTGACTTTCTTCAGTGTATTTTATGTCATTGTGTCATTGTTAATATCTCCAACAATGCTTTTAAGAAAATTATCTTCATTGTAAAGTACCACTGCATGATCTTCTCTCATGGCTACACTCTGGGATATGATACATTTGCTTGTAATGCCTTGTTTTCTGTGTTCCAATTGATGCGTTTGTTAGCTGCATCAATCTTGCCAAAAATAGTAGTACATCTTCTTCCTGGTCGTGTAGGCAACCAAGACTATCACCACTCATAGCAATAGAGGAACAGTGTCATAATCCTTAAATCATTGTACATCTGTTTCTTGCCAGTTTTGTAATAGATAAGAAGTCTCTCTCTGATACAATATTCAGTCACATGGTCTCCACAGTGCCTAAAATATAGTACTATCACTGCCCAATTGGGCAATGATAAATCAAAATTGGGCAGTGATAAATTGCAATTGGGTAGTGACAAACACTGGTTTGACTGACACAAGCTCTAGCCAGTACTGCAGCAACTCAACATCAACCACATCCTTAATCCTCCTCCCACACTAGTACATTCTAATTAGTAATACTTCTCTACCCAAAGTCAAATTTAAAATTGTTCATGAGCTGTTATTAGCATGTGAGCAATTAATTGGGCAGTGATAATTTTATCTAATTTTAGGCACTGGGTCTCCATCCTAATGGTTTTAAGCTGGTGTAGTTAATTTTATTCCTGGAATTCTTGCACAGACTATGTTTATAGTTTATAACAGATGCTAGCTTGATAAGTGTTCATGATTCTACTTGTCAGAGGCTTACTATGTCAGACTGATTGTGACTGTACTGTACATGTATTGTGCAGGTGTCTGCAATATACATGTATTGTGCATGTATTATACATGTACTGTGCATTCATTATGTCTGTAGTGTGTTAAGGGTATTACTAATTATGTAATCCATTGAATGGGGGGTGATGGAGGGTTCGTTTAGTTTGTGGGTTGGGAAGTACACTTGTATCCTACTACATGAAGTGATATTTATTATAGATATGTATCCCTCAGGATTCTAGACTAATCATAATTATCCATTTTGCCATTAATTGTCTAAAACTGATGTGTACTGGAAAAGTAAGGTCAACTTTTTTATACCTTTCGATTACTAATTACTACAGGGTTAATGCTATAATTACTACAGGGTTAATGATCCTTAAGGCAGTTTACAGTAGATGCTCAGCTCAGCTGTGTATGGTGTGTTGCTTTGCTTTCAATATTAGGTTTCTATTCATGAAGTTTTGTTGCATCATGTGTTCACTGTATAGACAGAGCTCTTTGTGGTGTGACAAATCCAGCATTAGATGTATAACTTCAAGGGCCGATCTAAGGAACTAGAAGGGGGGTGGGGCAAGATGGTATATGTGTAAGCTAGGCTCCATTAATAGATACCAACGTTAAATCAAGTCAAGAACAGTTAGAAATGTCATGGACTTCATTACTTACTATTGTAATAGTTGGATATCTTTTTTTTCAGATGCTTCTAAACTTATGTCTTACTCTGTACCATCATCTCAAGTTAAGGACACCTTACCAATGCCGACAATTCCCAAGAATCGAGCTTACCATGATGCCATTCCAAACACTACTCCCCAATACAGGGAGCAGATCAAGGAAACAGAGCCAAACCAGAAGTCAAAGTCAAGTTCCAATAGTTCTTCCAGTATGGATAGTGTACTGTCTTTAAGTGATGTTGATTTTGGAATTCGGGAGGAGAACTCAGTGGGTGGAGACACAGTGGGTGGAGACACTGGGGAGAAGAGGATGTCTAAGGTTAGTGTATGCTCTGCAACAGGTATCCCAATAAATATGTTCTGTCTGTATAAGTTACTATTTGCCCACTACAGATATTTTGACCCCAGAGGTGACCATTACATATAGGTTCCACTATCCACTTCTATAATAGCCAACTGGTGGTGTCCCAGGGGTGACCACTATATACAGGTTCCACTGTATAAGCAGACCACCTCTGTATAACAGCCAACTGGTTGTGTCTCAAGGGTGACCACTATATACAGGTTCCACTGTATAAGCAGACCACCTCTGTATAACAACCAACTGGTTGTGTGTCAAAGGTGACCACTATATACAGGTTCCACTGTATAAGCAGACCACCTCTGTATAACAGCTAACTGGTTATGTCCCAAGGGTGACCACTATATACAGGTTCCACTGTATAAGCAGACCACCTCTGTATAACAGCTAACTGGTTGTGTTCCAGGGGTGACCACTATATACACGGGTTCCACTGTATAAGCAGACCACCTCTGTATAACAGCTAACTGGTTATGTCCCAAGGGTGACCACTATATACAGGTTCCACTGTATAAGCAGACCACCTCTGTATAACAGCTAACTGGTTGTGTTCCAGGGGTGACCACTATATACACGGGTTCCACTGTATAAGCAGACCACCTCTGTATAACAACCAACTGGTTGTGTCCCAAGGGTGACCACTATATACAGGTTCCACTGTATAAGCAGACCACCTCTGTATAACAGCTAACTGGTTGTGTTCCAGGGGTGACCACTATATACACGGGTTCCACTGTATAAGCAGACCACCTCTGTATAACAGCTAACTGGTTATGTCCCAAGGGTGACCACTATATACACGGGTTCCACTGTATAAGCAGACCACCTCTGTATAACAACCAACTGGTTGTGTCCCAAGGGTGACCACTATATACAGGTTCCACTGTATAAGCAGACCACCTCTGTATAACAGCTAACTGGTTGTGTCCCAAGGGTGACCACTATATACAGGTTCCACTGTATAAGCAGACCACCTCTGTATAACAGCTAACTGGTTGTGTTCCAGGGGTGACCACTATATACACGGGTTCCACTGTATAAGCAGACCACCTCTGTATAACAGCTAACTGGTTATGTCCCAAGGGTGACCACTATATACAGGTTCCACTGTATAAGCAGACCACCTCTGTATAACAGCTAACTGGTTGTGTTCCAGGGGTGACCACTATATACACGGGTTCCACTGTATAAGCAGACCACCTCTGTATAACAACCAACTGGTTGTGTCCCAAGGGTGACCACTATATACAGGTTCCACTGTATAAGCAGACCACCTCTGTATAACAGCTAACTGGTTGTGTTCCAGGGGTGACCACTATATACACGGGTTCCACTGTATAAGCAGACCACCTCTGTATAACAGCTAACTGGTTATGTCCCAAGGGTGACCACTATATACACGGGTTCCACTGTATAAGCAGACCACCTCTGTATAACAACCAACTGGTTGTGTCCCAAGGGTGACCACTATATACAGGTTCCACTGTATAAGCAGACCACCTCTGTATAACAGCTAACTGGTTGTGTTCCAGGGGTGACCACTATATACACGGGTTCCACTGTATAAGCAGACCACCTCTGTATAACAGCTAACTGGTTATGTCCCAAGGGTGACCACTATATACAGGTTCCACTGTATAAGCAGACCACCTCTGTATAACAGCTAACTGGTTGTGTTCCAGGGGTGACCACTATATACACGGGTTCCACTGTATAAGCAGACCACCTCTGTATAACAACCAACTGGTTGTGTCCCAAGGGTGACCACTATATACAGGTTCCACTGTATAAGCAGACCACCTCTGTATAACAGCTAACTGGTTGTGTTCCAGGGGTGACCACTATATACACGGGTTCCACTGTATAAGCAGACCACCTCTGTATAACAACCAACTGGTTGTGTCCCAAGGGTGACCACTATATACAGGTTCCACTGTATAAGCAGACCACCTCTGTATAACAGCTAACTGGTTGTGTTCCAGGGGTGACCACTATATACACGGTTCCACTGTATAAGCAGACCACCTCTGTATAACAACCAACTGGTTGTGTCTCAAGTGAGACCACTATTATACAGGTTCTTCTAGAGAATGAGCCACTTCTATATTATTATTATGTATGCCTCTTTTTTCATTTAGCTCTCTAGAAAACCTGCCATTAGAGTCAAGAGGAGTAAAACAATTCCAAGTGTTTCCCACTCACCACCTTCCATACAGGAAGAAAGCATTACTGGAAATCAAGGTTAGAGTACCCCGAACACTGTCACTATGACTAGAACCCTGTGGTCCTGTAGCATGGGTAGATAAAGGAGATTGTGTCACCTAGCCATTCACTATAGCTAGAACCCTGTGGTCACTGTAGCACGGGCAGATAAAGGAGATTGTGTCACCTAGCTGTTCACTATAACTAGAACTCTGTGGTCACTGTAGCACGGGCAGATAAAGGATGGTGTGTCACTCTGCTTTTCACTATAACTAGAACCCTATAGTCACTTTAATGCTGACACTTTTAGATACTGTAATAAAATTCGTGGAAGACTCAGACCAATCTGTACAAAGTGTTCCTTCCATTACAAGCAGTGGCATATCCACAGACGATGTAGATTTGTGTCTCTATGAAAATGGCAGTTCAAAATTAGATGGAGAAGTTTTATCAGGTCAGAATAGTGATCAATTTGAATTTGAAAGACCATCAGGTGCACTAATGCTCAAGAATGAAAATGGTTAGTTTATATGTTCATAGTTTTATGTGGTCTAAAGTTCGACATGAGATCCTCCCCTCCTTCCCAATATTATATATGAGGACACCTCTGTATACAGTGAATCCCTCTATTCCAACCCCCTGAAATGAGGACACCTCTGTATACAGTGGAACCACTCTATTCCAACCCCCTGAAATGAGGACACCTCTGTATACAGTGGAACACCTCTACTCCAACCCCCTGAAATGATGTATACAGTGGAACCCCTCTATTCCAACCCCCTGAAATGAGGACACCTCTGTATACAGTGGAACCACTCTATTCCAACCCCCTGAAATGAGGACACCTCTGTATACAGTGGAACACCTCTACTCCAACCCCCTGAAATGATGTATACAGTGGAACCCCTCTATTCCAACCCCCTGAAATGAGGACACCTCTGTATACAGTGGAACCACTCTATTCCAACCCCCTGAAATGAGGACACCTCTGTATACAGTGGAACACCTCTACTCCAACCCCCTGAAATGATGTATACAGTGGAACCCCTCTATTCCAACCCCCTGAAATGAGGACACCTCTGTATACAGTGGAACCCCTCTATTCCAACCCCCTGAAATGAGGACACTTCTGGAACCTCTTTTTATTCCAACAGCCCCCTGAAATGAATAAACCTTTGAATATGTTAACCCCCTTAAATAAGGTCACCTGGGGATGACACTTTGGTATGTGACCATCTCACATCTGATCATTAGCTCCTGTGTAAGTGACTATATTTACTCCGACACTCATTATCTTTCAGGTGTTGTAGCCAAAAGGATCCATGAATTTGAGGACAGTTTCAAGAGAATCTCACCGGCCAAACGACCACGGAGCTCATTACATGATCAAGACAGACCCGACAGTGACCAATCTATCCCATTTGCAGTGGTCTTAGATTCGGAGGATAATCTTGAGTTAGGAGAGTCTTGTGGCCAGTCGAAACTAAGAGGGAGGGACTCCATGCCCATTGAAGATTCTACTGTTAATAGCATCGATGAAGCTGAGAATATAGAAACATCTGGTGGTGGCACGGGCTTATATTTAGGTTGGTATAATAGCTACATAATAATGTTTTTACCAGGAACTCCATTTATGCATAATAATGATCAGTATTCTAGTATGTAATTGTGCTTGAAAAATAATATTTGAGTAAGAAAACAGTGGATAGCAAACTTACTTCAGCTATGAGCTTAGCTGACCAAAGTTGATGGAGTTTGTATAAATACAAGCTGAAACTGTAATCCAGGGCCTGTAGTATGGCCTGGGCAGGTCATACAGAATCTCTATCTTCTCTTGTTAGAGGTCATTTCAATAATGTGGAAGTGTTGTGAATGTTGAAGCAATCTTTACTCACTGCATCTAAGACATGCACACGCACTTGATACGTGCACACACACTGGATACATGCACACACACTGGATACATGCACACACGCTGGATATAGGCAAACACGCTGGATACATGCACACACGCTGGATACATGCACACACGCTGGATACATGCACACACACTGGATACATGCACACACGCTGGATATAGGCAAACACGCTGGATACATGCACACACTGGATACTTTTAGCCCATAGACTTGCTTTAAGAGGATGGCCATTTGCGAGTTTTTGAAATTTTGGTTAATTTTTTTAATTATGAAGTTATTCTGGAGATCAAAGTCTTATTAAATTCTAGCCTATAATTTTTAGTACCTGTAAGAGGTCCTGATTATTATAATATTGCTGTCTTTTACTGTGTTTTACTATCTTTTACTGTGTTTTACTATCTCATACTGTGTTTTACTATCTTTTACTGTGTTTTACTATCTCTTACTGTGTTTTACTGTTTACTGTTCTTAAGGTGGGGATGAGAAAGGCATAGAAGCAACTGGTAGAGGTGAAGGAGATTTTGTGATTGAGGAGGATTCTAGTGACTCTGAGGAAGAGGAGGAGGAGGAGGAGGAAATGGAGGATGACAAGGATGCTGATGTTATAGAAGTAATTTAGAATTTGACATTAATATTTGTTCATGCTCATGCAAATGTATTCTTAACCCAATGAGCTAAAATAGATAGGTTGTACTATAATATGTACACAGAGGTGTCCTCATTTCAGGGAGTTGGAATAGAGGAGTTCCTCTGTATACAGAGATGTCCTCATTTCAGGGGGTTGGAATAGAGGAGTTCCTCTGTATACAGAGATGTCCTCATTTCTGGGGGTTAGAATGAAGGGGTTTAATTAGTAAACAGGTGTCCACATTTTAGAGGAGTTGGTTCCACTGTATACAGAGATGTCCTCATTTAAGGGGAGGGATGTGTGATCTAAGGAGGTTGATTATTTAATAGGATTTGGAGCTGGCTGCTCAAGAGTTGGAATCATCTCTGCTTGAGGCTGCAAAAATGGGAGAAAGTGCTTCACTATGGGAGGATAACCAGATACAACAAGACCAATCTACAGACCAGATTGTGCCTATGGAAGGAGACACAGTCCTGCATAAAGTAAGGTTTGGAGTTGCTTGTATGTATGTAGTGAGCTTCTACCATGGCTGTAGATAGTGGCAGAAGCATTAGTGAGAAAAATGTTGTTTAAAAGGTCGGCATAGTTCTGTTATACAAAATTTTCTGAGGTTCCAATGGTGACTGAATGATGTGTTGTGTGATTATAAAAGTGTGTCTAAATTTGTTTAGCCCTGGGTTCCACTCAGTGAAGACGTGTCAGAATTTTTCACAAGCCTCAATGACAACACAGACCAGACAGGTGAGTACTAGTGTAGCCAATAACATCAGGAAATGATAGAATCGTATGTTTAGAACAGTGATAGCTAAAGATTTAAAAATTACTCAAATAATCTAATAAACTTTCGTTATCACTATATTTTTTGCTATACTCACTATTGGCCATTGACAGTGAAAATCAAGTATTATTGTGTTGTTTATTTGTTTGTTTTTAATATTATTGTAGAAGTATGACCTCACGTAATAGTAAAAATATAAAGCTAGTCATAATACAACTACTAGTGAGATTAGTGAAAATTAAAGTTAGTTAGAAGTAGCTAGTACAACTATAATGTCTAGCCATCACATAACTT
Organism: Diacarnus erythraeanus; assembly: GCA_964016965.1. NCBI lineage: Eukaryota > Metazoa > Porifera > Demospongiae > Poecilosclerida > Podospongiidae > Diacarnus > Diacarnus erythraeanus. Next base: position 6,733,822 of record OZ024674.1, on the reverse strand, counting down.
ACCATGGATTATAATTCTAAGCAAGAATGAGAAACTATAGTGCTTCTACTTTATCTCTCTGACTCTCTTGAAGTGTATTGGTCACACACAATACACTGCAGGATGACATTCATTAAGTTGGCAAACAGGAAAGGGTCCAATTGGCAAACTATATTTTATAAATGGTCTTTGTAATCTGTTAATTACTATAATGCTGTAGAGGGTAATTTTATATGGTTAGGAAATGGTTAATTAATGGTTAAGGAAATGGTCTGTGCATAGTGGTTTGGCAAACCTGTGGGTTATGGAAGGAAATGGTCTTATGCATTGTGGTTTATATAGTGCAAACAGTCTAACACTTTTTGCATGTCAACAAAAACTTTTGTACTGGTTAGTAAGAAAGCAGAGGATGAAGCCTCACTCAAAGAAATTTCTGTTGTGTATAACTATATCTGTCTATCTATTCTCATAATGACTTTTGTCCATGATAATCCTTACCAAACATGCTCGGCCCCACAATGCTCTGCCTCTGAGTAATATTTTTTATGTTTGTGATTTCAGATCAGCCTGATGGGCCTGTTACAACTCAACCACCATCTCAAGGTTCTTCAGCTCTATCTCCTTCATTATTCCAGTTCAGTGCCTCACCTAAGCGTAGCAAACACACCGCAGATGTCTATGGTACCTTGCCACATAAGAAAAAAGCCTCTTCTCCTGGACAAGATCCGACCTTTTCCCCACGATCTACCAATTCACCACGTCGAAGCTTTACTCGTAGAGGTGAAGGATTTTCCCGTCTTCTTGAGTTTACTCGACAGCAAGCTGTGATAGAACCCAGTGATATTGAAGTTACACAGTCTCTTCCAGTGTGTCTACATCACAAACATTCTCTTAAGCTTGATGACATAGAAGAAAATTCTGTTCTTATGACCTCAAGTCAAGATCAAGTTATAATGACTAATGATTCTTCAAGTATTGGAATTGAAGAAGGGAGTGCTCATAATAGAGAATTAGTGATTAATAATGGAGAATCAGAGATTGTGAATGAAGAATCTGAGATTTTGAATGGGGAATCAAAGATAGTGAATGAAAAATTTGAGGTTTTGAATGGAGAATCAGAGATTGTGAATGAAGAATTGGAGATTTTGAATGAAGAATCAAAGATTGGGAATGAAGAATTGGAGATTTTGAATGAAGAATCAAAGAATGGGAATGAAGATGTCCCAATGATAGCTGTTGAACAAATTTTATCAACTGGTTTGAACACATCTAAAGATAACATTTTGACTGTTAATGAAGATCTTGCCATACTGAATTCAGTTGATGCAGATGGTGAACTGTTTGAAAATGAGCAACCAGCTGAAGATCTTGCCATACTGAATTCAGTTGATGCAGACGGTGAACTGTTTGAAAATGAGCAACCAGCTGAAGATCCTACCATACTGAATTCAGTTGATGCAGACGGTGAATTGTTGGAAAATGAACAACCAGCTGAAGATGAAGATAGTTCACCCGTCTTAGAAACAGAGAAAGTTCCTTATCCTAGAGTATCAGCCGATACTAGTCTAGATGAAAGACCTCCTGTCAAACCACCCATCATTGATCAAGCAAAAAGAATATCTCCAGTTACTGTAGTAACCACCACTGCTTCCTCTCCTGATGATTCTTCCATGTTTGGTGTCTTCGGGCATTGGATAAATCATCATGTCAGAACTGTATTGCCTTCAAGAAATGTAACTGTGGCTATTAGTATAGCTGTATTTGCTTCTCTCCTGTTTTATGCAATGTGCTGATTATTGACATTATTATTATTTTTGTTATGTCACTTTGAGGGGTGGATGGGGTGTAGTCATAAAAATAATATTGCTCGCGCATTAGGCCTATTATTAACTTAATTATTATAAAAACTTCGCGCGCAATGTGACTACACCCAACACCTATATATCAAAGATGCTGAACAGAATGTCTGCTGTATTGCTACTTTTCGTCTGTCTAATTGGAGTGGTATGTACTTTATCTACAGTGTAATTTGCATGTGTAGCTAATGCTATGGTAATGAGTCTAGCGAGGTGTGTGACCCTACACACTATACCTAGTTAGCAATAGCTAGCTGTATGATGTAGGTGCTTGGTGGGTGTTAAGACTAGCTTATATGTTATGAACTGTTCATTCTAATTTTCATCAATTGGCTGGACTTTGTCATACACATTAATTTTAAACAGAGGTGCAAGTAAATTCATTGCACAGTAGCACCTGAGTGATGGCAGCTAAACAACTAAATTTGAGGTATGAAATAAACCACACACTTATGTCCTTGCTCAGAAACAAACTCATCATCCTAGACAGAGCCCTATAGATAAGCCTTTAATGTGGCTATGTCTTAAGTAGTTGGTAGACTATAATAACTGATTGTGGCTAGTTACTGGTTATAGCTAGCTAGATCTTGTGAATAAACTTCTGAATAAGACAATGGTACTAGATGAAGCTCTATAGATAAGCCCTCGTGTTTCTCCTCTGTAAACTATGCTAACTGATCATGTTAAGCTAGCTAGATCTCGTTATAAACAGCTCTTCAGTCATTATACATAGCATTTAGGTTATAGCAATGATATTGTACTGTGAATTCATAGAAATTTTTCAGATTTAATAGTGGCCTGAATGGTATAATTATAGTGGTGATCGATATCAGTACTTTTGATATGAATATTGGGTAGAAATTGCTGACAGTTTGATTCAGTACACATGCATGATTGTTGATCTGGCACTTATTATCAGTGATGTCTAGGGTTGAGGTATAGGACAAAGGCATAAAGAAGTGTGGTGGTTTGGTCTTATTCCAAGAGTGGGGCATTTATGATATTTATGTGTGTAAATAATGCCAAAGCATGTAAAATTAATTTTTGAACAAAGACTATACCTTATTGCTTATCTAATATTGGTATCTAATTTTTAGATACTTTTTTTGTAAGGTATTTTGTATTTGATAGCTAGGTATATATGGTTAAATGCAGTATCATCCGCCCACTACTGTGAGCAGTAGAAATCGAGTTTATATGCCTATCCCTAGAGTCAGTGAGCTACAAATTTATATAGTCATACCCTAAAAGATAATGTGTTGTGGGAGTTGTAACACCTCCCTGCTGAGTTTAATGGCCTGTTGTCATATTTACCAAAATCTTCCAACATGATTAACAGCTATTTAAGGCTAGCTATAGTTATGTTGTATATAGCTACTCTGCATTCCAAATATGGGTGGCCTTTTTAGACACTTTTAATACAACAATACAGTGTTGCCATGGATACTAATATTATTTTAAGTCAAAATGGTCTTAAGGAATGCTCACAGCATGTGCATGCGTATAACGTGATGAGCCCCACACTAGTACGTAGCTTATTATGTAGTTTCTCTTTTAATAATTTATTGTCTGTGACCCCCACATGACAATGCCGTATGCATTCCTCCTATTAAAGGGGACAACTCTTACCTGTTCCATTATTACTTTGAGGGGGTGCTCTGCATGGAGTCTGATAAAGTAATGAATATCATTAAACAGGTTGCCTCTCAAAATAAACTAGTGGAATATCGTATTGAACAAGATGGACAATGTACCATACCGAGCCCTCCACCACCACAGAATATCACTGCCAGTTATTTTAGTACTGCCCTCAACATTATGGAACTAGCTACAGCTGGAGGAGAGAGATATGCTTTTAAAGCTGAATATACCGAGGAAATATTTAGCGGTTTAATCATTACGGCTGTGGGTGGAGTAACAACAGTAGAACCATGTGTATGGTTGTTTTATGTTCGATCTCCAGATGGAACAGAGATTCGTCCAGAAGCAAGAGTTTCATCGTATATACCTGCAGATGGCTTTACAGTTATTCTACGTTACAAGGAACGTAGATCCTCTATTTCTATACGATACAGTATTAAATACACCCCTCATTGTAGCGGAGATGCACCTCTTGATGTAATGGTGGAGACATTTGGAGGAATCACTCCACTAGATGTAATGGAAAGAGCAGTTGTATTAAAAGGAAGAATGTATGAATTCACTGTCTCCTATCAGTCAGCTAGCGTGGGCTATACAATCCAACGATTGAATGGAAAAATGACTCATGAAAACTGTTCTTGGGTTCCATTTATAACACCTTCTGATGGACAGGAGGTTCCCCTAGGAGATAGTCTAGCAAGTTTTGTCTTTTCTACTGATCACACTCTCACCTTGCGTTACACTGAACCAAATGTAGTAACGACTGATAAGGTATGATATCATCATGACTTTGGGATCCAAACCATGAGTATCCAATAAAACCCTTTGTATGTTAACTTACCATTAACAAAGTATTGATCATTATCCTATAACCCTTTAGCCACCAATACCACAACACTATATAGAACTTCATTTAAGGGTAAATCTTTATACACAGTCTGTACCATTCAGAATATGTTACAAACATCTAAGAGATAAAGGAGTATGCACACTTGTCTATTAAAATGTAGTTCTCTCAAAAAGCTTTCTACTGGTAAATTCAGGTAGCTACCCCTAAGTCCAAAATGATCATGATTATGTACTGTCCTAACTCAAAATTATTGTGTATATACATTCTATTTCTTGGTATTAGCTATAATAATAGCAGATTGTAGAAATAGTTCTCATAATATGCAGCTGTAGAAAGTGTGGTGGCTCTGTAGTTGTGACTAATGTGTATAGCTAGCTATGTGCCCATTTTAAACACAAACTAAAATCTGCTCTATACTATATCTATCGGCTGTTAGTTATGTGGTGTGTCAACCATAAGTGCTGATGAACACACATCTTACTATTATTATATGCCTATAACTTTAGAGATGTAGCTAATACTTTATCCATCCTGGGTATTAGCTATGCAGCATGTATATGTAGCATATTAATAGTACTTATATAATATAGGGTACGACTATTGCTATCACTCTTCCAGCCATCATAATCTCCCTGTGCATTGCCATATTTCATGGCATCCATGGTATCCTGTTCTTCATATGAAGGTAATTTAAGACTATGCTTATTGTATTTTTGTTCACTGCTGGAGTAGAATATTAAAATCTACAAGTTAGTACTATTTTTTACCAAAATTAGCATATGAAGCCTTACTTGACTGATGTTTGTAGGCAATTACTGTAAAAGGTGTTGTTGTTATTATTATTGTTGCTGTTGTTGTTAATTTTTAAATGTGGAGGGTTGGTAAGGGTCGTCACATACAAAAAGTGCCTTATTATTAAAATAGTCATTCGACTCCCTATATAGTGTGGGGCTCGTTCTACTGGCCCCAATTACTCTGACCACACATTTATTATGGCTGGTGACCAATGATAAGCATCATCAATTGAACTAGCAGAGTATCTATTAACACTGCGACAATAGAAGAGTCAGAGAGTACGTGAATTTGCTATGAGGTAGGGGTGGGAGGGGCAGAAGTATAGGACTCTTTAGGGGTCTGCCCACCTCCTCTCACTCCAGGAAAATTAGACCCCTATTCTACTAGTATATATAATCTTGATAGCACTTCAAATATTATAGAGATAGTCTTATTAGTCAGCCACTTTGCCAAATTATACAAGAAGGGTCTAGCTAGTGACACTGGTTTAGTATTTTATAGCTCTATAAGACTATTGGAATATGAGTAGTCCAATAGCCTTACAGATAGCATTTATTTTGGTAGCTTTATTGGCTACATAATTACTCACACATGGAACTAGTAGTGTCACCATACTCATCTCTTCCTTTTGGGGATAGGGTGTTGGCCCTTTAACAGCATAGAAATTAGTCCCTAGATCAACACACTTCCAATTTGCTGAATCTAGAGGTTAACTCTTATAGGTCATCATTAGCCAATCTATTTTTGAGCATTATTGATATTGTAGCTAATACTCATCCATAGTTAGCATAGCTCTAGCCCGTAGATTCGGTCTAAGTGAGGAAGTCCCAAGGTAACAGAGTTTGATGTCAGCTATAATAATAATAAATCAAGTTTTACTATTGATATGGACCTTCACTACTTTACTAAATCTTCTTTAGCTTCTGTAACAAGTCAGTAAAGACATCTCTGAAGACTCTGATATAGTCAGTCACTTCCTCCTATAAAACAGTGCTCAAGAGCAAACCAAACAACACAGCTGATTGAAATAGCCCTGAAGGGGAAAGGGGGAGGGGCAAAGCATAGCCAGGTGGGATAGATGTCCACTCACATGGAAAAATTTTTTTGACCTGTTAGTAGCTAATTATAGAAGATTGTCATCAATATTATCTTTATCTATTTGTAGGTGGCAAACTTTGTTCCGGCAGTGAGCAGCTATAATTTTTAAATGAACTTCTAGCTAGCTATCTATGTAGATAGCTATGTAACCATGAATTACTTGTATGTAATGATTACTTTATGTCATATCTTGTACATAATAATTTTTATTGTTATAGCTAATTATAAAGGACTAGAACTTTGTACAATCTGACTTAGGGAGCCATAAAGGATTTCATTGCCATTTTTTTCTCTTTTTTTTTTTTACATCTGCTCATAATATTATCCTATACTTTGTCCTAGAAAGTTGATTGTACATTAAGTTAGCCTGCAAACTATTACTCAACACCACATTGTCCTAGATGCAAAAAAAAAAAAAAAAAAAAAATTTCTGAAAGCTCTTTTCCTGCTCTTTCATTTGAATAGAAGGAATTGGTTTATGAAACATTGGAGGGGAGTTATGACATGCTGACTCATATCTCCCCTCCAATGTTTCAAAAAAATTTTTTTGCATCTAGGACAAAATGGTGTTGAGTTATAGTCGAAAGTAGTCAAATATAGTGAATGAAAGTTTGCAGGCTAACTTCAACTAGGTTGTAGTAAAGTAAAAACTTAATATACTATCACAAGCTCTTTTAAATCACAAACATTTTGAGAAAAAAATCAACTTTCTAGGACAAAGTATTAAGCAGATATTAAAAAAGTGAAAAACGGAAATGAAATGGTTTACAACCCCCTTACACTAGCAACTAAAGTCTGTCCAAGCTGACGAGAGCTACGGAAGCAACCCGAAAGTGCTTTAATATTATTCATAGATACCTCGAAATAATAACATTCGTGATGCATTTGCCCAGAGCAGCTGACTCTCCATGCAGCAATTTTTTTATTGGGATCCAGCAGTCTTTTCACCCAATCCCATGTGGCTCACGTGCACGATACAATATGCGTTCGAATTTTCCAAGTTATCGTTTTTCTTACTCTACAAAAACTCATAGCCAAATTTTGAACTACCGTATTTGCGTAATGGGCTTTAAAACTCTTAATAATACCTAAATCTAAAGGCTGTAACTTTGATGTAGTATTAGCAGGTAAAAAAAAGATTTTTATATTGCTATACTTGTCTTCAAGTTCCTGTGGGTGGCACCCAGTATTATCCATTAGCAATAGAATGTGTCTATTCTTACTTGATAGCTGTCTATTCAGTTTAGTTAATATAGTATCCAAAATTTCCCCAGTCATCCAAGCCTTCTTCTGGCTAAAATATGTTACAGGTAGAGCTGCCTTGTATCTTTTAAGACATCTGGGGTTCTCAGATTTCCATATGACAATGGGTTTAAGTTCTGTTTTACCAGAAGCTGAAACAAATGCAATGGTAATTCTTCGTTTACTCTGCTTCCCCCCCATGGCATTGCTTCCCCCTCTGGCCAAATCCACTATCAGGCAAAGCCTGCCAAAATACACCGGTTTCGTCCATATTATCAGTAGAATATTTACCAACAATTTCGGGGAGTCATTCCTTCCATGAAGTGACTGTTTCCCCAGACACTTCACCCGATTCACCACAAATTTTCACTCTCCTTATATTATACCTCTTCTTCCATTTTTCTAACCATCCCCTTGAACCTTTAAAGTTGGTAACCTTTAGATGCTCAGCTATTTCTATTGCCTTTTCAGTTAGCTGTGGGCCTCCGGGATAAATATTCTTTGAGCAAGCAATTACATACCACTCATATAGGGCCTTGTTTACCTCTGAAAACTCTGAAACACGTGGGACACCAGTGTGTATCCTAGTCATGGATTTGTTTGACTCAAACATCTCTTACAATCTCTCCTTATTCTTCAACACACATCCAACTTGGGTCTTTCCACACTTGAAAACCTCTCCCAACTCTCTAATACCAGCTATTGGGTGCTTCTCTGCATATTTAATTAATTCCACCTTCTTCTCTAGGGTCAAATAGTTCCTCTTCACTCTTGCAGAAGCCATAATTATTGCTCTAGAACATGAACAGCTGCTTGTGGCCACATGGTCAGTATTACTAAACGCCCAGGTTACGCCCACAAAAATAGAAGCATTTTGGGAATGTTGCATAATGTTACATTAAAAAATTTTTATGTAAGCATGTCATTATCACCACATGACACATCTAAGCACAATCAGCAATTCACATAGCCAGCTTTGAAAATGGCTGAGTGTCCAATGGATACCTATTCTGATAGTTTTGTTGCACAACAAACCTCTTTACTGGAAGAGATTATTGAAACATCGATTATGCTACAGGAAGTGATGAACCTTTTGTTTGTTTTATTGACTTTTGTTCAATAAAAGTGCTGAATCATGAGCATTATAGGCAAAATCGAAAGCATTATGGGCTAAATCGAAAGCATTATGGGTGGTGTGAGTGAGAATTTGAGAATAGCATTATAGGCAAAATTTGGGGAATAATTAATTATCAAGCCCTAGTGGGGGCTAGAGCCCCCCCCATTTGCCTACAATGTATATACACAAACACAACTTGTTGGAATGTTCACAACTTGTCAGAATGTGCAAGGCTCTATAAACACAATAATAGTAATGTAGCACCATCTTATTAAAAATTTGCAGCTTCCGCATTGACTTATACTGTCTGTCTGAGCTCGACGTTATAGTTTCTCTATACTTCGCAGCCACTACAACTTCACCTCACTAGGGGTTGCCCAATTATGCTAATTTTTTTGCCTATTACAATATTCTCCTATGCCACCTATTCTCACAGTTTCCACCTATTATTCTTAAAATTTTTTTATCTATAGTCTTATTGTAATGTTATGCTAAGTTGTATAATTAGAAAGAAATTATCATGTGAACAAGGGAGGCATTTTGTAAAAAATATGAAAAAAAAATAATTTTTTTTTTTTTTTTTTTTTTTTTTACTTGAATTGTATAGATAATAATATAAACATTATGAATCTCAAGTTTGAAAGCATTTGGAGGTTCCTGTCCAAAGATATAGCTAGTTTTATACAGACCGTTTACTAATTAGTTTACTAATTAGCTCATTGTCGATGAAGAAGAATGCGATCACTTGACTGTTTTGGAAGCTGTTCATCACCCCCGCCCCCCCCCCACCCCCCCCCCCCGCCCCCCACCTTCTTTTTGTTATCAAATTGTAGCTTATTGCATAGGGTTTACTTTAACATACACTGAGCACGTGCTACTAGTCCTGAAAAGTACTGCATACCATGTGCTGAGCAAGTGAACTGAATCTGTTGGTTTTCTACTCCACTTCTCTTGGCAACACCTCTTCAAAATGGCCAAGAAGTTTAGCTTGAAGATGTCATCCAGAAAAGCAAGACTAGTCAGAGCTATAAAAGCTTGTCAGCCTGAGTAAGAACTGTACTAGCTAGTTAACTGGGTTGCTGTATACTAGATTGCTTTTGTTGCCTTTCCTTGACATAGGCCCATAATATTTTCTAAAGTCAAAATAAGCAAGTCTGATAGGATATCAGATGTAGTGGTAAAGAGCTAAAGGAAAAGTAAATCAAGGCAGAGAGTAGCAGCAGAAGAACAGGTTGTGGTAGCTGAAGGAACACCATATTGTGCAGGGAGATATTAAAACTGCTGTTTTCTAAAAATGTTTTTTGGACTATAATTTAAACTTTTTTTCATCTTTCTTTTATCATTAATATAACAATATATATATCATTTGAAAGCATATTTAATGTAGAATACCCTCCCAGAGTCCTTTTTACTTGGAGCAATGTGCACGAGTGCTGTGAAGATTTTTTTGTGTATCAGGACCTCTTGCAGTGTTATAGTTCTAATGCAACCTCTGCCACAACTCTCTCTGTGGTGGTGCTGTAGAAGCCCTAGTCTAACCACAGAACCATTTATGGGTATATTGCATTAAGTATGTCTGAGAAAAAAATTTAACTAGGCTGAAAAATGACCTATACTAGGAGTGTCAGTACTCCATTCTGTATTGAGCTACCCCCCTCTTAAAATATACTGTTAAAAAGCTCATTTCAAGATCTATAAAATGGTATCAAAATCAAGTTTGTAGGTGGTACTGAAGTTGAGTTATGGGCAAGTCAATGCAACTTGTTATTTCGTGGTTAATACCTCCCTTAATTCTAGAGTTATATTGTAACAATTGAGTTTTCAATTAGATCTACACTGTTGTTCTTTAAATGAGTTAAGCTGCAGAAGAAGGTTGTATAAATAGATTTAGTCCAGAATTAATGAAAGCTCATGTACGTATATGGTATCTCCACCCACTTCCTCCTGAAATTTACCTAGCATATTTGGGCAATCCCTACGACCTCACCCTTAGCCCCTCCAAAACTAAAATGCCTCAACCGCCTCTGTCAGGTGTGGAGTAGGGTAGGTATTATTAATGAACAAACAGCACACTGGGTGACCTTTAAGTCCTTCAGCTGAGTTCCGACACATCTTGACCTGTTGTCATAAGTAATAAATTATCATTCTATTTACCAAAATCTTCAAACATGACCCCTAAAGCATGATAGAAAAATAATGTTAAGAGCCAGCTAATGTAATTTTTACAAAGCAGTATGTTGTAGCTACTACACATTCCAAATATTTAGACACTTTAAATTAAATAGTGTTGCCAGGGATACAAAATGGTCACGGATGGATAAAAACCGATGTTTCTAATTAGCTACTGGTTTTTATGTTCACTATTTGGAGTTCGGAGGTATTCGCTTTAAGAGGTGACCTGCTCTGCATTTTCTATGGGAGTTGCTGGGGGGGGGGGAGGCATTCTGAAAGTTAGCTGGTGGGAGGTAATTCACTCCTTAGAGGGTTCCCTTTTAGAGGTTCCACTGTAATGTGACCAATTTGGACAGGACAGTGGTCATTATAGACAGGTATATATCCAAAGACCACCTTTCTATTAAGGTGACCAAAGGGTGGTCAGATTAGACAGGTTTCACTGTAATACAGTAGCTTTAGCCTGTGAGCTACAGTCATACATACATATGCTCTGGGTGTCATAACATTACTCATTTATCATAATCAGCTAATCAACACTCCAATTATGAAGAGCATGTATTAGCCTAGGTCACCCGTGTGATGTTTGTTTATTAAAGGGAATTAAACATTAAATTTTGTACAGTGATCAATTTCTAAACAGAATTTCTTATTTTCCAAGTGGCTTACACACCTTCTCTCTTTGGGTTGCTTCAAGATACCATGGCCACAATTTAATCATGTAGTCTCTATTATACAACATTCCTCACCTCAGGGACACTCGTCCTTCTGCACAATGGAGTGGATTCCCACACTTCTATAACATAACTCTGTAACTTGACTCTTAAACAGGTAATTTTTAAATAATAATAATAATAACAACATAATAATGTCAATAATAATTAATTGTCATGACAACATCATGAAGTGGCTACATTCGTAGTCTTATTGTCTGGAACTGCAAAAGTCCTCTCACTGCATAAATAAATAAATAAATAAATAAATAAATAAATAAATAAATAAATAAATAAATAAATAAATAAATAATCTTTCCTTACTAGCTAGTCTAGTAGCCAGATCATATGATACCAAAACACCCACACAGTGTAATATCCCCATTAGGGAGAACTCAATGCAATGTCCCATATAACACCTATTAAGAACGCAATGTAGCAATACCCAACACTACTCCAGCAACACAGTGCAGTAATGTTCCTTTCAGGTTAACCTGATACACTCACACCCAAAATCAGTCATTGATGGAGCATCACAATAATGAGTCTTTCCTCCCATCAAACAACTAGTGTAGCTACTTCATCATTCATTGTTATAATGAAAATTATTACTAGTCAATTTTATTTTTATCACATCATGGTTAACAATTATTCACAGTTTATACAGTATTTGTCAACATGAAGTATGGTACTTGATGAATGTACTCTGCTGTACCACTTCACTGTATAAAGCATGTGATTCTAACACAAGAGTTTTTAGAGTGGAAACCTTCTCTGGACATTGTGATAATACAGAGCATTCAGATTATAGGGGTAGCCTTATTTCAGAAATTAAAAGACATATTAAAGTGTCCATAATAATCAGGAGTTCCACTGTATACAGAGGTGTCCTCATTTCAGGGGGTGAGAATAGAGGTATTCCATGTACTTATCTATGAAGTGGGTGGAAAGGACCAGGTCTATATTTAGGAAGCTATAGGATAGTAATATGAACACACTATAGGAATCAACATTTACCTGATGTGTGTTGAGGGTTTCCAGGATAAAGATGCCTTGTTAGGAAATCGTGATGGCCTTATCCGAGGAGATGTGTTAAAGGAGTACTATATGTGAAATGAATAGAACATCACACACCTACCACCCACCACAGGGTGAAGAGAATTGACACTATGAAACCTCATGCACAACTGTTACCTCTGTATAACAGTCAACTGGTTGTGTCTCAAGGATGACCATTATATACAGGTTCCACTGTATAAGCAGACCACCTCTGTATAACACCCAACTGGTTGTGTCCCAAGGGTGACCACTATATATAGGTTCCACTGTATAAGCAGACCACCTCTGTATAACACCCAACTGGTTGTGTCCCAAGGGTGACCACTATATACAGGTTCCACTGTGTAAGCAGACCACCTCTGTATAACACCCAACTGGTTGTGTCCCAAGGGTGACCACTATATACAGGTTCCACTGTGTAAGCAGACCACTTCTCATGCCAGGTTAATTATATAATTATTACTCACAGAAGGATTAAATGCTGGTCTAAAGATCTGTGGGATTGGAATAGGCACAGGTGCTGGAAACATCTGTGGAATAACTGTATGGAAATAAGAACAAGAGAATGAAGACACAAATAACTAGAAAAAGATTTGGTATTCAGAGGATGGTCACGTCATACAGGAGATGATGTCATACAGGAGAAGGAAGGGGTCTGGTCAGAACTGTGAGCATGTGCTATTTTTAAGTATCTAATTAACTAGCTTATGAAGAGTTAATCAGCTAGCTTATGAAGAGTTAATTAGCTGGCGTTGAAGTGACAAGAGACCAGACCCCACCAAGAGTGAAACATCAATAGCTTACTTCTCGGTTTGGCCACCAAGTGTCTCGGTGCTGTGTGCAGATAAGGACAGTCTACCCTCGTACATCTATAGAGATAGATAAAAAGAATAACATACTACTATCATATAGCTACCACAGAGTTGAAATTTCAATTAATTAGAGAAGGGAAGGAGAGGGGGAGGAGAGGGAGAGGGGAGGGAGGGGTCTCACCTGGAGTTGAACTTGCACTGAGGATGAACAAACAAGCATTTTTTGCCAAACTTGCAGTCTGGGAATAGCTTACAGGGGACGGTGGGATGGTAGTAAGGACAACTGTCACCATTCTTACAGTTGGGCCAGAACCTGCACCTCTTGGGAATGTCTCCAATAACATCTGCAGAACACAACACATCATACCAATAGTGCTTCTCTGTGGCTGTGATCTGGTTTGAGTCTCTAGACAGTTCATGAAGAATTAAGATGTACTTTCAAACTTGAAATCATATTTATGTTTTGGTGGTATTAAATTTGACTGACCCCCAGAAAAATGGCTATAGATCCCAAACAAGACCAGCCAAGTCAAATCATAGCTTGTTCAAACGGTGATAAATCTATAATTATTTATCATAAAAGTGTATAATGTTAGCTTCAAATGGAAGAAAATGCCAGTAAGTCCCCCCCAATGTAGCAGCAGAGAGAGCGAGAGGGTGTGGCATTGGTGTCAGGGGGTTACAGACATTATCAGTAGATGGTAAGATTTAAAGAGCATGAAATACAGGAGGACATCTCTAAAGTGTCCAAATTAGAGGTGTGTCCTCATTTCAGGGTGAAATGCTATTATAGAAGTTTGTTTAAGTACAGAGGAATTCCACCTTATAAACATTTCCCCCACCCTCTGACCTTCTTCTGCTTCGACTTCTTCTTCCTTGTGTGCCACCACCTCCTGCTCGGCGACTTTGAGGCCTAATCTCTCCTTTGCACTCTTCTTCCCTCCCTCTTCTTCCAGTACAGCTCTGTCCTTGGACTCAGGGTTAGTAAGACTCTCGGTCTGCCCACTCCCAGCTCCACCCAGTGTGACCACAAATCTAAGAGTAAAGCATTGCTCTCATTTATCCAGAGTGGGTGGGGTTAGAGGGATTGGTAAGACTATTCATCTACCCACCTCCAACTCTGCCCAAAGAGAAAGTATTATTCCCGTGAATTGAGATTTATCCAGAGTGGGTGGGGTTAGAAGGGAACTTTCCCTTCAAAATTTAAAAAAAAAAAACTTTCACGAGAGAGAAAACTTCTTCTCCTTCATTGATGACTCTAACTACCTCATGTTTCTGTCTCCTCTCCCTAAAACTTTGGTACAAAGCTACTTAATATGAGAGATAACATCTCATTCCAACATTATTTCCGACTCTAAATTAACCCCCTCCCACCAAATGAAGAATTCAGTCTCTAGAGACCAATGAGAGTTAATGAGAGTTAATGATAAGGATAAAGGTCTTGGCTAGGAGAGGAAAAAATGGGGTGCTTCTATGTGTAAATTCCTTACATTACATCATTATTATTACATCTGTAATTTACCTGTAATATTCAATAATATATACAGTGGAACCTCTCTAACTTGAACCTCTCTAACTTGAACCTCTCTAACTTGAACTATCCAGTAACTCGAACACCTGCCAAAACTACACCCATCACACTGTAGTTTTTAATTAGCCCAGAAGAATTGAAGATTGCTGCTCCTCAGATGAAGAAACATCAACACACAGTGAAGATGAAATCACTCACAAGGCTACAGCAGAAGCCTTTGAGATTTGCATTAAATATGTACTAAGAACAGCAACCAGACACCAACAGTTCTAGTTTAATGTTATTGCACAGACTTCATTCTGCTGCAGCCCTTAGAAGAAGCACTAACTTGAAACAAAAGACTTCTTTAATGTGGAAGATACCATTTAAATAGTTAAATAGTGTGTATACAATGTACACATCAAGCTAATTACATCATGTGTTCTATAACTCGAACATTTCACTAACTCAAACACCCTCTGGTCCCAAAGTGTTTGAGTTAGAGAGGTTCCACTGTAATAAGATTACTGTAATATACTATAATATACAATAAGAATACTGTAAGGAAATTTACACAGAAGCACCCAAAAGATGTGTTTTTTGATTAGAAAAATGATTATGTCCCTAATTAACACAGAACTCCTTATACTTGAACACCTCAAACATTATAACACACCTTGTTTCTTTCTTATCTTCTCGACTCTTATTGATGATCTCCCTCAGGTCCACTGTACGTTCACTTCCACTCCTCACGGCATTAGAAGATGTTACTACTTTTATCATGTTGCCACGGTGGACTACATTTTTTACATCAGCGATCTCTGCTTCCTCCTCACCTTCAAGGAAAGAATATCCTTATAAGAGGCCAATAACCTATACTATACACTAAACCCGACACGCACCTACTTAGGTCACATGCTAGCCCTAGGGGTGTGGTCTAACCTCAGAGACATATCCCTTTGATCCAGTATCCACATGCTATCCTAGTTACAGAGGGATAAATTGCCAGAGAGACTGGGGTGGGCAGGGACAAATAGGGTGAAAGTACAAATCTTATATTGAAAGGTTTTGTTGAATAGTGTGTGGACTATAGTGGCAACTTTTTAAGGAGCAAACCAACTCCTGGAGAGGGTAGGGGAGGGTTTCTAGGGACACTCCCCCTTCCTCCCCCCAAAACTCTGCTCAGTGATTTGACATTGTATTACCTTCCAGAATTCTTTCTGTCACAAAGTCAGCATACTCACCAGTCTCTCCCTCTTCCACCTCCACTATCACATCATCTTCTTCCTCTTCCTCTGCTTCCTCTACTTCCTCCACATCTTCCTCTTGGGAATATACTGCATAAAGTTTTAGTATCAAGATTAATAAACCACAGAGTTCATAATTATTAAGGGAATTCACAAGAGATTCAACCACAGCCACCATTATCACTCAACCAGCTTACAGTGAATGTTGTTACAAAGTTACAAATAACTCCTGTGTCAGATGTTTTCCTATCTAAGCTAAAGGTCTAAGACCAGGTTATCCCCAGCTGTTTAAGTGTAGAGAAGTTAAGGTTACCTGGAGTCTGGACTGGTTTCTTTGCCAACACTATCTTCTTTGATGTGTGGTCACTGAGAACAGATGCTGGCAGAATAATAACCTTTTCTCTTCCATGGATCCTCTTTGCTACACGCCCCTCTGCAGGGGTGGGCGTGGTCCTGGCTCTCTTGTGTGAAGATGAGAGTCCCAGAATAGCCTTTCGGAGAAGTCTACTCCCACCTTCATCAGTTCTTTTAGGTCTAAAAGGGGAGAGATTCCTATAGACTGATTGCTAGAAAAGCAAGTATTGTGTTCACTGGTCACCCAGGGAATTAGACAGGAATGTGATAAGGGTGCCCCCCCCCAATTTCCATTATTGTAAGATAAATGGTTACAAGATTATTCAGATTATTCAGTGAATGTGTTCTTTGTATGTATAGTAATATGTAAAACTTTATTGAAGCCCACAGTCTAGAGATCAGGTTCTTGTACTTTCAACAAGATCAATGTCACCACATGCAAGTGTCATGTGATCAGGCAAAAATTTCCCTAGAGCTCTGTACACATGTCCTACAACCCCCTCTCCTGCCCTCTTCCTCTCCCTCTCCTGCTCTCCTCTCCACAACAAAATAATCCCACATTGTGTTTCCCATCCGAGTAACTTCACACCTAACTCTTAGGGCCTGCTAGAGCTGTAAGTAGTTCCAGGACAACACCCGGCAGTACAACAGTGCCTTCTCTTTTGCTTCATTTAAATTGATTTGTTTCTCGGGATTATTAACTACATTATACACCAAGTGCCACTGTGTGACAGATACTTGCTAGCAATAATAACTAAATACAATGCATTATAATGACTATTATTCATATTACATCCTCAGAACATTTGGCTCCTTCTCTGAGTAACAAATCATTCAGATTACATCATTGTCAATTGTACTATTGCTATGGGCTTTAGGATTAGATACAGTACAATAATTGTAAGATGTAATATGATGTAATCTCTACTGTTACATATGCTGAACATTCATGTCAACAAGAGTGTTAACACTTGCCACTTGCCAGTTCATTTATACATTGATGGAGTTACAACTTATCATTTTTACTTGTTTATGACATTAGTTTTGAACTTGGGAAGAATATCAAAGCCTATTTTCCTATGACACTTAAGTTTCAGTAGATACAGTAAATAATGGCTGATTTAGCCCTCTAAGAAAATAATAAAATTGAAATTCATGGTTTTGTTGTTGTTGTTGTTGTTGTTGTTGTTTGTAGTTTATTCCTGTCATGTGAATGGCTATTAGACAAACACTCCTCATTAATAATATTTTCAAGCCACTATAAAACTTTAAGGAGATTACTTACCTTTCAACAAGACGAACTACACTGGCAATAGTAGTGGTGGGGTGAGAACCTTCGTTATTAGTTTCTTCTACCTCTCCTTCCTCCCATTCTACACCCTCACCCATCTCCATCCTCTCCCTGACACTCCCCCTTGGTTGCTGGGAGGGCCTAGGACTTGAAAGACGGTGTCTCTTGCCTCCTCCGATAAGTTCACGCAGGTCACACTCTTGGTCCCGAGTTGAATCAGGCTACAACAAACCAAACCAAACCAAAAAAAAAAAAAAAAAAATTCAAGGAATAGTATTGAGGTGGAGCTTCAGACTACATCAAAGCATTAAGCCCCACCCACACAGCTACATCAATGGGAAATATATCTCTCTCTTTCCTCTCCAGAGCCAAATCAAGAGAATGTATTGGGTCATTAATTAAAGGGGTTTACATATTATGGGATACCCCCTCCAATGGGTGGAGCTAAGGACTAGCCAAGATGGTGGATTTTGCAGTACTTACCTGTGCCCTGACTGGCTTCTTAGTCATCACCTTTGGCCTTGCATTCTCAGTCTGTTTGCTGTATGTTCTCTCTCTCCATACCCTGTTGGCCTCCTCGTACCTGTCCGATCTTAACTTAGCATATTTGGGCAGCGGGAAATCCATCTCCTCTCTTTCTCCTTCCTCTACCTCCTCCTCCTCCTCTTCTTTCATGATTTCTTTCATGACATCTAGAGGGGGTGTGGAATCTTGCTCCAAGTTATCCTCTTTGCTTCTTTTCGGTTTCCTGATAGTAGTGTGCTCAGTATTTGCTACATGACATGAATAAATGGAGGTGTGGTCTGATATGCATGACTGAACCTCAGACATCTGTCTCTCTATAGTAACTCTACAGGTAAATTAGTCAATTCATAATATTAATCTGAGCCCTAGCAACTTTACAACTGATTTGCTTCTAGGGTCTGTATGCCATCTCGCTTAGATGTATGTTTCATAAGCAAATAACAGCATGTCACTGACTACTCTGAATGTTAGCAGATCACAGTCAGTAGATGGTGAAATAATACAGACAGATCTAACCACACATTTCTTATAGAAACAACGTACACTACAAACTACATCCAGCCACCAGCTTCACTCTCCCTTCTTCTCAGACCATACCCCTTTACTCCCTCCCCCCCCCCCCCCCCCCAGGTCCCTTCCCTTTTCTCCTCACCTCGTCCTTGCCCTGTCCTGCTCTCTCTCACCTCTTCCCTCTCATCACCTCTTCCATATTCCTTTCGTCCCTTCTGAAGCAAGCTGGGGTTGGCCACCATGTCATGGAGCCATGCCGTGAACCTGTTGGTGTTTTTTCCCAGGAAAAGCTCCAGGTCTTGGTTGATTTGTGGAATGGTTTTGTTGTTGGCCAGCATCACCATGATGTAATCAGGTAGCTCATTATCTGTTAAAAAAAAAAAAAAAATTACGTAATAGTTATTGCACGGAGCTGAGGAGAGATATTATGGCAGTAAATGATCTGAGTCCTCTCTGAGTCCTTGGGCTTTGCCCTCAGAGTCATACTCAGACCTAGGACTCAAACTGTTTACTGCTATAATATCCAAGGCAACTGTGTAATATATTTCACCCCAAACCCTGAAGTGTCAGGGTAACACATGTAGCCTGCAGTTGAAAGTGCTGTTATAACACTGTTTACCTTGGGAAGTGTGTTATGACCATTAATACACTTTGTGTCTATGGGAGTGAATGTACTAGAGGAAAAATGAATATTAACATAATTGCCATATTCCATATCTTCATTATAGCTATTCCTAATTGTATTTCTATTGGCTCCATTACAGTTATCCCTATACCCCTATCTCTATTGCCTTCATTAGTTATCCCTGTCTCTATTGCCTTCATTAGTTATCCCTATCTCTATTGTCTTCATTAGTTATCCCTATCTCTATTGCCTTCATTAGTTATCCCTATCTCTATTGTCTTCATTAGTTATCCCTATCTCTATTGTCTTCATTAGTTATCCCTATCTCTATTGTCTTCATTAGTTATCCCTATCTCTATTGCCTTCATTACAGTTATCCCTATCTTCATTATCTCTATTATCTTCATTTCAGTTATCCCTATATAAGTCTGAACACTTTTAGTCTATTTCTAATGCAGGCTTGGGACAGGAAGTAATAGCCAAAAACCACACCCTTTCCATTTATGGCTAAGCACAAATCCCATAGAAAAATAATAGGAACAAAAGGATCTCCATTTCCTGTTTTATTAAGCACAGACACACACCATCAATGCTAAAAAAATTCCATCCTTTAGCTACCTGCTGTCCAAATATGAAAACTACAAGTTCATGGTTTACATACATACTGTCTAAATATGGAAATTACAGTCTTAGTTTACAACACTTAAATAGCTATCATGCTTAAACTTAAGTGAAGAGGTAAGACATGGATAAAGGAGATATGTATTACTTGACTCATATGGAGGAGGGGGGAAAATACTAAATCGAAAAGAAGCTGTTTCTCTTACAAGTGAAGTTGTTACATTTGAATATTATATTTGGATACTACATTTGGATACTACATTTAAATCAATGAGGAGGGAATTTATTCTTCCCCTTTTTAACCATTCAGATTGACTAATCCTTGGAGAACTGGTGTCAGCACTCAGTTACAGCTATAAATATCACATGCTGGCATTTATGTGGCTTGATAGTACTAGAGACACAATACTAGACCTAATATTAGACCAGGAACTACATCACACAACTCTAATGTTTAGGAATATCTCTTTCACTGGTTCCAACATTGTAGAATACAGTTATACTCTTACCTATGTAAGCATCAAACTCTTTCAGTTGAGCTATTATTCCTTCCTGAAATACACATATAAAAAGCAAGCTCACAGTTGTCAAAGGAAAAACATAACTTTCTTACTCTCATTAACTCGTTGATTTTACTCATCGCTAAGCAGGACTGCTGTGCCTCTATGCTGGAGACCTGTCTTCTGCTGCCTCCTGAGCTCCTTTACAAACACGGCCACGTGGTTACTATGTGAATCATGTAAATATCATGTGATCTGATCAGCGGATGATACGATCACGTTATCATCACGTGTTAGATACCGGCTTGTTGTTGATGTCATAGAAATGTAAATTGGAAATCTAAAGATTAGCTAGCTCTCTACCTTTTAGTCATCCAGCTCACCTTGACAGACACTTCTAATGGCGACATTACAGATAATGCAAGGTTTAATGGTATACTTCTGTGTTTTTATGTTGCTTCATTCTCAATTCGGCTTAGGTAAGAAGTTATGATATATTAAACTTGATAACCCCCCACCCCACCATCTTAAGCAGTGGTTATTCATTTTTCATGAAACAATTGTCAGCCATGTTTGACCACTATAAAGTGTCTATGCTAAGCTATGGAAATTTGGCATTTTGTGTAGGTGTGGCAATGTGACTCATGAGATGTAGCAATGTGAGGCATGGCAATGTGGCTCATGAGATGTAGCAATATGAGGCGTGGCAATGTGGCTCATGAGCTGTAGCAATGTAGTGCATGTAGGTGTAGTATTATAATGAGATAGTGAGGCGATATATAGTAAGTAATGTGAAGTGTGTAATGTGGTTCATTGAGGTGAGGTGAAGTATAGTAATGTTAGGTAAGGTATAGTGTGAAGTGTGCATGCAATGGGTGTAATGTGAGGTGGTTCATGGGAGGTGTATTATGAAGTGTGCAATGTGGTTCATGGGGTGTTATGTGAAGTGTACAATGTGGTTCATGGGGGTGTAATGTGAGATGTACAATGTGGTTCATGGGCTGTGTAATGTGAGGTGTGCAATGTGGTTCATGGGGTGTGTAATGTGAAGTGTGCAATGTGGTTCATGCGGGGTGTAATGTGAAGTGTACTATGTGGTTCATGGGGGGTGTAATGTGAGGTGTGCAATGTGGTTAATTTTACCCCAAATTCTGAAGGTTATAACTCCTTAATGAGAGTCATCTTTACCTGAACATCACTCATATTATTCCAAAGTATCATGTCATAAAACTGAATAGAGGTCAGACTCAGATCTCTAAATAAGACAGCATTTTTAATCATAATCTCTACCTCAAGCTTCACAGACAGGTATCAATTACCATGTAATTATAAGTGAGAGGAAGTATAGTGCCATGTCTTGATCCAATATATGTGCAATACAAATGGTCCATAGGAGCTTGTATTTATTATTTTGAATTAGTAGTAGCACTGGCCGATGATAACGCTATATCAAATTTACCTTTAGCTTGCCTGTAATAATAATCTGATTGGTCAATCAATACCACCTGAAGACAAGTTGCTAGGTTTATAGTCGTTCAAGTGGACAACTCAGATTAACTTCTGATAAATGATGGATTTTTTTGCAATACACAGCCCTTCCTTCTCCCTACCTGGTGTCTAGCTATACCAAACTAAAATTTATATTGTAATGTTCTGTGCAGTTGGTGGAGGGAGATTTATAACTGGTAACGACCGTGTATACCGTCTGAAAAACAACAATTCTGTTTGCATGACGCTCTCTTTCAATGCAAGATTTGTCTTTTGGTACTCGACTCACAATGATACTGGCTATAATAGTACAGAGGTGAGATGATCATATGTGTAAATTTAGGTATAGCTCTTAGTCCAATTACCAGTGGATGTGGTGAGGGTGGGGTGATTCCTTAGCATAGTCTTTTGTTATTCCTGTGATGGTAATAGTTTTAACTGGCTCTCTTTGTATGGAGATGGCTAGAAACTTAAGATCTTGCTGCATGAAAGCATTTCTTTTAGGAAAAAAAACAACTCTATGCAAGCTAGCTGGAACCTTGTGGGGAGGGATATTGGCTACAATCATATTGACATCAGATTTTGTGCTCCACTCAACCTAAGGACTTACTATATACAAACCACATATTTTCTCTTTTCGTTGTTTTTTTTCTAGTGCTAATTTTGCTAAACGTTGAAGTTGCACTATCTTAGAAGTAATAAACTGTTGAATTCTTTTAGCCACTTTGAGGGTAGAAAGGGGTGGAGATGGGGAAAGGAGGGTTTTAATGAAGGTCTAGTACTATTTTCTTAGTGCATGTTAGTGCAACTTAAAACATTGTGGCCTGGTGATCGTGACCATCCAGTGGTGTGGTTTCCTGTTCTTCTCTTCTAGTGGTATAGTATGCTCCCTGAGATAGAAATTTCATTAGTGGTGATGACAGACCAAATATCGTAGTATACACAATATACCTCAACAAGTGTTTCAGTCTAGTCATATTTTTACTTGCAGAGTAAGACTATATACTTGCCAAATAATACCGAAACCACTATTAGTGGCGACTGTACAAGCTACCCAGACACTAGGCTCATCGTACTAGAATGGGAAAATAATGTAATAGAACGCAACACCACATTTAACTTCAGTCTCACCTTTAACTTCAGTGTTACACAAAGTGACTGGCATTTATCTCAAGTTCAGTTGAATTTTTCTCTTGATGATGGTTCACTTGTTTTGCCAGAATGTAAGTTGAAATGGTATTGTAGTATATATAGCTAATGGTATGTTAAATGGCTGGTGATAATTACTTTGTCAGCAACTTGGCCAAGAAGTACATTGTAAACTTGTACATACATGCATATATAGGCTCAGGGGTATGATTCAAAGTTTCTTTGTTACAATAGAACTCCCTATGATATGGGGACCTGATGGTATATATTATGGTGGTGTCTCCCTATTAGGACTTGCCCAATTATGCTAGCATAATTTTAGGAATAATAGGCAAGGCAAGCATAATTAGAATAATAGGCAACTTTTTGAGCTAAGCAATAACATTTTCACTATCTAACTCATCTATATTGATGTAGTGGGCTGGGGTGGGCTACTCAGTAACTCAGCACTCCTCAGCTGATGCTGCTACTGCTGCAGCTGCTTTCTTTTGAATCACGGCATTTGGACCCTGTTAAAGCCTATGAAATTAAGCCTAGCTGTAGTGATATTGATGACCTCAAGTTGTTCTCTCTCATTGATAGCTGTACCATAAGTGAGCTTAAAAGTGAATTGCCCCAATATTTGGCAGCATCAGAATATGTTAGTCCTGCTACTGAAAAGCTTCAGTGGTGGAGAGGACATGCAAATGAGTTCCCCTTCTGGTCCAATGTTTGCAAAATGATTCTCCTAATACAGCCATCCTCTGCAGCGGGTGTTCTCTTTACTAACAAATTCATTTAATGATCTCCTAAACTCTTCCCTGGAGGACTATCTCCAGTACAATTCTAGGTAGTTTGTTGCTGGCTAACTTTTTTCTTTTTATAAAAAATGTTGAGAATAGTCGACAGTTTGTGTGGCATAATGGGGGCTTTCTTGGGAATAATGGGGAAATTTTTGAGAATTGGAGAATAGCATAATAGGCAAAATCCTGAGAATAATTGGGCAAGCCCTACTCCCTATAGTGTGATGATAATTTAATTACTTCGCTGCCATAATAATCATCATTATTGTTAATATTGCAGCTGCTGATTATCAATCTTACCAAACCGACTCTGGTGTATCATTATTCAACAGAACTTTTAATAGGAACCAATATTTCTACTGTAAATCATGCAAGACTCTTTGGTTGGTTGAAAATGGTGTGAATGCCACTGGTCCTTGCTACCTACTCAAAGTCAATGATACTAATAGTGTATGTTCCTACTTGGAATTATCCAAGTCTGTTATATATCCAGGAAACCTGGTTGAAAGTTCTTCTGTCTCAAGTAAGAGGCTATGTATGATGTATTATAAGCACACAAAGCAACTCTATAGCACACAGTGTGAGAATGCTGTGACCTCTGAACCAGGCTCAGCTATTATTAAAACTTTCTGTTTTACATTTCATTCTGTTTTATATTTCATTGAGAGCCCTCCTCACAATCTGAAAATTGTACCCCTGTTTAATGGTGAAAAGGAACACTCAGGGTCCCCCAACTCCTGACCTGAAAATCATACCCCTATCTAATAGTGAGAAAGAATACTTAAACCCCCCCCCCAACTTCCAGCCTGAAAATTGTATCCAATAGTGAGAAAGGGCACTCAGAGCCTTAACTGAAAATATGAATGTTTGTTACCTTTTTATCAGTTTCATTACTCAATGTTCTGCTGTGTGTAATTTTTACAGAGAAGCTGTGCATAGAGGATTATATTGAACTACAAGAGATCATTATTCCAGCAGTTGTAGGTGGAATCCTGGCCCTTCTCCTCACAGTTATTTTCCTCTCTTACTTCATTTCCTTTGTACGAAGGAAGCGGAAGGAAGGTCGCTACGAAACTCTTGGAGAAGGATACTAACTTATTTATTGCATGTTATGTTTTATCACTATTATTAAGTTTTATATGGTCTCTACTTTAAACAGAAGGTATTTAGTAAAAGGTTCAATTTCTATTTCAGCACAAAATTATTTTTGTTGATGATTGTTGGTTTTATAATTACAATAATATTATTTTTGTGTTAAAGGGCAGGTGGATTCATGTCATTTTGATGTTTGGGAATGTTGGTGAGAGCTGTAGCTACATGGAGGGAAACCAGAGTGCTCTTTTTAAAGTTTTTTTCAGGAAATCATGACATTAAGCTAACTAAAGGAGGCTTCACTAATTTTATCACAGTGCATTACAAAAAGTGATTTTTCATCTAGCTATTAGATGGCCCTTGGCAGCCTTAATTAGTCGCTACATCTATTTGTACAACTAGTCTTGCTATATAGTTATTGAGTAAGTAAACACTGCATGAGATGACAGTTGTCAGAATACAGATGTGAATCCTGATAGCTAGCTATTTTAGAAGAGAAAGAAATAAAGTGGAAACTATCCATCTCTTTGAAAGAAATGTGAGGAAGTTGATGCATACAAAGGGAGTACGTAGGCCTGTCTATGCCAGATTTTTTTTTTTTTTTTTTTTGCCTAAAATGCTATTCTATAATTCCCTGGCAAGTTCCTATAATTCCTATAATTCTTGCCAAATCACCTATAATGAACATAATGATTTTGTCTATTAGTAAAACAGTTATATAGACAGTATTGAAAAATACTTTCTGTGGTAGCTAGCAAAGGGTGACTGCACAAGCACACTTCTGTAGTAAACCCCTCCCCCCCAACTCCAACCAAATTCGACCTAAAATGCTAGCATTATTCGCCTATTATTCTCAAAAAAAAAAAAAAAAAAATGCCAGCATAATCTAGACAGGCCTAAGAGGGATATGCAGTAGCTACGTAGCACAACTAAAACTCCATGATTTGTCTGAAGTTCCACAGTTCCATTGTAGTGACACTCATCTTGATGTCTCCACTAGCTCAGAAGTAACTGTCTTATAGCTACTGAGATGGTTAACTACTTACAACTAGCTAGCTATAGCTAGTTGTAAGTATAGCTAAACCACTAACCTTATAGCTATACCAATAGAACATTAGCTGAAGATTTTCAATTTTGGACTTCTTGAACTAGCTATAGTGCCATACTATCTATAGCTAGTTATGTTATTAATAGGGCTCGATAAATTATTCTCCAAATTTTCCCTATAATGCTATTCTCAAATTCTCACTCACACCACCCATAATGCTTTTGATTTTGCCTATAATGCTCAGATTCAGCACTTTTATTGAACAAAAGAAACAAAAGGTTTATCACTTCCTATAATATTATATACTATAGCATTATCGATGTTTCAATAATCTGAGGTTTGTTGTGCGACAAAACTATTATCCATTGGACACTCAGCCATTTTCAAAGCTGGCTAGATATGTGTCATGTGCAGGGGCAGATCCAGCTATTTTGAAAAGGAGGGGTCCAGATAGGTAAATGACAACCACACAGCTATTAGGCTGCAGTGAGGAGGAGAGGGGATGTGCCCCTCCCACAGAAGCAAAAATTTTAAGCCTTGCTATAGGCTAATGCCATAAAAGGCAATGAAACATGGACTTTAAGTTTAATTATAAGCCATAACAGCAAAGTGTGCATGCACCATTAGTAAAATTATCCCTTTTGCAAGTGACATTGAAGGACTTTGTATTATTTCTTTTCTCGATTATGATTCCATAGTTAATGGGTTAAAAATTGAACTTTCTAAGTACTTAGTGTGATATCTTACGTAATTATTATTATCATACAATTACTGGCAAAGAACCTGCAACAATAAATACAACACTTAGCAACAGCTGAGGACATTTAACCAAGTTAGAATGGTGGAAGAAACATTAGCATGATCTCCCTCACTGGTCCCAGGCATGAAGGAATGTTTTGCTTATGCAGCCATGCATGATCTCCCTCATTGGTCCCAGGCATGTAGGAATGTTTTAGTTTGTGTCATCATGCATGATCTCCCTCACTGGTCCCAGGAGGAATGTTTTGTTTGTGCAACCATTGATCTCCCCAGGCATGCAGCTTGTGCAGCCATCCTCTGCTACCCAGAAAGTATTTTTCAATATTGTCCAACTGTTTTACTAATAGACGATAATAATTATGTTCATTGGAGGACTACATTGAAACTTTAATCATGTTGCAATACAATTCTAATTAGCTAGCATGTAAAATATTAATTTTTATTGACTAATTGTCACATGTTTGAAAAGAATAATAGGTGATTTGGCAAGAACTATAGGCTAACTTTATAGGAACTTGCCAGAGAATTAAAGAATAGCATTTTAGGCAAAAAATCTGGCATTATCTAGACAGGCCTACAGTCTAGGCTAGACTATAGCTACTAACCAAACATGTTTGACAAAAAGGGGGGGTCCAGACCCCCTGGATCCCCCCCCCTCCCCCATGTATCTACCCCTGTGGTGATAATGACATGCTTACATACAAATTTTTAATGCAACATTAATTACATTATGCAACTAATTAGAGATTCATTCCCAAAATGCTTCTATTTTGACCTATAATGCCAGCATTATTCTCAAATGCTTCATTGTACCTAAAATGCTCAAAAAAATGCTAGCATAATTTATCGAGCCCTAGTTATTAAGCAATTTCCCATGAAACTCAGTCCCTCCACCCAGGAGGGCTTTCTTACCAAGATAGGTCAGATTAGCTTTCTCACCTGCATTAGCTAGGTTGGCTCCTCCCACCCCCACCCCTTAGCCATGTATAGATATACCGTATAGTGGGAAATTTCCGAGGGGAAATATTTTCGTGGTTTTCAATAGTCAAATTTATTCGTGGAAAAAATTCGTGGTTTACAGCTCGGTGCTGTCTCAATTAAACCATAAAATTAAAAGTTCATAGGTAAAACATTCGTGGTTTTATTTAAACCACGAAAACCACGAAATTTTTTCCCCCTAGGAAATTTCCCGCTATACAGTACCTTTACAACTAGCTATGTGTGACCTTTCTCTGGTCAATTCAAAAGCATAAGATCAAAAACCAAGGGAAAAATAAGAATTTAAATACACTACTCACCAATTTTTGGTCACATTCCAGGACTTAATAATGTTGTGTGAGGATTTTTATAGCTAAAGTTGCATTGACCTATTAAAGCTCCATTAGCTAAAGAATATTAGGATATTTTATGATCAGGTTGAGATATATTTTTGGCCAGTAGAGCCTAACTCCAAGAGTATACTGAACAAACATTACAGAGTTGGGTGTACAAACTCTCAGTACATACAAAGTAAAGTTATACAAACTCTCCATGCAACTATACAGAGGAGTAGCCAGGTATACTGAACAAACTCTCAGTACATACAAAGTAAAGTTATACAAACTCTCCATGCAATTATACAGAGGAGTAGCCAGGTAT